>CP092876.1:80610430-80738554 GCA_030710605.1 Cordylochernes scorpioides
GGTCTCCAAACTTTCCAGCCTTAGGGCCATACTGATGGGGTCTTTCCAGCCTTAGGGCCATACTGATTACTCCAGTAAGTTCCGAGGGCCAAGATGGCAACACTGAATATTATTAATTTTCCTGTATTAATTGTTATGTTTATTTGTTATTAAATGTTATTATTAATTGTTGCCTTTGTGTGTGATTTAGCAGAATGGAAAAGAAGCGAAAAATTGATAGTGAATGCAGAAAATTCAAAGATCAGTGGAACATTCAGTATTTCGTAATTGAGTCCAGTAACAAGACGCTATGTTTGATTTGCAATGAAAGCATAGCCGTTCTCAAAGAATATAACATGAAACGTCATTATGAAACAAAACATTCTCAAAATTACTCAAAATATACAGGAATTGTGCGGACAGAAAAATTCGAAGCTTTGAAGCGCGGATTGAAATCGCAGCAATCTTTATTTACAAAAGTCAAAACTGAACAAGAGGCGCAACTCGTGCCAGCTTTCGTGTGGCTCTTGAAATTGCAAAACGTGGAAAACCATTCACCGATGGAGAAATGATCAAGGAATGCATAATTGCAGTAGTCGAAGAAATGTGCCCTGAAAAGGTAAATTATTAAAAACTGTCAGCATGTCAGCAAACACTGTGGCTCGAAGGGTAGAAAACATCGCTGAAAATATATCCTCTCAACTGTTCGACAAAAATGGTCATGTTGAGTGGTTTTCTTTGGCCTTGGATGAGTCAACGGATGTGTCAGATACTGCTCAGGTGTTGATTTATATTATAGGAGTAGATAAAAGCTATGAAGTGCACGAAGAACTTCTTGATATGTATAGTATTCATGGCACAACTACTGGTACCGATATTTTTAAAGGAGTTGAAATGGCCATTAATAAAAAGAACCTTCGATGGAAAAACTTGAAATGTATTACAACTGATGGAGGCAAAACATGAGTGGGAAAGATAAAGGAGTGGTCGCTCTTGTGTCAAAGGATGTAGAAAATGACGGCGGCTCAAAACCATTAGTCTTACATTGTATCATTCATCAACAGTCTTTGTGCGGAAAATGTTTGGATATGTCTGACGTTCTGAAACCAGTCATATCAACTGTTAATTTCATCAGATCTTTTGGGCTGAATCACCGACAATTCCGACAATTTATTGCAGAGATTGTAGAAACAGACTTACCTTATCATACTGCCGTACGCTGGCTTAGTTGTGGGAAAGTCCTTCAGCGCTTTTTTGAACTTCGAGCAGTGATCGAACTTTTTTTGAATGAAAAGCACCGCCCTCTTACTGAATTACAAACAACGCATGGCTATGGAAGTTAGCATTCTATGTTGATTTGACAAACATGTGAACGAACTGAATTTGAGATTGCAAGGAGAAAACCAGCATCTTCCTGATTTATACACTAATATCAAGTCATTCCGGATGAAATTGATACTGTTTCAATCAAAACTACGAAGTAAATGTTTTTCACATTTTAAAACATGTGAAATATTCAGCCACACTACTGAGACTGAGTTTCCTATCGATTTTGCAATCGAAACTTTGAGTGCTTTGAAGATAAATTTTGATACTCGCTTCTCGGACTTTGATGCCATTGCGAATCAAATTAAGATTTTTTCAGAATCCTTTTGATGCTGACATTGAAACCCTAGCCCCGGAACTTCAAATGGAAATGATTGATCTTCAGTGCAGTGATATAATTAAGAACAAATATGAAAACTCATCTTTGTTGGAATTTTATAAGAGTCTTCCACTGACACAATTTGATAATTTGCATAAATTTGCTCGTGGGCTGTTTTCCGTTTTTGGTACTACTTATTTGTGTGAGAAAACATTCTCCAAAATGAAGTACACAAAAAATGTATACAGATCTAAATTAACTGACGAGCATCTTAAATCTCTTTTAATAATTGGTACAAGTAAAATTAGTCCACAACTACAAACTATTGTCGGTGGAAAATCTCAATTACATACATCTCATTAGCATTTCATATGTCATGTTATAAGGTATGTGTTGTTCATTACTTACAATGTATAAAATGTAAGTTGGATTCATTTCAATAATTTGTTAGTTATTATATGCTGAAGTTAAATTTACTGCATAAATTATACATGTCTTTACTCATTACCATTCTGTGTTTCTTTATCCAACTTATCACAAACATTTTATTTGCTATAAAAAATATTTGTTCTCTAAAAGGAGTTTTCAAGTATGTCTCCGCGGACCGGACAAAATCTGTCTGCGGGCCGGATGTGGCCCTCGGGCCGTAGTTTGGAGACCCCTGGTTTAGACCATCCTTCCACCAACCTCTTCTTTAGGAATTAAATTGGTCTAACCACTTCAACAGCTAAAAGTCTCTTTGGTAAATTCTGAAGTTTTCAGAATTCCTTGTTGGAGTTCATGAACAGAAATAGGAGGCTGACGAGGGCCATAACCCAAATCAACAGTCTGCGAGTGGCGTTATGAATTTTCTATAACTGGTATTGTCATATAAACCAATCAGATAAATTGCTAGAACTTTTAGAAAATGTAGGGTTGGATTGATGATTTTGACGGGAGAGATGTCTTTTCTTTGTTATAAAATGTATTTGTATTATAATATAAAACTTTAATTTGAATCTAAATAAACCCAAATATACATTAATAACGTGATGCAGTGTTTTCAATCAAATTAACAAGTATTGCCAAGGATTCTCTTTATGTACAGAAGGTGTACTAGGGAAAAATTTCGGCTTAAAAATACGTAAAAAGGTGAAAGTTCTTGTCCTCAAGCTGCACTATATTAGCAATATAGCCGCCTCTCTATCTGTATAAATGTTGAGTTATAAGTATAAATTATACGGGGGTTTTGATATTTCTACTTTCTGTTAAAATGGACGCTGTTCGCTTATACATTTGGGAAGAAAATAGGAATGAATATAAATGGTTGGGAATGTTTTGACTTAATATATCGGTCAGGTTGTCTCAGGGGTAATATACAGGACAGCCTTCTCCAGCCAGGCTGAGTGCCAAGTACAACTCCTCGCTGTCCTCTCGGTCCTGATAGTCTGGCTGTATCACTGTCTAAGATCATCTCTTTCTACTTGTATCACTTGCTGTTGTTATGTCTACCTGCAACAATGTCTGTATCACTGAAACACTGTCTGTATGACTGCAACACTGTCTGTTTGAATGACTGCAAAGCTGTATGTTTGATGAATGCAACACTGAATTTTTATATGACTATAAAACTACTGTTTATATAAATGCAACACTATCTATTTGTATAATTTCAAAACTGTCTGTTGTATGACTTCAACACTGTCTGTTTGTATGACTGCAACACTGTCTGTTTGTATAACTTCAACACTGTCTGTTTGTATAACTTCAACACTGTATGTTTGTATGACTGCAACACTATCTATTTGTAAAACTTCAACATTGTCTGTTTGTATGACTGCAACACTGTCTGTTTGTATAACTTCAACACTGTCTGTTTGTATAACTTCAACACTGTCTGTTTGTAAAACTTCAACACTGTCTGTTTGTATGACTGCAACACTGTCTGTTTGTATAACTTCAACACTGTCTGTTTGTATAACTTCAACACTGTATATTTGTATGACTGCAACACTATCTATTTGTAAAACTTCAACATTGTCTGTTTGTATGACTGCAACACTGTCTGTTTGTATAACTTCAACACTGTCTGTTTGTAAGACTGCAACACTATCTATTTGTATAACTTCAACACTGTCTGTTTGTATGACTGCAACACTGTCTGTTTGTATAACTTCAACACTGTCTGTTTGTATAACTTCAACACTGTCTATTTGCATGACTGCAACACTATCTATTTGTATAACTTCAACACTGTCTGCTTGTATGACTGCAACACTATCTATTTGTAAAACTTCAACACTGTCTGTTTGTATGACTGCAACACTATCTATTTGTATAACTTCAACACTGTCTGTTTGTATGACTGCAACACTATCTATTTGTATAACTTCAACACTGTCTGTTTGTATGACTGCAACACTATCTATTTGTATAACTTCAACACTGTCTGTTTGTATGACTGCAACACTATCTATTTGTATAACTTCAACACTGTCTGTTTGTATGACTGCAACACTGTCTGTTTGTATAACTTCAACACTGTCTGTTTGTATGACTGCAACACTATCTATTTGTATAACTTCAACACTGTCTGTTTGTATGACTGCAACACTATCTATTTGTATAACTTCAACACTGTCTGTTTGTATGACTGCAACACTATCTATTTGTATAACTTCAACACTGTCTGTTTGTATGACTGCAACACTGTCTGTTTGTATAACTTCAACACTGTCTGTTTGTATGACTTCAACACTGTCTGTTTGTATGACTGCAACACTATCTATTTGTATAACTTCAACACTGTCTGTTTGTATGACTGCAACACTATCTATTTGTATAACTTCAACACTGTCTGTTTGTATGACTGCAACACTATCTATTTGTATAACTTCAACACTGTCTGTTTGAATGTCTGCAAAGCTGTATGTTTGATGAATGCAACAATGAATTTTTATATGACTATAAAACTACTCTTTTTTTTAACTGCAACACTGTCTGTTTTATGACTTCAACACTGTCTGTTTGTATGACTTCAACACTGTCTGTTTGTATAATTTCAATACTGTCTGTTGTATGACTTCAACACTGTCTGTTTGAATGGCTTCAACACTTTCTGTTTGAATGGCTTCAACACTGTCTGTTTTAATGACTTCAACACTGTCTGTTTGAATGGCTTCAACACTGTCTGTTTGAATGGCTTCAACACTGTCTGTTTGAATGGCTTCAACACTGTCTGTTTGAATGACTGCAAAGCTGTATGTTTGATGAATGCAACACTGAATTTTTATATGACTATAAAACTACTCTTTTATATAACTGCAACACTATCTATTTGTATAATTTCAATACTGTCTGTTGTATGACTTCAACACTGTCTGTTTGAATGACTGCAACACTGTCTGCTTGTTTGACTGCAACACTGACTGATTTCCTACATGAAAAAATATCTGTTTGTCTCTGTCTGTATCACTGTCTATTTGTCTACCATTTATTTGACTACATTATTGTTTGTTCATATGCCTGCATCATTGTCTATTTGTTTTTTAATAATTTGTCTCCCTATTTATATATATTAATACTTATTTCTTTGTCTCTTTGCATTATTGTCTATTTGTCTGTCATTTCTTCGTCTGTCAGCATTATTCTTTTTTGCTATTTCTCTCTGCTTATACACATCATTGTCTACTATTTATTTGTCTTTCTGTGTCGTTGTCTATTTGTCTGTCTGCATCACTGTCTAGTTATCTGCATGCATCTCTCTGTCTGTCTGCATGCTTCTTTGTCTTCTTTCTTGTCTGTCCATGCCTATCGCATGTCTGTCCATGCCCATCGCCTATCCATCTGCATGGCAGGTTCTTTGGTTAACTTGGCTATTCTGCCTGTTCCAACTCTTTGTCTCCATCCATTTCTGTCTATTTGCAACTATAACTTCTTACATGCCTTTATCAATGTTAGGCGCTTACTCGCTCCATTTCACTCGTCATTCTCTCTCTTTTCTGTTTATATTAACTACATTATTTACACATTGTATTCACTTTCTGCCTGTCTTCATCTCTGCCTATTTACATACTCTCCTACCCACCACTGATTTGTCCAAATACTACAACTTATCCTAAGATGTTAAAGATAAAAAGGAAGATATACTCGTTGTTGCCTAGAATAACCATTCTTTAACAGCTATAGCAGGAGCACGTTGTAGTGTGTGCTACGAACAATCATTTATATCTTGATTTAACCATTTATGGTTAAAGAACTCTGAGAAAATAGTCGTTTCCATAGCATTCTCTCATAAATACCTTTATTATTGCTTTTTTAATAGAAAAAGTAACTTTCTTCCATCTATTAACATGTTTAAACTCTCTTCTATAATAATCCAAGAACAAGACCTATACATTGAAGTAATTAAGTTGGGTAAATGGAAATTTATAAAAGCCAGGTCTGAACGCTGTAGTTAGAATTCAAGGCAGGGCTCCGTGGTAACGGCTTTCTTCCATAGGAAATCCATTGAGTTCAATTTATAATCGGTTCTTTAGCTCCAACTATTTAGCAAGAATACGTGGGTTGTTTTATTGATAATAGTTGTCTCTTTTATCGATGCTTGTTGATTAAACTTGAACAGTATTAAAATTAACTTTTATGTGAGCAAAAGGTACCCAAAAATTATTTGAAAAAGTAAAAATAAAAATCAGTTAAAAAGTTTCTTTTAATTTTAATTTGCAAGCTCTCGAACAAATATACTGTTCTTCAACGGGCTGATATTCTATGTACAATCTTTAAAAAATATTTATACAGAATAATTTGAAAACTTTTGTTATTGGCATGTTAACTTTTACACATACTTTTAACAATTCGCTTTGAAAATATATTTATGAAATTTTCCTTGCGTATTTCAAAGTATAAAAATAAAAATGTTTCGACTAATAATATTCGAGAGTTCACTTAGGTATATATTTCCTTCCTTCTGAAAACAACAAAATAGACCAATAGAACTATAATTTGATTGAGAATTTCTGACACAGGAGCTATGCTTATCTTGGCTGATAGCGTTCCAATGTTAATGTAAGTAGGATCGGAAAAGGTTTTTTTTTTTTGCTTAACCCTAGTACACGTGGTACAGGCCATGGTAATCATGGTGGGTAGAAGTAGGCGACTGTTTTTACTGTAAGTGCCCCACATGTCTACCTACACATGTGAAATGCAGTTCGACTTTGCACTTACAAGGATCGGAAAAGTAATACAGAGAATCCATACAAATCTTCATTGTATATTGTTTCAATTTTATTCTAGGTACCGTCAGATAAATATGGCATGTATTAACACAAAGCAATAACGCGCCATCTATACGTATAAAATGAAAGGAATTAAAAGCACGAATGTTTCTTTTATACATAATACAAATTTCTACTGCCCTTACTGCAATGAAAAAATATATTGGAAGAACCACTGATGAGCCAAGCCCTCCCAATATATTTTTTCATTGCAGTAAGGGCATTAGAATTTTGTATTATGTATGAAGAAACATTCGTGCTTTTAATTCCTTTCATTTTATATAAATATGACATGTACTATGCTAATCATTTCTGCATACTTTCTACTTCAGTGTATGTACCATCGTATCAAATTCCTAGGTATATGCAATTTATTCTAAGACAGGTCTTATCTATATATATAAAAATGAATGTATGTCTGTTTGTCCTTTATGCCTGACCAAACCACTCATTGGATCGCCATGAAACTTTGGGAAGTTATTTAGTATAGTACTGGGAAGGTTTCTAGCAAATAAAATTTTTGAAATAACTTTTCGCCTAGATATAATCAAGATAAATATTCTAATTTATCTGTCATAATTCAACAATCTGCTCTAAATATTATCATGATGATACGATGATTTTGTAATGTAGAAAATTAGGAAAGACAAAATTCAGGATGACACGGCAATTTATTTGAGACAAGAATAATGATACAATTCAAAGGCAAGATACTATTCCTTTAACTTCCAATTACCGAGGGAACCAATTAATATTGATTTTATTCTACTTATCGAGTATTTTTTCAAGGGACCGGGAAAAAATGTTCACTTTATCGAGAGATTCGTTAAACAAACCTTTACTCGGGTAAAACCCGGGCGAAGCCGGGTACATCCATACAAGAATAATGATACAATTCCAAGGCAAGATACTATTCCTTTAACTTCCAATTACCGAGGGAACCAATTAATATTGATTTTATTCAACTTATCGAGTATTTTTCAAGGGACCGGGAAAAAATGTTCACTTTATCGAGATATTCGTTAAACAAACCTTTACTCAGGTAAAACCCGGGCGAAGCCGGGTACATCCATACAAGAATAATGATACAATTCCAAGGCAAGATACTATTCCTTTAACTTCCAATTACCGAGGGAACCAATTAATATTGATTTTATTCAACTTATCGAGTATTTTTCAAGGGACCGGGAAAAAAATGTTCACTTTATCGAGAGATTCGTTAGACAAACTTTTACTCGGGTAAAACCCGGGCGAAGCCGGGCGGGTCCGCTAGTTGTATATAAATTTCCCTCTATTTTATACGGTAGGTAAATTCATAATCTAATTCAACAATAACTTGTTATTGATATAATCCCTTCGGTATAATTGTATATACAGTTACGAGCGTCATTCTTCATCTCTTAATCAGTCAGTTTTCGTCTCTGTCACCGTTTGCTTTTTTTTGGAATGGCGCCCTCCTATTGGTTGGCTACGCTCACGCCACCTTTGCCCCCCCCCCCCCCCCCCCCATCAAGCCCCCCCCCCCCCCCCCCCCCCCCCACTCGCCTTTTCGTTTATGTAACTATTGTGTTGGATCGGGTCGCTCCTTAAATAAATGCATATATTAGTTAATAACCAAATGGAATCCTCTCTTTCTTTTTCCCAGTAAGAGACGCCTACGGAAGCAAACAGTACATAGACAGATAAAGCACATAGGCTATAGTTATTAACTAAAATATGCATCTATTTAAGGCGCCAATTTATAATTGTAACAAATAGTATTTGAATCAAAACATTCAATCGGGTAAAACACGGGCGTTGCCCGGGTCATTCGGCTAGTTATAAATAAAAGACAATTCGCTGAGGGAAAAGTTTCTCTTATATATAACGGCAATACAAGCTTTGGGCTCAGTAGTTATACTTGTCAAAGGGCTGATGAGCCTGAAAGCTTATATTGCCGTTATATGTAACAGAAATCTTCCCTCGGCGAATTGCTTTTTATTTATAATTCAACTATATTTCAATTATTCACTGCCCATTGAGGGGGTCGGTAGATGGATGGTCTAAACCGTTGGTTTTCGACCGCTACGACCCGGGTTCGATTCCCGCATTGGACACTTTTTTATGTTAAAAAAATGCTCCAATGGCCCCCGATTCTTGCAAAAGTCTAACCTCACCAGCGAGTGCAAGTAACAAAACGGGGTTCTGGCATATTTGTAAGTGAAGAATCGAACTGCTTTTCCCATGTGTAGACATGTGGTGCATTTGCAGTAAAAGCAGTCGCCTACTTCTACCCACCATGATTATCGTGGCCTGTACCACGTGTACTAGGGATAAGCAAAAAAAAAAAATTGCCCATCGATCAAATAACGTATACCTAAATTTGTCTTGCTCTCCTACATGTAATATGTAGGTAAATCATAATGGCTATTCTAGTGGTGTGGAAATCAATCTATTCGTCTATCAAAGAAAGAAGAAAATATCACTCTAGCCTCAAAAAAATTGATCTACTGCATAAGGAAAGAGAGATATTGTCAGGTAGGACGTGATGTTTTATTCAAGGTAGAAAAATCCACTTTGTTTCTCTCCTAGCTATGACAACTATCTCTCTATCGATCACTTTGATTTCTAGTACTGGAGTTCGATCTACGGCCGTCTGGCCTCCGTTAACTGCTCTGTCTGTCCCCTCTACGGCTGTGATAGAGACTTCTGTGGCCGTGATAGAGACATATACGGCCGTGATAGAAACCTCTACGGCTGTGATAGAGAGCTCTACGGCTGTGATAGAGGCATCTACGGCTGTGATAGAGACTTCTGTGGCCGTGATAGAGACATATACGGCCGTGATAGAGGCATCTACGGCTGTGATAGAGACCTCTACGGCTGTGATAGAGACTTCTGTGGCCGTGATAGAGACCTCTACGGCCGTGATAGAGGCATCTACGGCTGTGATAGAGACCTCTACGGCTGTGATAGAGACTTCTGTGGCCGTGATAGAGACCTCTACGGCTGTGATAGAGACTTCTACGGCCGTGATAGATACCTCTGTGGCTGTGATAGAGACCTCTGTGGTCGTGATAGAGACCTCTACTGCCGTGATAGAGACTTCTACGGCCGTGATAGAGACCTCTACTGCCGCGATAGAGACTTCTGTGACCGTGATAGAGACCTCTACTGCCGTGATAGAGACCTCTGCGGCCGTGATAGAGACTTCTGTGGCCGCGCGTGGTAGGGCCTTGGTGGGCGTGATAGAGACTTCTGTGGCCGTGTTAGAGACCTCTAAGGCTGTGGTAGAGAACTTAGTTTTCGAGGTAGTTCTGGTCAGCCTAGGACGGGTTTTGAATTCATGAAATCCGCGAGGGCTTCATGAAATCTCAGAAATTTCCAAAAATACGTTTATCTGGCAAAATATCTATGGCCAAAATAATACGAACAGTGTGCAAAAGGAAAAAAAAGTACTTTATAGTTAGATAATCCGGTCACACAAATAACTGATCGATGCTAACGATAATTCAACCATAATCCTCAGTACCATCACGACCCAATGCCAGAAAGAATGGAAATCTACTAGTACCCCTGACTGGTACAAAACAAGAGGGACAAGTGTCAATTCTGTCCTCCAAGGGAACAACAACCTTTAATTTTCATATTTAGGTCTGGACATCTACGGACAATGATTTTCCAGAATTATTGCAAGGTTTTCCCACTATGTACTAAGTGTAATTCTCAACCTACAACCCTAAACCACATTATCAAGCTTGCTACCCTAATATGATAGTGTGTGTGGAGATAAGAAAGAAGAAGCGCTCAAAAACCACCTACGAGGATACTTCATTGTCATGAAATGGATGATATTTTAGAATAAAAAAGCTTAGCGGTTTGTTTAATTTTTATTTGGTGCATGCCATGAGCAATGCCAATTGCACAATCTTGAGATTTTCTTTTCTTATACGCCATTTTTTCAATAACAACAACTGCTTTATTAGGACATTTCCGTCTTGTGAGGACTCATCATTTTCATGGAGAGTATTATTATTGATAAAACTAATACCAAATATTTGTAAGATAATATTAATATTTATGAGGGCAAAAATATCTCTCTATGAGCTACAAATTGATAATTAAATTAATTATTATAAACTATTTTTCTTCTTTTAGAAGATTTATTCAATAATTATTGTAAATAGAGGGATATATATTATCTACTGAATGATTAAAAGTCTACAATGGTTTGATAAAGGTTATGGAATGTTCTAGAAATATACATGGTTATCAATATAAGATCTCAGTTACAAATTGATAACATTAAATTATTAAATAGTACATCAAAATGTATTAATGACATGTATTAAATACACAACGATTTATAACATTAATAGAATAATATTACGATACACTAGCGCGCCATCTGTTATGAAAATTCGAAACTATTTTAGACGCGTAAGATTCTTTTTGAAATTGAACACTGCAATTATATATTTATAATTATATGTAATTATGCTGTCCTCAAAGCTTATGTCCATAGTTCATCTAAAATACTTATTCCAAGAGTCTAGCATCAGTATCACTATAAAAGGAAGTTCCAAAAATGCGATATAACAGCGGTATGATAGAATAAACTGGCGAAACCGCTGGGAGGATTCACCACTGATGAGCCAGGCCCTCCCATTAATTTTTCCATTGCAGTAAGGGCAGTAGAAATTGTTAAATATCAAAAAGAATCTTACGCGTCTTAAAAAGCTTCTAATATTCATAAAATAATATTGTTGCACCAATTTGCAGCTTTTCAGGGTCATCGACCTTGGTTTCCTCCTTCTTGGTGTTATACATGCTTTCAGAGCGGGGTTTCATACCTAAAACAAATAAATAAAAGTAAATTAAAAGTAAATTACCTTTTAAAGTTATTGTGTTTATTTATTCGTTGTCTTCCTCATAGGTCGTAATCCGCAGACTTCCTCTAGGTCCTCTCTCCCTCCAATAACCAATCAAGATACACCAATACCTCGCTTTGCGTCGTTTCCTTTTGCGTTTTTTTCGAAGTTGCGTCGCTGCTTAATTTTTACTGATTTTCACTGTTCGTCGTTAGATTTTCGTAGTTGCGTTGTTTTGGATTCGATTCTTTAATTTATTTTTAATTTTTTTTCTCCTAAAATATGGCAACACCTTTGTTTTTGATTGCGCCTTCACATATTTTCACTTTGCGTCGTGTTTTTATTTGGAACGTAACCCCGACGCTAAGCGAGGTATGGGTGTATAGGTACAATAACAATATTACAAAAGGAATGAAACTATAAAAAGGAAGGGTACCCTTGTATATAATCCGTTTTAAATAAATATCAAATATCATATAATATTTTGAATAAATATAGGTAGCATTAAAATTGATGCAACAATATGGAGAGAAAATACTTAACACAAACATGAATATAAAATTAATAGAAAACGCCAAGTACTAAATAAACTTTGAAAAGTTTCTAAAGATTTCTGTGTAGCATATTTGTTAAAGGGAGAGAAAACTCTCGCTCCGACTTCTTCTAAATACAAATAAAGGAGATGAAATTATTTTTAATTAAAACTTTTTCTTCCTTGTTTTGAGAGCTAGTTAAAAACTCATAAAGTAATGTTTCAAATGAGGAGGGGGTAGTTAACCTTAATTAAAATCCTCAATTATATATAAAGTAGACATTTAAATCATTAAGTGGACATGTTTGAACCACCACTGGGATTCAACAACTTGGCAATTTAAACTTGTTGCTTCTCTATTTAGATACAACTTTAGAATTACTTTCGGTGGATTGAAATAACATTGATGTTCTCAATGCAATTAACGTTTTATATTGTCTATTTAAAGAGGTTAAATATTGTAGAACTTACAGTATTCTTTCTAAGGAAAGATATCTATTTTTAAACTTGAAAAATATTTGTTTTTCTTTAATTCCGCTTGATTATGTAATCAAGATTGGTTAATATTTTTTATTGATAGTCATAATTGACCTATCAGCCTCATAATGAGTTTTTATTGACTATGAGCATTCGGATGTATAAACTTCCTTGGAAGATATTTGAAATTGACAAAAATATAAACCTCATAGTTGCAATATAATAAAACTACTTAACATACACTTACGGTTCATCTTAATTTTCATTGATTAAAAAAAAAACTTGTTTATCAATACAATACAAGTATGCAAAATTTAAGATTATATTTAGTCGGGAAGAGTGATAAGAAAATGCAGAAATCCATAAAAAAAATTATATATATATATATATATTTTTATAATAACATTATAAGAAAAGAAGGGGACAAGGATATAAAAGAAAAATTCAGCAAGTAATCGAATAATGAAAAATTAAAGTCAAGAAAAATTGGTAAATAAAATTTTAAAATAGCGTATATGAAAAAAAAAAAGAAAAGTAAAATCTCTCGAATAATTAAAATAAAATTATATGAAAAAGAAAAAGTAGAGAAACTATGAAAGTTTTCAAAGAAACATTCAAAAAAATAGAGATACAGAATACTATTTCAAAAACTTTGAAATAATCACATTTTCAACGTGGGCAAGTAAGAAAAAATAAATAGTCAAATAAAAATAAATAAAAGTAATAGCATCGTCTTCCTAAGTAAGCAAGTGAAAAGGTTTACTTCTCTAAAGAAAACTGAAAAGGTGAATAAAATAAATAAAAACTTTTTGAGTTAACTTTTGTTTTAAAATGTATTATAAAAAAAAAAGGAAAAAAGGTCTCACAACTCTCCACCTTCGAACAAATAAATATTAAAAATAAAGAAAGCATATCCTGACCAGGAGCACATGTTCTTTACAGAAGACAGAGCGCCATCTGGTGGAACAGAAATCAACTAAACATTGATTTAGCCTTTTCCCTGATATTTGACCAACCCAAATTCTTGATAAATCAAGAAAAGCCATTCACGAACGTGTTTCGCGCTGTTGGCGCTCGTCAGCATGGAGTAGACTGTACCACTGCAACCAAAAATATTTTTGGTCACAGAGGCTTCTTGAGAAACCAAGAAATGGGTATTTAAGGTCAAATTTGTGTAAATACGCTACGGTAATAAAAATAATATATAAAAATAAATAAATAAAAATAATATGGTAAAAAAATAGAAGCTGTGCGAGGACACTAATCAATTGAGTGAAGAGTAAAAAATGACAACAGTTTCTTCACATTAAATCGCACTAATTACTATTCTAAATTCACAATGAACGCTCCCATCACTTTAATCCTTAGATTTATAAATTTAAATGTGAATTTTGTAGTGTAATCGCCGTTCCGAATATATTAACGAGGTGGAATTCACTTAGAAATCTTGGACACACTGATCCTAGTGATCAATGAGACGTTCGCCATATTTCAATATGAAAAAACTAGGAATCATAATTACATTAGATTTAGATTCAGAGAGACGATGTCAAGAAATCAAACATTGTATTCATGTATTTATTAGCCGCATGTTGATAGACTTCATGGGGATGTCTCAGTACAAATCTCGGAACCTATAAGGGAATGCTCTTCGTCTTTAGAAATGAAGCACAATTGTAACATAAGGTGTCCTCAATTTCACGAGAGAAGTAATTTTTGTCGAATTTTTATAACTAAAATAAGTATAAAATGGAAGGATTTAAAAGCACGATTTTTTTATACATAATACAAACTTCTACTGCCCTTACTGCGATGAAAAAATATATTAGGGAGGGCTTGGCTCATCAGTGGTGAACTCTCCCAGCGGTTTCGCCAATTTAATCCACCAGACCTCTTCTCAGAGCTCTAATACTGTATTGGACGATTCTGCTTAAAAAAAGGGCGTACCTGGATCTGTAACAAGCCACGTTTCCAAATGCTGAGATATCTAATGGGTATGAGGGACATTTGAAATCTGATTAAGGGGAAGTGTTGAAGATATTAATATGCGATATCAAATGTTTCTTTTTGACCAATACTTTTGTTTTGCTTTTTCTAAAATGTTTTTTTTCTTCTTCTTCATTATTATTTGTTCTATCTGCAAAGCTTTGTTTTTTTCGAGACTTAAATAAACATATTCAAGTTTATTATATTTTTGTGTGCTTTTAAAGTTAAAACACAACAAAAATATTTCGAGAAATTGCTCCCTCTTTATCAATTTATTGTACAGTAAACTTGATTTACAAATTCTTGTAGATCATATGAAAACAACTTTGTCATTCATAAGATGTTTTCATATGATCTACCAAAATTAGCAAATCAAGTGTGCAATAAATTGATAAAGAGGGAGCAATTTCTCGAAATATTTTGAGAAAAAATTGTTTTTTTTTTCTTTACAGATCCAGGTACGCTTTTTATATAAACTTATTAAATATCGCTTTTTCCCGTTTGGAATTCCTACATATTTCCGCTCCAAATTTTATAATACCCAGTTTAAAACAAACCATGGAAATTTTAAGGGAGTCTTATCAAAAATTGGCGCGATTGAAGACTCTAGCTGTCATTGTGGCAACGAATTCCAGGACTCGAGACACACAGATAATAAATAATTTTGTAGATCTATATCAATTTGTAAATAGCAGAGAGAATTATCATATATTTAACTATCTTTGTAAATATATTTATGATTATCTTTCAGACCTGAAAGGTTCAGGTTCCTAATATATATTATTGTTTCTCTTTTATTTCGATTACTTTCTTTTGTATAATATGTTTATAACTGTTTCTGTTTAAAAAAAAGAGTAAATCGACGCAATTATCCCTAGCCGGGATATCGCGTTTTGTGTGTTGAAATAAAATAAAAATAGATCGCCTTTTGACTCAAACTAGCATAAGTAAATTTGCTCATTAAATCATAAATTAAACAGTATAGAGTTACACATGAATAGTATATATGGTGAATAAGCTTCAAGGCTTTGCTGGCACACACTTCCTCTTTGGTTGATATTTTCCACGATCATTTTGTATAATCGTAAATAGGGCTGACTATCTTTATACAGAGCTCAAACCCTCTCTTATTTGCGTTGAATCGTATGATCTGAGGGGACACAATTCTGATTACTAAATGGAAAACTACTCGACCAGTAAATGCATCATGCAATAATTGATTTGTTTTTAGGGCTGTAGTGAAGACATCCACCCGATATGTTCTATTCCATATATAACCTTATATTGTATATATATGTTTTATAAATCAATATTAAATTCACAAATTATATATATATGTCATAATTTTTGCCTAATGCCCAAGAGATATAATTTATTTTCACCATAATTAGTATGTTAAAATGTAAATACAAATTAATCCATCTATATATCTGTACAAATTAAACGTGGGAGCCAGCGCGCGTGGGCGAATACCACGGCACGCTGCCGTTTGCGCGCACTCACGAGTGTGGAACAAATTATTTTCGAAGCTTACATTGTACAACGGTTGCGCCCTTCCATTCGACCACGATAGATACGACATATATATATACATATTATATAATTTAAAAAAAGAGATTTTCCGTTGTTATTTTGATCATGTTGAGGATTATGGTAATGGAAATGCAGTCAGGGCAAAGGTATTTAAAAGAGTTTTGATTAGTGATTTGGTTAATTGAGCTTAAGGACTATATAAAAAAAACATAATTTGGTAAAAGTACTGCCTGGCTTAAGGCTAGTAGAAAAAGGAAAAACAAAAGATTATTTACATAATGTGCAAAAGATTTGACCCGGCCATCGGGATAAAACAACAACGAGCTTTTATAGGGGAAGAATGACCTCTGGCGGTCGATTTAGAAGAGTATTTGAATCTATGAAATTATAATTTAAAATAAAATAATATTTTTATATAACATACATACAGCTTCATTAAGACCATCAGTCTTATACATATTTACCACAGAAAGGAAGCATATATGGAGCTTTTGTACTCCAGGCAGCGCAGAGCCCAACAGTCTCCAGGTCCGACGTATGTCCAGTGGTCAATTTAGATATTTCTATCAAATTTACTTCTTTCGTGAATTTTATAAAACTCTGTATATTTCAATTAAAATATAGCAATAGATCTCTATAATTTCTTTAGATCAATTGTAAATAGATTCATACACAAAAGAGGTAGTGAGGAAAGTTTTAGAACAGGTGTGTAAATAAATCCCTTTTCAAACAAAGACTCGTGTTCACAAGGGGAAAGGAAGAAGAATTGCTGCATTGTTTTGTTGTTGTGTGGAGAATCCATACAGGGCAATGGGCCCTCATAAAAGCCTTTTTGTTGTTGTTGTATATTTCAATTTTAGCATGCATATTCTAATTTTTTTAAAGTGACTATTGAACAAATATTCGGAGCAAAAAATATTGTCATGCCCTGACAGAAATCTTTCTCTAAGAAGTCAGCAATGGAATAGCGGGAAAACATGATTCTGAAGGTGATAAGTAGATTGGGCAGTGGGTCTAACACAATTTGTCGTCGACTTTATAGACACTTCGGCGCTAGGTTAGTCTAGAATCTAGCGATAGACAAACAAATGTATTAAACATATTGGGAATCAACTATTATAATACGATCCATTAGCTAACCATCTGCTATAAAAAATATTGAACATTTTTGATGCGTTGATTCTTTTTAAAATTAGACAATTCTCTTTACTCATATAAAAATTATTATATCATTGCAGCAAGGACAGCAGAAAATTGATTTATTTTAAAAATAATCATACACGTCAGTGGTTCAAATTTTTTATAACTATTATAATACATGAAAATAAACACTATAAAGGAATGAAAATACATCCAGATGGCAGAAGAATCTATAGGACATGCAACAACTGTCCTGGTGTGGAACTAACACCTACTCACATATTCTCATGCCCAGCAATGGCCGCAGCCTTGCAGAAAATTGATATAGAACCAGAGCAGCAGCTTTACATACCCAAGATAGTGGACATTGCTGCTGTGATAGAGATGCATGGAGACATCTGAGACTCTTCATTGGACACGACAACAACAACAACAACAATACATAACAATATAGGAAATATGTATTTATTTAAACGAACAGAATTTCACACATCCATAACAGTTGAGTAGGTCTCTTCTGGACACTCGTTTAATTCTAGTTACAGACTACGGCGTAATTTACATTCATGGATGAATGTAATGGGATTCAGACAATAACTTTGACAGATATTTAATACACAGTAAACTTCATTGAAGATACATAAGATAACCAAGTGTAAACAAAATATCCTCTGTCTCCTTGAAAAAACAGACAACCGGCCATCAAAGACTTTCCATTTCTTCAGGTTTTGTCCATGAGTGTATAATAAAAACTAGAGCGCTAAAACCTTTCAAAATTTTATCAGCTCTCAGTATCTCGTCTATACAAACTATTCAATAATTTTCAAATTCTGTATACGTTAGACATATTAATACTAGAGTGTGAAGTATTTACGAATCAGAGGATTATCAATGATGTTCAGAAAGTTTAGATAAAGGTACTCAGAGTAGATAACGGTGTTACTTGAGAGATATATGGAAGAAAGACATCGAGAAGTGGAAGGCCAATAATGAATCCATGGACAATTATAGGGACGACACCATGGTTCTATGAAAAATATTAAACACAGAAAGAAGAATTTATGACAGAAAAGATGAATATGGATACATTAATGATCCCAATGCATGATCACAAATTTCAAATAAAGAGAAAATCTTTCACTGAATGTTTTGTGATCGTTGTTTTATCTTTATTCAAGAGGGAGAGAGAGAGATCCAGTGGCGGAGTCGTTTTGCGGTTGGCGACACTAATGAAGCCTGTATAGATTTTATTATGTACATTCATTCTTATCTTTTTCAAGAGAGATAGAGAGAGAAAAACTGATTTATTACAATTTCCATATGAGATTTTATATGGTTAATAGAAGAAAAAGGTAAAATTAAATATTTTTTTCATCAAAGGAATCCTACTGATGGTCGTCTGGTATGATGTCACGTCCTGAAGTCGGACAGATCGGACTTCTCCCCGACATGTGTGAGAGAGATTGAGATTGAAAGTACTTTATTTCAAAGTCCATATAAGATTATATAAGGTTAAATACAGAATATATATATAAATATGATTATATAATGAAAAAATAGGAGAAATAGATATAAATAGATAAAATAATTGATAAATAGAGATAGATAAATTGATAGAGAGAGAGAGAAATCCATGGGGGATTATCATACTTTGATTGAACTAAGGCGGCAAAGTCTGACTGTCATGTGGTGTCTCCTGGATAGTCAACCAAGTACAGCAGCTCTTTTTACCTATCATCGAATTATAACTACTTCCTACCAAGATGTGGCCAAGTATATCAATATCAAGAAGGAAGTCATCGTTGTATTCAAACAAGATTTCGAACAGCTTTATTCTGTAGTTTTATTTGAACTGACGTACACAAATAGTTTACGTATTTTATTCCTCCTAGCTTCTATGCAAACATTGACTTACAATCGTGCATTTACAGAGAAACTAGAGGTTGCTAAAAGATGTAATTTCATGCATTTTTAGGGGATTTTCAAAACGTTTATAACCATTGTAAATGCTTCCAATATAATGGCCGTGTCTGTTAAAATACCATCTTTCTCTTTTCACCCGTTTATACGCACGAAACGGCGATAGAAATGGTAATGAACTCCGCATGCGTTCCTTTATTGCTCTGGAATGCAGCCAATGATCAGGACATAGACACAAGTGAAACCGATCAACGACTTTGGAATAGAGAAATAAAACCTGCTTTGGATCATATTGTCTTTTTTTCATATTAAAAAAATTCTTAATTATCTTATTGCAAAAGGAAGGTATTCTGAGGGCCTGGCTCATCCGTGGTAAACCCTCCAAGTTTCGTCAATTTAATATGCTATACCATTCTTATATTGTATTATGTTGTTTTTATTTATGACTGAATAACATTAGAGGAAATATGAGTTGATATATTTAAGGATACTATAAACATACGCTCTCTCAGTGTGAGTGCAATTATATTTGAATATTTATCGAGTATTTATCGTTAGTTGAAATTGCACAAATTTAAATAAGCTTTTTGGAATTAAGTAATTCGAAGAAACTATATATTTGTGGGATGGTTGCGTGATGTATTGGTGTGGCTTGTGGAAAGGCCGCTGATAAAATTATAATTAAAATTAATTTATTTAAAGCCAGAAATATATAAAGAGAAAAGAAGTAACGGTTGAAGTAACGGCCGTCGGGAGCAGGCCTTGTTGTTTACCGCGTGAGTGCCAGATCAAGTGTCGGAAGACGCCAGTCGCAAGAAAGTTCCGGATGACGCCCGCGCATGCGTAGTGACGTGTTCTCCCAGCACGTGCTTGCCGAGGCATAGTGGGGCCGCCATTCATCTGCCCGTATGTGTTTTGAAGCTTTGTCCCAGTTCGCGCTCGCTGAAGCAAAGTGCGGTCGCCACATATTAAACCATTGAGCTTTTTGAAGGGTTCGCAACTGATGAGCCAGGCCTTGAATATACGTTTCTTTTTACAATATGGATAGTAGAAAATGGTTTAGAACAAAGAAACGATCCCACTAAATAGCTAATCCAGAGATACAGGATGAGCAGCGTTTGTACTCCATTTTATGAGAGGATGTACTTAGTAGGCGTCTACTTCACCTATATTCCATCTCAAGCTCTACAAGCCTGATACCCTGATATGATTGAGTGGAGATCAGAAATAAGGAGAAAAAGAGAGCTTATGCATAGTAATATGAAGGGTATATGAGAACCTTTGCCTTACAATTAACTGAAAATGAAAATATTCTAATAAAATTGTACTCACTCTCTCTGGCTAAATATCAACAAAAATACTACAGTGAAAATACATTTTAAAAATTTTGTGAATCTGTAAACTATTTTTTTTTTCTACAGAAAATATAGGAATAGAAAAATTGATAAATTTTTTACATAGAATAAAATTGTTTTTAAACTTGTTTTTATGGTGAAATATAATCTTTCTCGGAATTTTCCCATCAATCTAAAATTGAAACGCAAATTAAATGTTTTGATGAAATACTTATATTAGATATTCCATATTATATTTCCATATTATAATAACAATCACAACACGCACAAACCTTTGGTTAAAATTAACATTTAAACTATTTTGACGCATTTATGTTTCTTTTTAAAGTAAAATAATTTTATATCACCCTTACTGCAATGATTAAAAAATGGGAGTAAAATGCTCATTAGATGGTGAACTCTACAAGCGGTTTCATCTATCAATTTATCGTTGTTATTTATACCGATAGATGGCACAAGCCATCAGAAAATTTTAGTTGAATGATCAGAAGATGCCTTTTTCTTAATATATGTATCTATCCGATCCCAGCAAAATTTCACTTTTGTACTGTTTTATAAATCTAATATCGATTTATTCTCTCAAACCTTCGTAAAAATTCTTTATTACATGAATAAGTTAATCATAAACGCCAGTACTTTCTATATATAATACAGAAAATAAATTAATCTAATATCAAAATAATTCATAAATAAAATTCTTAGATATTTTAATTAAAAAGGCATATATTGGATCAAAATATCATTTATTTTACCATTATTTCAGTTGGCTGAACGCCAACCTTTATCAAGGTATTAAAACATTTTAATGTGTGTCAACAACAAACTCAGCGCCACATAACGTCAATAGAATTAGGTTTTAAAAATATTTTGCTTATATTCAATGGGGAGAAAATATTTTGATATATATTCACACCCTTATTTTACAAATTTTATTTTGTCCTTAATAAATATTTATATATCAATTTTTTCCTCCCCATTGAATATATAAGCAAAAATATTTTTTAAACTTAATTCTATTGACGTTATGTGGCGCTGAGTTTGTTGTTGACACACATTACAATGTTATAATACCTTGAAAAAGGTTGGCGTTCAGCCAACTGAAATATTGGTAAAATAAATGATATTTTGATCCAATATATGCCTTTTTAATTAAATATTTATTTATGGATTGCTCTATTTTCAAAATGATTCTTAATTATGTTTGTAAATACAAACAGAGAATGACAAAAAATACTTTTAATAATCCCCTCCTAGAGCAAAACTAGATCTTCCATCTTGGTAAGTGTATAAGGTGAATATTGTAGCAAAGTAATTTTTATATTTTACTAGACGAATGACCCGGGCAACGTCCGGGTTTATCCGATTAAATGTTTTATTCAAACACTATTCGTTACAATTATAAATTGGCGCCGTGGATGTCACTCTTGTGAAACGTCCCGCTCCAAACTTTACATGTACATTAGGTCAGCTGATATTACCTCCTATCTTCACCGCTAGAGGCGCTGCTCGCGAGCTAAGTAGAATAATTTGAATATAAAGTTTTAATAATTGATTTATATACTGTATTTTTAAAATAGCCTATCGTCTTCCCCGTATTATTTTACCTATGTATGGAAATTTTGGTTTGAATTAGTGAACTACTGCGAATTTGTATACAGGACATACAAACAAACAAACAAATATACAAACATTCATTTATATATATATATAGATATACAGAGTATTATTTTGTATTTTGCTACTCTGTCAATGGAAGACATTGCACGTTTGCATCCCGAAACAGACCCTACCTGCTCTCACTGTTCAGAGGAGCCACAGACAGTTGATCATATTCTCTTCAGCTGTCCAGCATTCCTGAGACATAGGATACAAACAGCTATCCTGCTTGGACTGACCTACCTCAATCCTAGATCTATGGCCCAGACTTAAGACTCAACCTCAGCATGGAACTTTTTGGTCAACTGGTTCAACTCAGCAATCAAAACAGGACGCGAGTAAAAGCCCTCAACACTAGTCCATACTAGTGAGCTGGACTCCCCGGGTAGTTGGCGCTCTGCGCTCCAGGAACCTGGATTATAAATATCTCTCTCTCCTCTTTGCTTATCTTTTATTTATCATTTATTGTTTGTTCTTGCCTTAAATAAATTGCTGTGTCACTTTGCTCCAGGAATTCGGGTTACCTCAAGAAGGAGCGAGCTGTGTCATCCCGAAGTTTGTCTTTCCTAATTTTCCACATGGCAATATGTTATATAAGACTTTGTGAAGTCACCCATAATTTATAGCGTCTAATAACTGTTTTTAAGTAATTTTCAGGCAATATATATGGCAGATATGATTCTAAGACAAGGAGATGGAACTGTATGACGTCATGGTTGCGATTTTCACCAAACATACAGATACACTCATAGACAAAACTTGAGGAAGTTGTACCTTTTAGCATGTATATCGGTATTTATACAATAACTCTGATAGATGAAGATAAAGATATTTAATACACAGTGATCTTTATTGAATACACACGAGATAACCAAGTGTGAACAAAATTACTTGTCTCCTTAAAAAAAAAAAAACAGAAAACCGGAGACATCAAAAACATTCCACTTCTTTAGGTTTTTTCCATGAGGGTATATTCCTGTGGTGATGACCGGATCATTTGTCCATAGAGTACGTTAGTAAATGAGGCCAACTGGCTGAAAGACCTCGTATGTGGCAATGTCCAAACAACGTTCTATAATGTTCATCCAGCCTATGCTTTAAACGTTCTATAAGAACCTTGAATCCTCAATCAGAGACACCAAACTTCAAGTCTCCATCGGAACTATCAATTCTTAGGTTCGCACAACTCAATCGACAAAGACCTCGTCATTAAACAATTTATGTTGATGCAAATTCAGCCTTAAGAACTGCTTTAGTAAACACCTCCTTTAGCAATGTTCCACGATTTCACAAGAAAAATATGTACCCAGGATTAGAGGTTCAACATGGGGAAAGATTAAATGTTCGTTTCAGAGAGGTATTCCTTCTGTCACGTATATACCGTTGAACCTGTCTATAGCGCTCCCTCTAAATAGCGCCTTCCTCTCTATACCGCCCGATTTTAAACATTGAAATGTAAACATTCTACATTAAAAGTGGTCTGTCTATAGCACCCCCTCTCTATAGCACCCTATTTTGGTGAGTCCCAAGAGGCGGCGGTATAGACAGGTTTAACTGTATATAAAAGTTTTCCCACAAATATCATGAAGTTCATAAGTTGGAAGGGTAATATAGGAGACCTTATCAATTCTTTGTTTTCAAGGATTTCGATTCAACACAAGAGTCTGCGTCTGGGTGCTGAGTAAAGATGTAGTGCATGCGAAATGGTAGATATTCAAACAGGACACCTCGCACCCGCCTACCAACCACTGTAGCTGGGTCACAGCCAATCTACATTATCATGTCACACCAAATAAAGGGTCAACTTGATCTACATACGCTAATCCCCTATACGACCACGTGTAGGGGTGCTTGAATAGGAAACGTATAAAGATCAACACAACTCTGCTGATCCACTGAAAGCTGTCATTGTCCCTGATATATCTTACTTAATTAGAACCATTTAATTTGTATATGCCAACAATCGAGTGTCATAGCTCTTATTGAAGAGTAAGAATTCTATATCAAATAAAGACATTTTGTAAATATGTATTTAAGTAGAGATAAACTCTTATATTATGTAAATCTTTAAATAAACCCGGTATATAAAAAACACAAAAATGTTATTGGAATGTTAAATCAATAAGCAAACTTATGCACACTCTTAAAGAAATAGTATATCGAATATACACATTTGTATTCGGATTTTTTAAATGATATATAATAATTAAAATTTTCAAAAATAGATTTGAAATATTGATATTTCGTTAGCTTCATTAGAAACCCTGCATTGGAGTCACCTGAGTCCGACATAAGGTATTTCGCAAAAACAGAAAACTTAATACAGAATGAAAAAACCGAAGATATTTAGAATTGTAAAGCAATATTTATACATGAACCTTTGTTTCTGCGCTAAAATATTAATTTAATTACAAAAATTCTAGAAAAGGTTTAATTTTCATAATAAAAAGAATATATATATATAATATGACAATGGGGGGGTTAGACAGAGACTGAATTGTTCACGCCCTTGGCATCCGAAACTTTAAAGAAGGATCGTTATTCCTGACCAATTGAGAGGATATGAAAATTTTATCATTTAATTGATCCCGCGCAAGGAGGCTAATGGGGCTGGTGGCAGACTGCCAGTGTCGCAGGGAGCACACACTAGCTGTGGCTCGGGCTAGTATAGCAGGGAACACACACTAGCTGTGGCTCGGGCCAGTATAGCAGGGAACACGCACTAGCTTGGCTTGTGCCAGTATAGCAGGGGGCACACACTAGCTTGGCTTGTGCCAGTATAGCAGGGGGCACACACTAGCTGTGGCTCGGGCCAGTATAGCAGGGAACACGCACTAGCTGTGGCTCGGGCCAGTATAGCAGGACACACACATTAGCTGTGGCTCGGGCCAGTATAGCAGGGAACACACACTAGCTGTGGCTCGGGTCAGTATAGCAGGGAACACACACTAGCTGTAGCTCGGTCCAGTATAGCAGGGAACACACACTATCTGTGGCTCGGGTCAGTATAGCGGGGAACACACTCTAGCTGTGACTCGGTCCAGTATAGCAGGAAATACACTAGCTGTGGCTCGGGCCAGTATAGCAGGGCACACACACTAGCTGTGGCTCGGGCCAGTATAGCAGGGAACACACACTAGCTGTGGCTCGGGCCAGTATAGCAGGAAATACACTAGCTGTGGCTCGGTCCAGTATAGCAGGAAATACACTAGCTGTGGCTCGGGCCAGTATAGCAGGGTACACGCACTAGCTGTGGCTCGGGCCAGTATAGCAGGGTACACGCACTAGCTGTGGCTCGGGCCAGTATAACAGGACACACACCTTAGCTGTGGCTCGGGCCAGTATAGCAGGACACACACTAGCTGTGGCTCGGGCCAGTATAGCAGGGAACACACACTAGCTGTGGCTCGGGCCAGTATAGCAGGGCACACACTGGCTGTGGCTCGGGCCAGTATAGCAGGGCACACACTAGCTGTGGCTCGGGCCAGTATAGCAGGGCACACACTAGCTGTGGCTCGGGCCAGTATAGCAGGGCACACACACTAGCTGTGGCTCGGGCCAGTATAGCAGGGCACACACTAGCTGTGGCTCGGGCCAGTATAGCAGGGCACACACACTAGCTGTGGCTCGGGCCAGTATAGCAGGGAACACACACTACTGTGGCTCGGGCCAGTATAGCAGGGAACACACACTACTGTGGCTCGGGCCAGTATAGCAGGGCACACACACTACTGTGGCTCGGGCTAGTATAGCAGGGAACACACACTACTGTGGCTCGGGCCAGTATAGCAGGGCACACACACTACTGTGGCTCGGGCCAGTATAGCAGCACACACACTAGCTGTGGCTCGGGCCAGTATAGCAGCACACACACTAGCTGTGGCTCGGGCCAGTATAGCAGGGAACACGCACTAGCTGTGGCTCGGGCCAGTATAGCAGGACACACACATTAGCTGTGGCTCGGGCCAGTATAGCAGGGAACATGCACTAGCTGTGGCTCGGGCCAGTATAGCAGGGAACACACTAGCTATGGCTCGGGTCAGTATAGCAGGGAACACACACACTCGGGCCAGTATAGCAGCACACACACTAGCTGTGGCTCGGGCCAGTATAGCAGGGAACACGCACTAGCTGTGGCTCGGGCCAGTATAGCAGGACACACACATTAGCTGTGGCTCGGGCCAGTATAGCAGGGAACACGCACTAGCTGTGGCTCGGGCCAGTATAGCAGGACACACACACTAGCTGTAGCTCGGTCCAGTATAGCAGGGAACACACACCATCTGTGGCTCGGGCCAGTATAGCAGGGAACACACACTAGCTGTGGCTCGGGCCAGTATAGCAGGGAACACACACTAGCTGTGGCTCGGGTCAGTATAGCAGGGAACACACACTAGCTGTGGCTCGGTCCAGTATAGCAGGGAACACACACCATCTGTGGCTCGGGCCAGTATAGCAGGGAACACACACTAGCTGTGGCTCGGGTCAATATAGCAGGGAACACACACTAGCTGTGGCTCGGGTCAGTATAGCAGGGAACACACACTAGCTGTGGCTCGGGCCAGTATAGCAGGGAACACACACTAGCTGTGGCTCGGGTCAATATAGCAGGGAACACACACTAGCTGTGGCTCGGGCCAGTATAGCAGGGAACACACACCATCTGTGGCTCGGGCCAGTATAGCAGGGAACACACACTAGCTGTGGCTCGGGCCAGTATAGCAGGGAACACACACTAGCTGTGGCTAGGGTCAATATAGCAGGGAACACACACTAGCTGTGGCTCGGGTCAGTATAGCAGGGAACACACACTAGCTGTGGCTCGGGCCAGTATAGCAGGACACACACACTAGCTGTGGCTCGGGCCAGTATAGCAGGGAACACACACTAGCTGTGGCTCGGGTCAGTATAGCAGGGAACACACACTAGCTGTGGCTCGGTCCAGTTTCGCAGGGAACACACACTAGCTGTGGCTCGGGCCAGTATAGCAGGACACACACACTAGCTGTGGCTCGGGCCAGTATAGCAGAGAACACACACTAGCTGTGGCTCGGGTCAGTATAGCAGGGAACACACACTAGCTGTGGCTCGGGTCAGTATAGCAGGGAACACACACTAGCTGTGGCTCGGGTCAGTATAGCAGGGAACACACACTAGCTGTGGCTCGGGCCAGTATAGCAGGGAACACACACTAGCTGTGGCTCGGTCCAGTTTCGCAGGGAGCACACATTATCTATGTTTCGGGACAATATAGCAGGGCACACACACTAGCTGTGGCTCGGAACAGTATCGGAGGGTACATTCAAAGATTAATGCTTCGGAGTGTGTCTCAAGGTTCATACACACTGGTTGTGGCTCGGGCTATGTCTATAGTCTATGTGACTGGTTACTCTTCTTCAAGCTATATACCCTATAGATGTGGGACTGGATGTGTGTCTCAAGTTACATGCACTTATAAATAATCATGGACTCTGCCTCAAGCTGCATACATTCTATCTGTTTATCAGGGCCGTGCATCTAAATATTCACCCAAGGTATGGTTTGGACTGTGTGACAAGGTACGTAAACATTAGCTGTGGCCCGAGCTATACCTGAAGGAACACTCACACCAGCTGTGACTATGACTGTGTCTCAAGATGTCTTATAGATGTGGCTCGGGTCTTGTCTCAAGAAACATATAAACTACATAATGCATATACACTGTAACCTGGGCTATTCTTAAAGGGGCATATACAATAGCTGTGAATTGAATTGTATAGTAAGTTATATACAAAACTGTGGAGCGGCCAGTGTCTAGGGTAGATTCAAATCAGGTTAGGTTCACTCCTGTAACGCAGGACACACAGCAATGGCTTTATTTTTGGGCCTCAATTCCATGTGTTCAATATGAAATGTGTTAAAATGTGAATATACCTCTCGGGAGGTATAAATATCCTTTCTGTATCTGACATTAATAGTCAGTTAAAATGGTACTTCGTCTCAAAATAGTTTCAAAGATTCGTACAGAGAGCTTCAACTGAGAGATGTATAGGTTAGTTTTGGTGAGGAAACCTCCCCTTATCTGTACAGCGATGGCCAAACCGAATGTATATTCAAACTGATCCATCTTCTAAATTTTCATAACAACCTTTTGTACATATTTCAATTGTGTTCATATTATTTCTCTTTTCATTTAACTAATTCGCATGCTAATTGTGCAAGCTACAAGGAGAAACAACGATTATTTCTAACCTTTTGGATGAGGTATGAAAGGGTGAATTGTGAAGAGTAATGATAAACGGAAAAATAAAATCCCCATCCCTGTACACTCTCATTTTTCTGTTTATCATTACTCTTTACAATTCATCCATCCATACCTCATCCCTAAGGTTGGAAATAATCGTTATTTCTCCTTGGAATAAATTTTGATTTTTCGTTGAAAAGAAACATGCGGGATAATTCTCAAATATCGTTTCGCATGCTAATTCTTGTACATATTTCAAGTGATCTTTCTCTCTTCTCTTCTTATGTTTAGTTTACCTTTTAAGTGCAAGTGTCCCCAGAGGGACATAGCGCTCTATGTAGAAATAGAATATAAAAAAATCCATCTTCTAACACCAATCAGGATCAATCAGGTAGATGTGTGACTTACTTTGGTTTATTGCTCTAGGAGGAACCGTCGTGCAGATGGAGGCATCTCCTGGACACACAGTTCTGTTGACATCTTGATACTCTGTCATTGTCTTAGAATCTATTATATAGATGGATCTATTGAACGAGAAGAATCGGTGGACGAGTGGGTAACACCCTCGATTCCGACAGCCTGGAACCGGGATTGAATCCCGCGTTAACATTTTGTTTAATATGTGAATAACCTTCACTTATTATTAACTAGCGGATGTGTACCCGGCTTCGCCCGGGTTTTATCCGAGTGAAAGTTTGCCTAACGAATATTATATATTATGAAGTATAATAAACAATGCTATAGATTGGGTTTAATTATTAATCAAGATTGTGTGTGAATATGTGAGAAAGATGTAATATCGTTGTTGTTTTCTTGGCCGACTGTTTTACATATGGTGTTATCTTAAAATTGCTTGTTTTGAATATTTTTTTAGATTGAGTTGAATGAATTGCTGAATTTATTTTTGTATTTATATATAAATAAAATTAACTCTGTTGATTTTTTTTGTATTTTATCGATAACAGCAAAGTTATGTATTTTAAAGTTAGAAAAAATATTTTGATGTTAAGCAAAACCTGCTCCATCTCGTTTTACATAAATGTTGAAAATTTGGTCGAAATTGATGCATTGTAACGAAAGTTTTTAGCGAACACCACTTATGAAATTTCCATTTATATAGAAGATATAATATAAATGAGTTTTAAAAATTAAAAAAAAAAAAGCATCGGCCGGGAATCGAACCCTGGCCGCCCGCGTGGCAGGCGAGCATTCTACCACTGAACCACCGATGCTTTAAAAAAATCAAATTCATTTATCGTCGTGACCAGTGCTGCGCCCTAGCGGTAAAAGACTGGAACTAACGCTTTTTGGTTTTTTATTTTTTTAAAAAAGCTCATTAACTTTTTTAGTTTTTTGAATAGCCTATATGTTAAACGAAATCTTCAGCTACCTACATGCGAAATTCCATAATGATTGAGTCAGTAGATTTTGCGTGATGCGATAACAAACATCGATTTCGCATTTCATTTTTATATATATAAGGAAAGGATTTAATTAAAAATACATATATTGAATCAAAATATAATTTATTTTACCAATATTTCAGTTGGCTGAAAGCCAACCTTTATCAATGTGTTATAACATTTTAAAACTTAAAGTGATTTTGGAACATGAACAAGAATCTATTGAATTGTGCAGGTGTCTCTGATGTTCTCACCGCTTCACCTTAATGAGAGCGCTACTAGGCGATAAATTCTAAATTATTCAGTTATCGCCGCGTACATAAACATATAATTGATAATTGTGCGAATATTTGAAGAACCGTTTCCATAATAAAAAATAGTTTTATCGACATTATTTCAAGTAACCTATATAGAAATAGGTTTTAATTAACATAACGTTGGAAATCTGCACATTTTCATTGCTAGAGGGTGATATGATAATAATACTATGTTTCGACACTTATCTCAGCCGAAGCTATATACAGAATTAGATAGTTTACTAGATTTTTGATTAATAACCGCTATATGAATAGTTTCGATTATTATTAAATCACACATAACTTTTGGAGGAGTTATGGAAGCTAGACTGTGGTTGGTCGAAGTAGGTTAGCACTCCAATATATGATAGAGTATAGGTTATAAATCCTAATATACTACTTGACACGTACTCTTTTTAACTTGAATCTGTAATTAGAATATAATATCTCTTTTGGCGCGTTGTTTTTTTCTTGAATATAAATTTTTCTACAGACCTTACTGACCACACATACACCCACACACATACAACACACACACACCGATGAGCCAGGCCCTCCCAGTATATTCCCCAAGGAATAGATTATTAAAAATAAAGGAACATATACATATACAGTAGACTCTCCTATAACGCGAGTTTTTACAACGCGATTTCGTACAACGCGATAAAAAAATTGCGACTAATTTATTTATACAACGCGAATTTTCGTATAACGCGTTATAAAATAAAATGCGTAAATTTCCTTATTGACAACTGTACAATACATTTGCATATAAAATAATATAATATTTAGTTCTGTTTTAGTATATAATTATTTTTCTTATATACACCATTTTATACAATACATTTTTACATGATATTTGTCACTAACAATTTACCCTAACAACATTCGCGTTATACAAGTTTTATTTCGTACAACGCGAATTCCTATAACGTGATTTCATACAACGCGTAACACATTAATCGCGTTATAGGAGAGTTTACTGTATACGCGTTGAAATTGTTCATAATTCAAATAAATTGCAACAAAAAATTCGAAAAGACAGAATATCGGCTGATTCCACTAATTTATTGTATTATCACAAGAGGGCTTTAGTAGACATTTATAGTCTATCTCTTTTCTGTAAAATTATATTTTAATCACTTTAACTCTTCCATTCCTTCTTCCCTTTTCATCCAATCTTATTAACATCAATCATTATATTCCTTTTGAGTACAACTTCATCACTTAGTACATCACAGTACCTAGCAGACACATCCTTTAGTATACGTTTAATAAATTCATCCAACTATAAGCTACAATGTGAAAAAAGCAATAGAAAAAAAAATAAAACAGCGCGAAACGCGTTCGTGGATGGCTTTTCTTTGTTTATCAAGAAATTAGGTTGGCCAAATATCAGGGAACAGGCTAAATCGATGTTTAGTTGATTTCACTTCCTTCTGAAAATCACATGTGCTCCTGGTCAGGATATGCTTTTTTTATTTATAATCTACTATATGTATAACAAAACACACTGGACGTTAGCGGATGAAGGCCTTGCAGCGATGGATAGGAATCCTTACCACTTCCTAAGCTTGGCTAGTACCTTAAGTTTTGGTTTGGCAAAGCATGGACTATATCTAGATAGGCCAGACAAGCTGATTATTATCCTTGAATTAAGAGCCGTTCGATCCTTTATAAAACCTTCTGACTACATGAGCAACATCAACCCTCTTCGACTACCAGAGTCTCCTAACGTTACTTGATTGAAGCACAGACTCAAAGAATTAGACCGATTCAAAGACTGACTATAAACACACTCATTTTATTTGACCAGCTGGCAGTTTTATACAATTAAAATTTGCATATATAACTAAAGTAACAAAATTTACATAATAGGCGCGAACACACATCCAAGATAATTACTGGGCAAAAGAATTTCGAGAGAATTGAAATGCCCTCTATAACAAAAATAATCCACCGTATAAATTATTAATAGAATAAAAATGAAATTTCTAATAATAAATAAAGCGCTATTAATTAAGTTCAGTGTATGATAATCATAGAAAAATCAAATTCCAGTTGCAAAATAACTTTATTAGGTAACTCTCAAAAACGGAAAACTATATCATATATTTACAATGGAGAATTTTAATATTAAAGGGTTCATTTACAATTATGTTTTTATATTAGAAAGTGACTTTGGGTCCGTATTTTCAGGTCCTTTGAGATCTTGTTGCGTTGTAGGTTGACAAACAATAACTTCCGTGGGTACAAAGGATCTTTAGGACTTTATCTAAGCCTGATAAATAAAAGAATTACAGAAGAATACAAAATAAAAACAAAAACAAAGAAAACAGTAGTTACAAATTCACCAACTGAAGCACAGTGAAGGAAAGCAGGAGGAGAACAGAAGACAGAAGTTGGTAGAACCTTCTAGAATCTTCCACGAAGGACACCGTCTTCGGCGGTAAGCAGCAGCCCGATCTCTTTGAGACAGCAGATCGCGTTTGCTTGGAGCACACCACGTAGCTTCGTTCTTCTTCTTCTTTTCTTTCTTTCTTCTGGCATAAGCTCCTCATCCCTATATATCGCGGAGTAGATCTTTCTAGAACGCTCAAGTTCAGTCAGCCAATCAGAAAGCAGCCAGCGCTAAGCTTTGCGCAATTGCTTTAAATTGGCCAATCAGATTTTCTCCGATTTTTCGACATTATTCTATAACGTTCTAGAACATTCTATTTTAGAATGTTCCCTTTTTATACTAGGGAACAATATTTAAGGTAGGATTTTTTTTTTTCAGAATAAACAATTTCGACGTTATTCCACTGAAAAAAAAAACAGAATGAATGAGTTCGAAACTTATGCCAATAAAAAGTTTTTTTTTCGAGAATCTCTATCTTTTTACTTCCAAGAGTAGTGATGGCGAACAATGTATGCTGTTGAAGCTCTTCCATCTTAATATATATGTTGATTTTATTCCACAGATATCAACATGGAAGTATCAGCGGAACGGAAATATCTTTACTTACGGGGCTGCTAATCAAAATGAATGATTTTTGAGCCCCGATGGACGCATAAAGCGGAATATAAATAAAGCACTGTTGAAAGGGAGTATCAGCGCTATACGTTGTATTAGAGAAGTAAAACAAAGAACATCCAGGTCAGAGAGCAAAGATACCTCAAATCTTGAAATGGGATCCTTACAAGACCTGAACCGAACACGAAGAAGCACTTTTGAATTCACTGAATGTTATTAGATCAATACTTTCCAGACACACATACATTATATAATAGATATATACATAATGATATTGATAATGATTAATAAATGATAACAGATAAATCAATCTTCATATTGATTCTAGAAAGCGGCCAAGGACATACGTGTGCAATGCTGAAATTGAACGTTCTAAAACACCCGTCAAATTCACTGGATCCTTCTAACGGCTACTTTTATTGGTTGATAATTCAGTGAGGAGTGATTTTATTTTTATGAAGACACCGCAACTTCGTGTTGAAAGATTCGAAATAGGAATTGAAGGTTTCGTAAGATTAATGAAGAAAGTAAGAGTTTCGAAATGAAATTCACTATCCTCAATACCTGAAATAAGGAAAATAAGTACTCAATACTATAACAATACTATAACAATACTCAATACTATATACAATACTATAAGTACTCAATACTGTTATGTATAATTAAAGTAAGTAGTAAGGATGAATCCGTAACCAATTTAACTTTACATATTATTTATTATTAATAATTATTATGCAAAACAAATCTTGGTATATATGACTATATATGAAAACAACAAAAACAATAATTATTATATACATACAAGTTCCTTTTTAAACACGAGTTCATCTATAGCCATTGTTACTCTGTGGAATATTCCAACATATACAATGGACATTATTTTAAATAAATAATTTGTAACCATTTTTTCCACAATAATTAATTTTCAAATAATAAAAAGTATTTCTGTCTCAAATTTTAACACATTCCATTAAAAAATATATTTGCCTTATTTTATAAAATAAATTTCTTGTTTTTCTTGTATGACAGTGTGTATATCAAATATCCTATAAATGAAAAATAAAAGTACATTCATGGCTAAGACTTGAGGCAGTTGTACCTTTCGGCATATATATCGGTATTCATGTTTTGTTTCTTCAAGGGCATCGGGCTACGATGGTGAACACTTCTTTATTTAAGAACGGAACTTACTAACTAACTGACAACATTCATTTGTCTCTATTTATAACCTAACTCGAGCGTCTATATGCAAAACCATATTTACATATTTACATCTGAATATGTACAATTACATCACATCTCCCCTCTTGGAGATTAGCTCTAGTCCTCTCCAAAACGTCTGGGCGGACGAACTGTTCTTCCAGGAGATGTTGATGATCCGGCCACATCCGCAGCAGCATCCGAAGTGTGTGGGTTGGCCTCCGGGCAATTCACATATGGCTCCCCGTTAAGGTCCGTCAGCCAAAATTTTACTTTTGTACTATTTCACTTTTTGTACAATTTTCCTTTGTTCAGAATTCAAAGTTTCTTTGCATTCTTCATTTGGACACGTTATAGGATCTTCAAGTTTCTCAGAAGAAAGATGTTCACTCACATGACCGATCCAGCAGGTCTTACATAGCCTGTGACATGGCAAACCAATTTCTTCCTTGTTTAACTTGCATTTTCTACAATATTTCGTATCCTTGTATCTCCCCTTTCCTACTTCAATATTGAGTAATTCAAGAATTCCTTTTGAAACGTCATCAAAATTAAATCCTTCTGAGCTATATGCTGCATACAAATAGGATGCATACTTATTTGCATCATTTTTAGCCACCATTACAAATTTGCATACCTGCGTATCAGAAATTTTGTAACAATTACTTAAACGGCCACGTCCTTTCAATTCAATTTTATCATACTTATCTTCCAAAATAGATCGAAAAGTAAATAGAATTTTAACCGTGCTTAATTCTAAACAGCTTTCTAAATAAGTTAAATCGAGCTCCACTTGGTTTTCCATTTCAATAATTTCAGGCATTTCTTCGATAGTTTCCTGGTCTGTAAAAGGCCTTAGTATAATATTAGAATAGTCTGGTGTATACACGTACTGCTTGTTAACTTGAGTATTTCCATCAGATCCTTCGGCCAACTCCTTGCTAGAATTTTCAGCTTCCCTTTGAGCATCTGATTGAGGTGAATCTTGGCTGAGATTTTCAGATTCGTTGGCCAGCTCTTTTTCTGAAACTGCTGGATTATCAGACTCTGCAGCTAAGTCGGGCTCAATAGGATCTTCCCAAGTTTTTGATTCAGCTTTTATGCACGAGCCTTGTTTGTTCGATTCCTCTAAATGTTTTCACTTTAATATAAAAATTAACGATAACCTACTTCAAGAAAATAACTCTGAAAGATACACTCATGGACAAAACTCAAGGCAGTTGTACCTTTCACACTATATATATATCGGTATTCAGACAATAACTCTGAAAGATACACTCATGGACAAAACTCAAGGCAGTTGTACCTTTCACTATATATATATCAGGATTCAGACAATAACTCTGGAAAATACACTCATGGACAAAACTCAAGGCAGTTGTACCTTTCACTATATATATATCGGGATTCAGACAATAACTCTGGAAGATACACTCATGGACAAAACTTAAGGCAGTTGTACCTTTCACTATATATATATCGGGATTCAGACAATAATTCTAAAAGATACACTCATGGACAAAACTTAAGGAAGTTGTACCTTTCACTATATATATCGTGAATCAGACAATAGCTCTAAAGGATATTATATACACAATGATCTTTATTGAAGACGCACGAGATAAACAATTGTAAACAGGCGACTTCAAAGACTTTATATTTTCTTAAGTTTTTTTTTTCCATAAGTGTAAATAATTTAAAGGAGGTCATATATAAGTATTTCTAAATGTTCTCTATTTAATAACATTATAATAATAAAAACATAATTCTTTCGAAAAAAATATAATCTTCTGAATCAATATCAAAGTGAATTCATTAGGACTCCAAGGAAATGTTTTTTTTTATATTTTAATTACAAATTTCTTGCTTTCCGGCACACACACACGCACAACACACACAAGAAACCCCTTACACAGGGGAAAATCTTTAAATAAAAAGGCATATATTGGATAAAAACTATAATTTATTTTACCAATATTTCAGTTGGCTGAACGCCAACCTTTATCAAGGTGTTATAACATATTTAATGTGTGTCAACAACCAATTTGATCCTAATATATGCCTTTTTAATTGAAGATTTATTTTATGGATTGCTCTATTTTCAAAGGGGAAAATATGTTCTCATATAGAAGCGATTTCTTGCCCAAAAATCTAGACCTTTGTAATATAAAAAAATAAAAAGAAACCCTACCTTGGAGGCCTAATGTTTTCACTTTAATATAAAAATTAACGATAACCTACTTCAAGAAAATAAATAAAACCTAATTAATCTACTTAAATATTTTATTTAAAAGACATATATTGGATCAAAATATAATTTATTTACCAATATTTCAGTTGTGTCGCTTAACATCAACTTTTTTCAAGGTATTATAACATATTAATGTGTGTGAAAACAAAAAATCTTAATATTAATTTTCAAAATTATTCCTATAGGCCTAAATTTTGAAAATAATTGTATTCTAAACAATATTTACGAGAATTGTGTCTTTTTACATATCGCCAAAGTTAGAATTCTTCTAAGTTTATAAATTATTCAACACAAAGAGTGTTTTCAATTGGGGAGAAGTCTTAGGTTTTTAAAAATATATTTGATTCTTTAAAACGGCCATAAAAATAATCCATCGGGTTTTAATTAAGTAACTGCACAGCTAAGTCTAATAGGGCCAAGGTGTCCTATATCCATTTGTCTTTTGTTTCTTTTCAGGATGGTTAATCTTCCTAATATCTTCTGATATTTAAAATAATAATATTTGTGTCAACTTTGAGCAATAGATGGCAATACAGTAGAATCTCCTTGTAAAGGACACCTAATTGCAAAGCCAAAGTGTCCTTTAGGGAGAGGTGTCCTCTTACCGGAGAGTTGCTAAATAGTAAAAATGGTAATTTTGTAAATGAAAACTGTCCTTTGTAGAGAGGTGTGTACTAGCGGGGTGTCCGCTAAAGGGAGGTTCTACTGTAATATGATATTTGACATGTTACCCAACAGCCTCGTTTTGTGAATTTAAGAAAGATCCTTATTCGATGCTTTAAAATGTCAATTTAGACAAATATTTAAAACGTAATAGCTTCTAATGTTCATAGTTTCCTCTGTGTTACAAAAATGATTCAGGAAACACGAATTTGAACTATTAAACACGAATATTTTCATTACATACAGTCCATATCACACTGTTGAATTAAAAATGATTAATATGTTATAATACCTTGATAATGGTTGGCGTTCAGCCAACTGAAATATTGCTAAAATAAATGATATTTTGATCCAATAAATGCCTTTTAATTAGAGATTATTTATGGATTGCTCTATTTTAAAAAACGATATCACACTGTATTTGATAGGAAGAAAATTATTTGAAAAGCCTTATCAAAAGAATTAACTTTGGGATGCCTCACACATTAAAAGCATTCACACTAATTATAAATCTTAAAACTCTTTAACCAACCTTCCTTCCGTTCTGGAAAAATCGTTAATATAACTGTACTAGCCGAGTGACCCGGGCAACGCCCAGGGTTTACCCAAAGGGCCTGCAGAGACTTTAAAAGTATAGATTGACCATGTTTTGATGTCCTGAACTATAGCCTATCATATAACAAACTGTAATTCGACACTATCAATAATTCGACACTTCCGATAATTCGACCGTTTTAAAAATCAAATTTACACAGTCGATTGTTGTTTAAATACAACCTTACCGGTAAAAAGGTATTACAGAGGCGATGACAGCCACTGAAAATGTATAAAATTTATGTATAGAGAAATGGGAGAATTTAGTGAATAAAGAAAAGTCCAAAATCTAAATAATTGATAATAGTGTATTAACAAACAACTAATACAAAAAATTCCTTTGAGGTAAGAAACTATAGACATTAGTAAAAAGTTTATGAAAATAAATCAGAAAAAAGAGGTTGTCAACTATATTGCAGAGGAGACTACTTATAAAAGGAATTAATCTAAAGGACTCATTAAAAATTAATTTCTATTATTATTCATACATGGGTTCAACTTTATATGTATTTTGTCCAAAGTTCAAACACGTGAAAAAGCCGCATAGAGCTGTCCATGCGTATGTAGCAAGAACCCAAATATTATTTATAGTCATAGCAAAAGCCAACTTTAGTGAAAACTGATGCCTCTTAAGAATGAACGGAAGGCTGATATCTGAAGGAGCAAAATATATTTTTGGCACCAATACAGTGTGTCCAACATTGGTCCCGGTCAGTATTTGTGCTTCAACTTTACTTGTATGCCATCCAAAGTTCACACACGTGAAAAAGCCACATAGAGCTGTCCATGCATAAATGCAGGCTCTTGTAGCAAGAAACTCACTCTAGCAAAGGTTTGGCCTTAAGCCTTATTTATAGTCATAGGAAAAGCCAACCCTATTGGAAACTCTTGCCTCTTCAGAATGAAGGGAATGTTGATATCTGAAGGAGCCAAAGATGTTTTGACACCAATACAGTGTGTCCAACATTGGCCCCTGTCACTATTTGTACCTCAAGGACATAAGAGCACATGCACTGTATCACCATACATGTACCATTGTAAAGACCCTGCTTAAGATTAAAATTTCTCAGAAGCATAACAATAGCACCAACCTAGAGTATAACTGGTGTGGAGGCATTCTTCTGGGAGTAAGGCTATTGAAAAATTCAATAGGAAGTTATTTTGCTCCTCCACAATCTTACACTCCACACTGTTAACACTGAGGAAACACTGACTAGTGTTTGGTAAGCAATTTCAAGAAAGAAACTATAGGTATTGGTTGAAGAGTTTAAAAATATATATTTTGAGTGAAAAAAAAAAGACACAAATCAGCAAATAAAATTGCAAACAATACTACTATATCACAGATAAGACAACATATAAAAGGAATGAATTCATTTAAATGACCTCATTAAAACTACATTTATAGTTTTATATATAAAATATAACCTCGATAATTCGACCATGTTTTGTTGTCCTTACCTACAGCCTATTATATAACAAATTTAATTTGACACTATTGATAATTCGACCATGTTTTGTTGTCCTGACCTACAGCCTATCATATAAAAAACTGTAATTAGACACTCTCGATAATTCGACCATGTTTTGTTGTCCTGACCTACAGCCTATCATATAAAAAAACTGTAATTCGACACTCTCGATAATTCGACCATGTTTTGTTGTCCTGACCTACAGCCTATCATATAAAAAACTGTAATTCAAGAGTTTAAAAATATATATTTTGAGTGAAAAAAAAAAGACACAAATCAGCAAATAAAATTGCAAACAATACTACTATATCACAGATAAGACTACATATAAAAGGAATGAATTCATTTAAATGACCTCATTAAAACTACATTTATAGTTTTATGTATACAATATAACCTCGATAATTCGACCATGTTTTGTTGTCCTTACCTACAAACTGTAATTCAAGAGTTTAAAAATATATATTTTGAGTGGAAAAAAAAAAGACACAAATCAGAAAATAAAATTGCAAACAATACTACTATATCACAGATAAGACAACATATAAAAGGAATGAATTCATTTAAATGACCTCATTAAAATTACATTTATAGTTTTATATATACAATATAACCTCGATAATTCAACCATGTTTTGTTGTCCTGACCTACAGCCTATCATATAACAAACTGTAATTCAACACTATCGATAATTCGACCATTTTAAATTTCAACAATTGTTTGTTGCTCAAATATAACTTCACTGCTAAAAAGGTATTACAGAGAAAACTTCTGACATTGTAAATGTACAAAATGTATGTATAGAGCAGGGGAATAATAAATAAAGACCAAAATCAAATTAATTGATAATAAATAGATTATTGCCAAAAAAAAATACAAAAAATATTTTTTTCTCCTTTCTTATCTTCACTCAATCATATTAGAGTGTCAAGCTTGTAAAGCTTGAAATTAACAACCATCACGATTGGGTAAAGTAGAATGCGTCTGGCTTTGTCATCAAGACTGGGAGCACTACTCAGTGGCAGGCCACTGACTTAGCTCCAAAAGAATGTATCCCTGGATTAGGAGCCCTTACAAGGTACTATCAGCCGGGCCAGCTGAGCCCAGGTTTTTTTAGTGAGCTTGTTACTGCTCCCCCTCCTCCTTTTTCATCCTGGCTTGGGACCGGCAAAGGCGGAGTTTTTTTTCTTTCAGGTGAGAAACTTTAGGCATTGGTGAAAAGTGTAAATATATATTCTGGAAATGAAAAAAAAGGATAAAATAAATCAGAATATAAATTTACAAACTATATTTCAGAGGAGACGATTTATAATAGGAATTCATTTAAATGACCTCATTAAAAACTACATTTTATATATACTAGGGTTCAACTTTACATGTATGCTATCCAAAGTTCGCACACTTGAAAAAGTCACATAAAGTCGTCTGTGCGTAAACTCAGGCTCTTGTAGCAAAGGTTTGGCCTTGAGCCCTCTTTATAGTCATAGCAAAAGCCAACCTTAGTGAAACATAAAGCCTCTCTAGAATGAAGCGAAAGTTGGTATCCGAAGGGGACAAAGATATTTCAGACATTATACAGTGTGTTCAACTTTGGGTACTGTCAGTATATGTGCTTCAAGGACATGAGAGCACATGCGCTAGAACACCATACCTGTTCCATCGCAAAGATCCTATAGGCATTGGTGAAAGTGTAAATAAATATTTTGGAAATGAAAAAAAATTGCAGATATGACAACATATTAAAGGAATAAATTCATTTAAAAGACCTCATTAAAAACAACAATTCTATTTTTTTATATATACAATATAATCTAATTAATTCAACACACGATAATTCGACCATTTTTGATGTCTCGACCTACGGCCTATCATATGACAAACTAATTCGACACTTTAGATAATTCAACTATTTTGGAAATTCAAATTTCAACAGTTGATATTTGTCTAAAACCCCTATTATTAACAACATATTAGACTGCAGAGCGCAAAAATGTAGAAAACTGTATGTATATAATTGTATGCAAATAATTGTATGTATAGATCAATGAATAAAATAATTATTTTTTGCTTATCCCTAGTACACGTGGTACAGGCCTTGATAATCATGGTGGGTAGAGTAGGTGACTGTTTTTACTGTAAGTACACCACATGTCTAAACATGTGAAAAGCAGTTCGACTTTGCATGTACAAATGTGCCAGAGCCCCGTTTGATTACTTGCGCTTGCTGGGGGGGTTGGACTTTTGCAAGAATCAGAAGCCATTGGAGCATTTTTTTTTATTTTTTCAGAAAAAAAGTGCCCAATGCGGGAATCGAACCCGGGTCGTAGCGGTCGAAAACCAACGGCTTAGACCATCCTTCCACCAACCCCCAGTAAAATAAGTAAATAAAAAGAAGACCAAAAATAAGTGATAATAGTTTATTGAATAACAAATAAAATAAAAAATCTTTCAGGTGAAAAATTATAGGCATTGGTAAAAAAGTAAACAAGAGAAATAGCAATTGGGGTTTTGTGTCTGCGGCGAGTCATATTAGCACGCCTAGCGGTTAGGGGAGTGAGTCTTCCACGGCCTTTTCGAGGCATGACAGAAGACGCTGAAAAAAAAAAGGTAAAATAAGAACCAAGCAGAGGAAAACTATAAAACTGAAAGCCAGGACAGGCATAAAAAGAAAATTCCAAGCATGTGAGGAAACAATTGATGAAAAAAAAGGATTCCAAAAAAATACTGCAAAAAAGAAACCAGACACAAAAAGCAACAATTGAGTACACAAATAAAGCATCAGCCTATTTATGAGAAGAAAAAAAAGACAGAAACAAAAATGGAGCTAAATTCAAATGGAAAACTATAACAGATCAAGTAATCAAATCAGGCATTATGAAAGAAACTGCAAAAAAGAAAATCAGACACAAAAAGTCATATTAGCACGCCTAGCGGTTAGGGGAGTGAGTCTTCCACGGCCTTTTCGAGGCATGACAGAAGACGCTGAAAAAAAAAGGTAAAATAAGAACCAAGCAGAGGAAAACTATAAAACTGAAAGCCAGGACAGGCATAAAAAGAAAAATTCCAAGCATGTGAGGAAACAATTGATGAAAAAAAAAGGATTCCAAAAAAAATACTGCAAAAAAGAAACCAGACACAAAAAGCAACAATTGAGTACACAAATACAGCATCAGCCTATTTATGAGAAGAAAAAAAAAAGACAGACACAAAAATGGAGCTAAATGCAAATGAAAAACTATAACAGATCAAGTAATCAAATCAGGCATTATGGAAGAAACTGCAAAAAAGAAAATCAGACACAAAAATGGAGCTAAATTCAAATGAAAACTATAACAGATCAAGTAATCAAATCAGGCATTATGAAAGACACTGCAAAAAAGTAAATAAGACACAAAAATGGAGCTAAATTCAAATGAAAAACTATAACAAATTAATAAAAGAAAATAAGACCTAATCCAAATAATTTAATAAAAAAAAAGTCACACACTATTAAATTATTTGGATTAGGTCTTATTAATGAGAAAAAAAAGATGCCAAAGAGAGATGAAAAGATGCCAAAAAAGATAACCAGATACAAAAATTGTGCTAAATTCAAATGAAAAACTATAACAAACACTTATAAAAGATAATTATTATAGAATAAAAGTAATAATTCAATCTACAATTCGAAAAATAATATAACCTCAGCCTATTTATGAGAAAAAAAAACGTTGCCAAAGACATTAGGAAAGATACTGCAAATAGAAAACATACACAAAAATTGAGCTCTATTTAAATGAAAAACTATAACAAAGTACTTACAAATTATAATCATAATCAAATGTATATATATATATCAAATATATATTATAAATTAGTAAAAGGTAATAAGACAAAACAACGCATTTCAAAACAAAGGAATTGATGATGATAAATGCAAAAAATCTACGATTGTAAAATAGATTAAATTAAAAAATAAAAATAACTGTTAACATTAGGAAAATAAAAACAGGCCTATCATACGAAGAAAAAAAATAACGAAAATTTTGGTATATAGATCGTTATGTGTAGTTCAGAATCTTCGGAGGAGATAGCTCAGGACTTTACAATGGAAAACTCTGTTACGGTATTATCTATATAGATATGTCTTTTTAAAGCGATTTCAACCTTTACCTTGATCAATATTCAATAGATTGAAAAGTAAGAAAGAATCTCTGTGTGTGCAATCTATTAAATTGATTCTCTCTAGAGATGGATTAGAATTTATAAAGATTAAATTTTACCACCATTTAACGTTCCAAATAGACGCCTTTCTTGGTGGTTGATAAATGAGGCCATACACAAATTGATATAACATAAAGTTATGGAATGCTGAAATTCGTGTACCTAAATAAGCATTTCTCCCTTTAATTATGCGTCAGAATGATAGCACTTTTGCATCCCCCTAGGTAAAAATTTACTAGTTATTATAAAGAATTAGCCACTACATCATTTTTGGCAAATACACCTATCCCCCGATTTACACGGTAGATACGTTCCTGAGAAAAACGTGTAAATCGAGGGATAGGTGTATATTGAACTGTCAAATCTGAATAGGTGTTCGCCCCTCATGAATCAGAGATTCCCAATAAAATTTTTTCAACATAGGTAATATAGATTAGAATATCGCATTTTAGTATAGTGCGATAAAAACAAAAAAAAACTTATTTGGAAAACCGTGTAAAAGCGAAAACGTGTAAAACAAGTACCGTGTAAATCGGGGAATAGGTGTATAGACAAAAAGCTAATCTGTATACCATGGTTAAGGGATTTGTCCCTCATCAATAGAAAGGTGACTTCGATTTCATAATGTCGGCCTTTTCAACTTCACCAGATAACAACCTGTTTGGTGATTTCGAACAATTTCCTAACCCCTTTAGTAGGATGTCATGAAATCGAAGCCGTCCATCGTTCTGCATCAAAATAACTTGTTTGATTTTAATATATATTTATAATTCCAAGAAGGTTTTAGATAGGAACATGAATATTTGTATTTCTAACTCGTTTGAAGTTTTGAACAATTGCTGAAAAAAATCCATTCGTAACTCCTAACAGTTTTGACTTGATATCGTGCAACCCATAATGATTAAAATAAATATAGAAATTGATCCATTCCTGGCCACTCCGATAAAGGATTATACTATTGAGGTATTGCACTGCCTAAAATCCTATATATTAGAAAATTAAAGGATTATACTATTGAGAAATTGCACTTCCCAAAATGTTATATACTAGAAATTTAAAGGATTATACTATTGAGGTATTGCACTTCCCAAAATGCTATATACTAGAAAATTAAAGGATAATACTATTGAGGTATTGCACTTCCCAGAATGTTATATACTAGAAAATTAAAGGATAATACTATTGAGGTATTGCACTTCCCAAAATGCTATATACTAAAAAATTAAAGGATAATACTATTGAGGTATTGCACTTCCCAAAATGCTATATACTAGAAAATTGAAGGATAATACTATTGAGGTATTGCACTTCCCAAAATGCTATTAACTAAAAAATTAAAGGATTATGCTATTGAGGTAATGTTATTCCCAAAATTTGATATGCTAGAAAATTAAAGGATTATACTATTGAGGAATTGCACTTCCCAAAAAATGCTATATACTAGAAAATTAAAGGATAATACTATTGAGGTATTGCACTTCGCAGAATTTGATATACTAGAAAATTAAAGGATTATACTATTGAGGTATTTCACTTCCCAATATGTTATATATTATAAAATTAAAGGTATACTATTGAAAGAATTGTACCTCCCAAATTATTATATATTAGAAAATTGAAGAATTATACTATTTAGATAATGCACCTTACAATTTTTTATATATTAGAAAATTGAATAATTATACTATTGAGGTAATGTACTTCCCATAATGCAAAATACTAGAAAATAAAAGGATTATACTATATAGGTAATGCACTTCCTAAAATATATTTTATATTAGAAAATATTGAAGGATTATATACTATTGATGTATTTCACTTCCCAAATTATATATGAAAATTGAAATATTATAAGTAATGCACCTTCCAAAATGCTATATACTAGAAAATTAAAGAATTACACTATTGAGAGAGAGGTAGTGTATACTTCCCAAATTGTTATATATCATAAAATTAAAAGGAAATACTATTGATGAATTGCACTTCCCAATATTATATAATAGAGGCATAAAGCGTTGAAATCATATGAAGTTGAACCTCCTTTAAAATGGAAAAAAAGAACCCTATATAAAGACATACATGTAAGGAGAAGGAATGGGTTAGATGGAGAAAAGGGAAAAATATTAAATTGAAAATTAAACACACCAAGCTCTGGGAGTTTAAATTAAAGCGTTCATTTACAATGTGCGCAGAGCAGAAAAACACATCTAGCTGCCCAAATTGGAAGTTTTTAATTCCTCCAATTAACATTTTCTCTCTCTCTCTTTCTGATAATAGAATAGTTCATCTATTAACTATGTTAAAATGTTTTAATTTATTTTTATTATCCTCGTTGGATTATTATATGCATGAATATAAGAGTTAATAGAAATACTTGTAGAATAGATCAATTTTTACCTAGAAAAAAAGCATGGAAAACATGCCGAAATATTTGTTTTCATCAAAATACATTAATGCATCTTCAATTCTAATAGTGACAATCCTTTACTTTTAATAAGTATATGAATTTTGAAATTTAAATAGGAAATTGTGCTTATAGCTATAAAAGTGAAAATGTAACATCCAGAATGAGTTGTAAAAAAATATATTTTGGCTCAAAAGAATTTTTGGGGCTCTGTTGAATGAATCTATATTGGATTGAAAAATGAATTTACAATTATTATATTTAAATTATATTCTGGAGATTTAGCAACCCACTGCAGACGCTGAGAACTATTTCAGAAAAGAAAAATATAGCAATAGAACTCTATAATTTCTACAGATCAATTGTAAATAGATTCATACGCAAAAGAGGTAGTGTGGAAAGTTTTAGAACAGATGTGTAAATAAATCTCTTTTCGAACAAAGGCTTACGTGCACATGGGGAAAGGGATAAAAAATGCTGTATTGTTTTGTTGTTGTATGGCGAATCCATACAGGGCAATGGGCCCTAATAAAAGCCTTTTGTTGTGTATTTAAATTAAATCAATTTATTAATAATTTAGTGTATATGATAGGCTGTAGATTCATTTAAATTTCGTGTGTATTCACCAGCTCTATATCGATGTAATCACTTGTATACCAACTAGTTTATATTAATAAAAGTTGCACAATCTCTTTCCTCATTGCTATTGTTGAATCTCATTTTCATGAATAATCGTTATAATACCCTCGGAGTGTTTCTAGAGAGTCTCAGTGTTTAAATAAAGTTATTAAAATTATTAGAATAACTTCTGCACGCAAACTTCTCATTATCTTTAAACATTTCTTTAAATTGAATATGTTGGTGCAATATTTTCGAACAATATTTTCTTCTATTATTGAAATGTTGATTCAATTCTGAAATGTGTTTAGGTGAAAAGCAGGTTTTTATTTGTGTGAATCCGTGGTGATTTTTCCAAGTGAAGTATGTAGATGTGGGTTTTGTCCTCCAAAGGACGTTGACACGGGCGCGGCACCAGGAAATCACGTGAGCTTCATCGATCCACGCGAGATTCACGCGAGGAGGCCGCAAACCGCGGTCAACGACACGGGAATGGCGACCTCGACTGGGGAAGCTGAAGGCTAGAGAGACCAGAAAGGCGACAATACTCAAGCTTCTAATAGAAACTCTTTCTTTACACTAATAGACAGAACCTAAGAAAGTTGTTTTTATACAATAAATTGTGTGCAAATCCAGATATTACCATACTCAATTTAAAATGGTTTATCATTGCATCAAAATTGTATTCTCTGTGTATTATTTCTCAATTGCCATATATCCATATGATCAGGAAAACTATACATTCTTGGACAAAACCTAAGAAAGTTGTATTTATAAATTGTATGCAAATCCAAATATTACCTGCCTCAATCTAAAATGGTTTATCATTGCATCAAAATTGTATTCCCTATTTCTGTGTATTATTTCTCAATTGCCATATATCCATATGATCAGGAAAACTATACATTCTTGGACAAAACCTAAAAAAGTTGTATTTATAAATTGTATGCAAATCCAAATATTACCTGCCTCAATCTAAAATGGTTTATCATTGCCACAAAATTGTATTCCCTATTGCTGTGTATTCCTTTACAATCGCTATATATCCTTATAACTAGGAGAGCTATACATTTATGGACAAAATTTAAGGAAGTTGTACCTTTTAGCATGTATATCAGGATTCCAACAATAACTCTGAAAGATATTACAGTGACCTTTAATGACGACTAATGAGATAACAAAGTGTGAACTTTAAATTGACTCTGACTCCTTCGAAAAAAAAAAAAAAAACAGATAACCGGCGACATAAAAATATACAACTTTCTTGAATTTTGTTCATGAATATATGTCACACAACAACGGGAAATTTTTAACTCGATGTTTTTAATAACAGTGATTGAATAGAAACAAATCTGCTATATATGAAATTAATTATTACAGATCATCAGAATAAACAAAACATAAAGAGCGCTAAACACAATATTTTGAATTTTTTACATTTTATAAAAGCGCCTTTCATTTTTTTTAATGCATCAAATTAATAAACATTCTTTCTCTTAAGAGTCACAACAATTGGTCAATTTTCCACAGTCACAGCTTCTTGAAAGCTCTTAGAAAGGTAATATGATTACTATGGGTTTGTACTATGACATCACTGTACAGGATTTTATGATTATATGATATCCAACGGGAGAAGTGTCGAATTGGCTCAAAAATATTCCTTAAAAAAAGGTTCTAGCTGATGAAGTGATTTATCCAGTTTTTTTTTTTTTTGCTAAAATAAATTGTTATATATTTGCTGTGGATTATGAAGAGAGTAGATAAATAATTATATATGTGAAAATAAGAAAATATTTCGTTAAATATAGTTTTCAATATTTGTATATAACTACGATGCTAATTTGTTATTTATTTATTCTGTTCTACAGGGAGAATCCTGTATGGCACGTGTGCCCAATAAAGGCTATTGTTGTTGTTGTTGTTGCTAAATATAGTTTTAGCAGGCTGGAACGACTCTTTTCATGTTATATATTTCTGCACCAAGTTTCACTTTGCAGGGTCATCGATCTTGGGTTCCTCCTTCTTTGTGTTTTACACGTTTCCCGAGCGGGTTTTCATACTTAAAACAAATAAAAGTAAATTATCTTTTAAAGTTATTGTGTTTATTTGTTGTCTTCTCGTAGTTCGTGGTCCTGAATCTTCGAGTAGGTCCTCTCTCTCTTCTCAATAAACAATCAAGATATGTACAATAACAATATTATAAAAGAAATGATACCATAGTAAATAATCTGTTTTAAATATATATTAAATATCATACTTTGGGTCTTAATGGGAGCTTTTGTTGTTATGTTGTATATGTGTGTGTATGTATATATCATACTTACGTAATCTTTCTTTTTCATCTTCTGTATATTCCCCACTTTCACAGGCCTATCTCTCTTGTAATCTCGGGGAGAATCCTCTATAAGACCAGTGTATCTTAATAAAGGCTTTTGTGTGTTGTGTGTGTATATTAAATATCATAGAACATTTTAATAAATGTAGGGTGCATCAAAATTAATACAACAATATCATACTTTTTTTCCAAGGTGAATTTAAATAAGAATTCGCGATTAATATAAGAAAAAGGATAGTGATTGACCTAAACCTAACCAAGATTTGTTTCGCCAGTATATGGTATTGACGCCAATATCTTAATTTCTTGCAGAAGCTCATAAACATATCCAGAGGCTTTGGCTACGGATAAATGACTAGTATCTTGAAGTTTTAAGTATTTATAAACACGATCAATCTCTCAGAGCATTATAATATGACATGGAATACAAATATCTTCGTTTAAAATGATCATATACATACTCCATTTATTCTAACTAAGGTTGAGATATGGTAAGACCCAAAAGAATCTAATAAAATATATTAACACATACAACTTTGACGTAAGAGTTTCAAATAACTTCAATTGACAAAATGGTATAGACAAATGGTGACTGTATAGGCAGATACTACTGGGTTGTGTAGAAACTCAGATGAATAAAGTTAAAAGAAAAAAACATGAAAGAGAATATAATTAAAATATAATTATAATATATTTATAATTGTATGCAATTCTGCTGTCCTCAAAGCTTATGTCCATAGTTCATCTAAAATACCCATTCCAAGAGTCTACCAACAGTATCACTATAAAAGGAAGTTCCAAAAATGCAATATAACAGCGGTATGGTAGATTAAACTGGCGAAACCGCTGAGAGGGTTCACCACTGATGAGCCAGGCCCTCCCATTATTTTTTCCATTGCAGTAAGGGCAGTAGAAATTGTTTATTTTCAAAAATAATATTACGCCTTTAAAATAGTTTCGAATTTTGATAACAGATGGCGCGCTAGTGCATCATATTATAATTCAAATTAACTCTAAATTGAACTATAATCAATTTATTTTATTCTCTACTAATTAATAACGATCTTGGAACTGTGTCGAATCTGTCACAGATATGTAGTCTATCGAAAACTACTCCTGACTCACACATTGAAATATATATTTTAAAATATTCTATAATCTTCCATATATAAAATGCATTGAAGACTTTTAGAAATTTTTCACTTAAATGAATCTTCATATTAACCACTGATGCTATCGAAGGTCTCCCTATAAATTACCTCGAAGTCTAGCAACATTCATTTGAGCAAGTTCATTAACAGCCAGCACCTTTGTATTTAAGAATGAATACCAATCAATACAAGATGGCATCAATATTCTCACATATTTTTTAATCCCCTTTCCAATATGATTAGGGAATCTGTAGATTTTTTTCTGTAAACTTTACATTTTTTCATACCTAAAAACAATTTTCACTATCAATATTTCTTTGTATTGATATTATAAATAGTCTCCTAATTTTAAATAGATAACGAAAAGATCACCGAAACTTGATTATATTTATTCGTCTAGTGGGATTTTTGGACGAGTGATATAAAGTGTCATTTTTTAACAGTCACGATAAGGGATTGAATCCCGCGTTTTCTTCGGAATAAAAATTTCTCCAAGGATTCCCGATTCTTACGAAAGTCCAACCCCACCAATGAGTGGGCTATAGCACAATCGTAAGTTCAAAGTATAACTACGTTATACGTGTGTAGCCATGTGTTGTATTTATAGTGAAAACAGTCTCTAACTGCACACCATGGCTATCATGGCCTGCACTGTTCGAACTTGAGATAAATATCAAGACACATCAACGAATATATAGAACACAAATTATGTTTTCAGAATAGATAAATCAAATAAAATGTATAGAGGGATACAATACATATAGATTAAAAGGTTCCCCGTAGCTGTATATGGGAATTTGTGTATATATATGGTGATTTAAACCTTGTATTGTATATAACTTATAACAAGATTATAATGTTCTATAATAGAAACACTTCAGTAAATAATTATACGCATGATTGGCATGTGTTATTACATCATCATATGTAATGTACATTGTACAAACTGAGGATAAATAAATAAAACTCTGTAATAGATTAAGAGTTGAGCTAAAGCAAGAGATTGAGATAGAAGTCCAACGAGGCCTAGGAGATTATAGTGCGTTGCCAGAGTACAATGACATCTTCCGATCCACGCCCTTATAGCATCCACTGGAATCCAATACTTCCTCTCGGCAACGATATATAAGTCTCCAACAGGGCCAAAAATAAATAGTTAAATCACCATCAGCGGGGGCCCTCGTCGGTTGTGTCCAAGGTCCACCTCATCGACCATGTAGACCAGTAAGAACTTTTCTCAAATCTCCATCTTGCTCTTAGCTCGACTTTTATCTGTTCACGGAACTTTCCTAGTACAACTGTGTCTCTTTGCTTTTTGTGTATGGACATTCCCAAGCTTTCCACTCTGCCTGTGCTCTGTGAGAACTGTTAAAGGTCTCCCAAGGTGCAGAGAGGTACTGGAAAACTCTCCACGCCCTGACTGTTCCTCTCGGTCAACACAGTATAGCGAGAGTTGACAGGATCTCACACCATAGATTAATTCTATAGGATTCCACAACGACAGGATTCGACATATATATATGTGTTTTAAATATGTGTTTTAAATATATGTTTTGAATTCATGTTTTAAATATGTGTTTTAAATATATGTTTTTTTTTTAAATATATATATATGTGTGTGAAAAGATATTAGAAAAAATAAATATATGTAAAAATAAATATATTCAGAATAATAAGAGAAACAAAATGAGTATAAAGAAGTTTATATTTTGAGGTAAACAATCTTATTGTATAAATATTAAGAATATTCAACAGCAAGATTTAGGATAGGAAAAGAATTTAAAAATTGGCTTTTATACGTCATGTACTTGTCCAAAAACAAAAATAAACAACTGACCAGATATTCTTATATCAAAAATAAAAGATAAAACTAAAACTTTTAAAATCATAATATATAAATATTTATATATTTTTTATGATGTTTTATGAATTTAATATTTTTGGTTGTGTATATTCAACATATTTATACCTAAGGTTTTTCAAATTAAAAAAATAAATTAATAAATATTTACATATTTTTGAAGTTTCTGTCACTTGTGAGGCAGATAAATATTTTAATATGCGTTTGAATATATTAAAGATTTTCCCCTTTTTAGATAAACTTGTTTATAATTGATCGGCGCTTGGTATGGGTAATTGAATATATAGGTGTGTGTCTGAATTATATACAGCAGAACCTCCCTGTAAAGAAGGACAACACCTAATTGCAGAGCCAAAGTATCCTTTAGGGAGAGGTGTCTTCTTACCGGAGAGTTGTTAAATTGTAAAAATGGTAATTTTGCAAATAAAAACTGTTCTTTGTAGAGAGGTGTCCTCTTACCGGAGAGTTGCTAAATTGTAAAAATGGTAATTTTGCAAATGAAAACTGTTCTTTGTAGAGAGGTGTCCTCTTACCGGAGATTTGCTAAATTGTAAAAATGGTAATTTTGCAAATGAAAACTGTTCTTTGTAGAGAGGTGTCCTCTTACCGGAGAGTTGCTAAATTGTAAAAATGGTAATTTTGCAAATGAAAACTGTTCTTTGTAGAGAGGTGTCCTCTTACCGGAGAGTTGCTAAATTGTAAAAATGGAAATTTTGCAAATAAAAACTGTTCTTTGTAGAGAGGTGTCCTCTTACCGGAGAGTTGCTAAATTGTAAAAATGGTAATTTTGCAAATGAAAACTGTTCTTTGTAGAGAGGTGTCCGCTAGCGGGGCGTCCGCCAAAGGGAGGTTCTACCGTATATATAATAATCCAAACAACATATAAAACAAACCGAACAACTGAAAGGATTCACAACTGATAAGACATGTTCTCTCTATCAGAACATTTATTCAATTCAGTATGAGAAAGGTTTGCCAAAATATTTGTTAATTATCTATGTATAAAAAATGTGTTCGAAATTTCACCAATTTTCATCGATTTGATGACCATTTGAAGATCATATTGGGTATCTTGAGAATGATGTTTGTGTGTATGAAATAACATCATTATTATTAACAATAATTAGTGTTGTTTTATTTTTAAAGAGTAAAATTTCACAACCCGTAAGCAAAAGGATGAAAATCAACACAAAGCAATAACGCGCCATCTATACATATAAAATGGAAGGATTTAAAAGCACGAATGTTTCTTTTATACATAATACAAACTTCTACTGCCCTTACTGCTATGAAAAAAATATATTAGGAGGGCTTGGCTAATCAGTGGTGAACCCTCCCAGCGGTTTCGCCAATTTAAGCAGAATCGTCCAATACAGTATTAGAGCTCTGAGAAGCGGTCTGGTCGATTAAATTGGCGAAACCGCTGGGAGGGTTCACCACTGATTAGCCAAGCCCTCCTAATATATTTTTTCATCGCAGTAAGGGCAGTAGAAGTTTGTATTATGTATAAAAGAAACATTCGTGCTTTTAAATCCTTCCATTTTATATGAAAAGGATGAAAACATTGTAGAGAAGTATTTAATATTTTACAAGCATTTATTATTTTACACTAGTATTAACAGGGTATCATTTTTTATGTTTATATTTTACTACTCTGTAAACTTCCCTCATTGCTTATCTTTGTTCATCCTTCATAGTTTGTTCTTGTCTTAAGTAAATTTATGTGTCATCCTGAAGTTTGTCTTTCCTAATTTTCCACGTGGTAATATATATTTTGGAAAGCTTTACTCTTTAGTGGTGAACATACCCAGCGGCCTCGCCAATTTGATCTACCAGACAGCTGAAATCTTTATATAGCGTAAAATTTCACTCACAAAAATAGGAAAAAATAATTACTGCGCTAATAATGGTTACAATATAACGCTTTTACAGATAGATAACGCTAAAATTTGAATTTCAAATAAGGATATAAAGATATTAACGGTGTATTGCCGGACTGAGAATCCTCTCGGTGCTCGTTACTGATGATCGCCCCAGAATATTCAAAACAGACGGATGGACATGCGAGATTTGCAGGACAAGAATGGAGCCGGGGCTACATCACCATATACTCTCATGTATGGGGCTGAAAGACGAACGAGAAGAGCTCCTCAGTGAAATAGGCCTTGGGCGACTCTCTTTGGAGCTCCTGTTGAATGAGGTGGTGAGAAACAGAGCTGGAGCTTTTGCGTTGTTCAAATTTTGGAAGACGGCTGAAGAGAAGGGGAAGCTATATACATAATCTAATTAATGTAAATAATTATATGCAAATAATCTTTGTCAGGATTAGAATGACGAATCCTGTATGGGACTTTGATTCCAATAAAAGGCTTGCTGCTGCTGTTGTATATAGTCACAGTGTAGAAAATACTATACTATACCTACTACATATAGGTTTCTCTCTGTATTCTTAGCTCTCTTCTTTTCAATTACTCTGTAAACTGGCGAATCCTTTATAGGACGAAAGGTCCTCAATAAAGGCTTTTGTTGTTGTTGATATAAAGAGATTAAATAGATTAAAATAAACATGATTTTTGTTGTAAGATTATAAACTCAAAAGGAGCTTCTTCAATAGAACATGAAGAAGCTTCTTTTGAGCTTATAATCTTACAACATAGTTGTGGTAATCGGAAGATGATATCTACAAACATGATTTTAATTATTTCTCACCGCAGTTAACAAAAACGGTTCAGTCGAAGGGCACAAAAAGAATTTGATGATTATAAAGAAAAATAACTTTATTTGAGAAAATTTCCTCGAGCTTTAAAATTACCGAAGTTGTCAGGTGAAGTAGGAAAGATTCATATTACGATATTCAACTCATCAATTACATTATTATCAGTTGCACATAGACAATTGACAATTAAAATAAATTTATTGAGAATCTTGTCAATACATGCAAAGTTGCACAGTCTGCATACAATTTTTGAAGATAATCATATTGTAGCAAAGTATTTATTATTTTATTAACAGAGTATCATTTTTTATGTTTATATATTTGCTACTCGGTAAACTTCCCTCATTGTTTAACTTTTGTCGATCATTCATAGTTTGTTCTTGCCTTAAAAAAATTGCTGTGTAATCATGCCGGATAGTTAGCGACTTTAGAACGCTCCAGGAATCCGGGTTACCTCAAGAGAGAGAGAGAGAGATTGAAACTGATTTATTTCAATGTACATATAAGATTATATAAGGTTAAATACAGAATAAATATAAATATGAATAAATCTATATTAATAAAATGGAAATTTCATAAGTGGACATCACTAAAAACTTTCGTTACAATGCATCAATTTCAACCAAATTTTCAACATTTATGTAAAACGAGATGGCGCAGGTTTTGCTTAACATCAAAATATATTTCCTAACATTAACATGCGTAACTTCGCTGTTATCGATTAAATACAAAAAAAATCAACAGAGTTAATTTTATTTATATATAAATACAAAATTAAATTTCAACAGAGTTAATTTTTTACATACTAGCTAATAATCTCAATCTAAAAAATATTCAAAACAAGCAATTTTAAGATAACACCATATGTAAAACAGTCTGCCAAGAAAACAACAACGATATTACATCTTTCTCACATATCCACACACAATCTTGATTAATAATTAAAACTAATCTTTAACATTGTTTATTATACTTCAACTTTTATTTCTACATTTGTTTTTAAATACCCAATTGTTTTATCATGTTTCTAATTTCGCCTAACAAATATACAAATTTATAGTGACCAACATATGCAAATTTTATCTTTGTTTTTATTTAACTTGATATCGTAAACATAACATCCATTGTAAGCATTTTTCTGTTCACCTTCCGTGGTTTCTCTTTTCTCTGATAGTTTTTAGGTGTAGTATAGTTTCTTATTACTAGACTACAAACATTCCTTCGAGAAAAACCTGGGCGAAGCCGGGTACATCCGCTAGTATGATTATATAATGATAAATATACGAATAAATAGATATAATTATAAAGAGAAAGAGAGCTGTGTCATCCTGAAGTTTTTTTTTATGTTGTTGAAGTAAATTTTAATCATAATCTCTTATGGCTCAAAATCTAATTTCATGCTTCTCGATTTCTCAAAATAATATGATAATAATTCAAAAAATATATTATATATAAGTTACAATCTATATATATTATTTATTATTTTCTACGTGGCAATATATATGTATAACACAAAAAAAAAAAAAGTGTACAATGCGGGATTCGAACCCAGGTCTTTGGTATCGGAAACCGAAGGTTTTACCACTCGTCCATCAAGTACCCTAGAAACACATAGATACATCCAACTCACCAAATGGGCGAGATTCAGTGGCAGACAAAGCCATAAAAACTGTCGTGTGGACTGGTGCCAATTTAGGCTGAATATATTCAAACAAGGCCATAGGAAGGACACTTGGAATATAATTCTAAGAGATGTATATCTCAGAGTTATTACTAGGAATTTTAACAGAACAGATTTCAATTGATTTGAAGCTTTGCAACTGATATACCCACAACAGGATGCAAAATAAGCAGTTGAGAAAAAGCCTAGTATTTTCCATTTTTACAAAATACAACTAATTAACTACTGATCAATAGTACTTAAAATTAAAGATACTTCGGTCAGTATAAATATTTTTTTTTTATATTTTATGCCGGCCAGGCAGCCTCTATCTATATAATACTAATTTATATACACTCTCATGGATAAAACTTGAGGAACTGGAACGTTTTTGAACTCTTTTTTTTTTTTTTTTTTGAAGGAGACGGAGGCAAATAATTTGTACACATTTGGTTATCTCGTGTGTCTTCAATAAAAGTGACTGTGTATCAACTATATTTCGGAGTGTGTTATTGTCTGAATCCTGATATATATATATGCTAAAAGTTAAAACTTACTTTAGTTTTGTCCAGGATTATATATAGAATAATAACTTCAACCTTATCAAATGAAAAACAAAGAAAGAAAGAGGCAAAGGTTTGCCAGCAGTACATGAATGCAGCGAAAACGCAGATATGAAACTTACAAGAAGTAAACAGAGTTAATGTAACTCAGAGCAAGAACATAAAACATATTTTAGACTTTATTTGAAGTATGTAAATAAAGGTAACTGTGCGATGGGGACGTTTAGAGGGATCCATTATCTGACATGAAGTAGCGTTGTATCAGTTCATCCACAAATATCATTGTTTTTATATATTAAAAAGAAATATTAAAATGATTTTTGTGTTATTATTGTCAATAAAAACATTAACAACAAATCATTTTACCCCTCTATTCAAATTCCTCAATTAATAGTCCAAAATATTTTCAAAGATGGAGATGTTTAGAGGGATCCGTTATCTGACATGAAGTAGCGTTGTATCAGTTCATCCACAAATATCATTGTTTTTATATATTAAAAAGAAATATTAAAATGATGTTTGTGTTATTATTGTCAATAAAAACATTAACAACAAATCATTTTACCCCTCTATTCAAATTCCTCAATTAATAGTCCAAAATATTTTCAAAGATGGAGATGTTTAGAGGGATCTGTTATCTGACATGAAGTAGCGTTTTATCAGTTTTTTCCACAAATCTCCTTGTTTTTATATTGTATAATAAAAATAAATGTTAAAATAATGTTTGTTATTTTATTCTCAATAAATATTAATAACAAATCGTTTTACCAGTATATTCAAATTCCTCAATTAATAGTCCAAAATATTTTCAAAGTTGGAGATGTTTAGAGGGATCTGTTATCTGACATGAAGTAGCGTTTTATCAGTTTTTTCCACAAATCTCCTTGTTTTTATATTGTATAATAAAAATAAATGTTAAAATAATGTTTGTTATTTTATTCTCAATAAATATTAATAACAAATCGTTTTACCAGTATATTCAAATTCCTCAATTAATAGTCCAAAATATTTTCAAAGATGGAGATGTTTAGAGGGATCTGTTATCTGACATGAAGTAGCGTTTTATCAGTTTTTTCCACAAATCTCCTTGTTTTTATATTGTATAATAAAAATAAATGTTAAAATAATGTTTGTTATTTTATTCTCAATAAATATTAATAACAAATCGTTTTACCAGTATATTCAAATTCCTCAATTAATAGTCCAAAATATTTTCAAAGATGGAGATGTTTAGAGGGATCCGTTTTCTGACATGAAGTAGCGTTTTATCAGTTTATCTACAAATCTCCTTGTTTTTATATTGTATATTAAAAATTAGGTTAAAATAATGTTTGTGTTATTTTTGTCAATAAAAATTAATAACAAATCGTTTTACCCCTCTATTCAAATCCCTCAATTAATAGTCCAAAATATTTTCAAAGATGGAGATTCTTAGAGGGATCCGTTTTCTGACATGAAGTAGCGTTGTATCAGTTTCTCCACAAATCTCCTTTTTTATATTGTATAATAAAAAGAAATGTTAAAATAATGTTTGTGTTATTATTCTCAATAAATATTAATAACAAATCGTTTTACCGGTCTATTCAAATCCTTCAATAAATAGTCTAAAATATTTCCAAACATCATTGTTAGTTGGAAGTTGATTCAGTAAAAAACACAGCTACATCAAACAATGATTTATTTAACTCCTGACCTTACAGTATATCTATATAACTTCGTGTCATTCTCCTCAAAGGAGTAATTATTTTGAATCCTAGTTCTACTTATGAATATAATCATCCCCTAAGAAGAGTGGCAGGAAGTATCTGATATGTTGGGAGTTGAATGAATCTTTGGTTGACGTGACTAAATTTTTAATGACTCCAAAATATTGTATTTAGAATCAACAATTTCTATATATTATAATAAGGTTTGAATTTCTTGTTTTTGAGTCACGTATTTGTATAGAATATTGTGATGTGAGGGTTTTATAATAAAAGTAAAGAAATATTCAACTAACTTTTCGTTTCAATTTGAAGACAATTTACTTTTCAACATTACAATTACAATTATTTTACTTCCAAAGCGCTATATCCCGCAACGGATACGTGCACCAAACAAGGATAAAATTTTATTTACATAAGTTATTTACATTATTCAACGCATGAAAACATTAGAAATCCAGATTTTGTAGAATGTTTAGAATGTATTTACAAAAATTTCAACATGATGTATAAGCGCGCCATCTGGTATAAAAAATATTTTTGACGTGTATGAATATTTTAGAAATAAAGCAATTTTAAAATGCCTTATTGGAATGATATATTAATGGGAGGGCCTGGCTAATCAGTTGCGAACCCTCCCAGACTTACGAATTGTTTAATCTACTATACCACTCTAATATTGCGAACACATTGGGTTAAATTACAGAGGTATGTTATATTAAACTGAATAAACCGTTTGAAGAGTTCGCATGTAATGAGCCAGATCCTTCCATTATGTTATCATTGCAGTAAGAACAGTGGAACATTTTTCTAAAGAAACATACGCGTTAAAAACAGTTCAAATTTCTTATACATCTCATTTTCTAACCCATATTAGAAGGGGATTTTAAAAAGAGAGTGTATGTGAATAGTTCTGAATAATAAGTTTGCATTTGCCTCAATAATATTGTCAAGAAGTTCCATCCAAATGGGACACCTGTCAATCATCCCTGGACCCCGGGGGGGGACCACAGGTGTGAGGGGTTCTCGGAAGCTGATCTGTAAATAAGGAAAACGGGACGGTGGCTGACGCCGCTCATTAGGATTATCTTTAACTTGGGGTAAGTTGTACACTCTCTCTCCCTATAAATACCCCTTATAATAAATTAATTATTCCCAAACTTGTCCTTGCTTTATTTATCTCCGCGACAATATTTTAATTTTTACTAATAATCAGAAATATATAGTCACATTAATCAATGATTTATTTAACTCCCTACGTTGCTGTGACACTTTCTGACACTCTTTTCAGGGGAATGGCATCAGGTCATTGTAACGTCGGAAGTTAAGAACAAATATCAAACGTTACTTTTAGAATCTCTCATTTCCAATGAATATAACAGCATAAACAGGAAGATACCATCACAATACCTTAGATATATCAGAAAATAACAATAGATCAATTTTATAGGTTCTGGTTGCCTTAAAAATGAAAATAGATATATCCCATAATATTATTAAATTACATTTCAATTTTAAAATTTCAGTTGTAAATATCCACGCTGCGCGCATTTGTAAATATTTCTTTAGAGATATAGTCGATATTGTTTTATTAAACCCGTTGAAGAGAGATTATCACTTGAAAGCTGTGCTGGTGAGGAAATATTTTGCAATTTTAAACGTTTTTCACAATTTTTTATGATTAATAAAAATAAATTTTTGATTGATATGGCTTTATTTTTCCTGAATCAATTCCCAACCAACAAATGATCTTGGGTATATTACCATTATATTACTATAGATGTTATACATAGTCATATAAAAAGATACTTTGTGAATTGTTTTCAAAATTACAAAGTATTTACTATAAATTTAGGTCAGTGTAGTTGTCCCAGACAGTGGTCATCAGCAGTATTGAGGTACCTGGACATGTGACAAACTGGACAAGTTCGGTCGATCGCTTTCTTGGGAAACATCGATGACATATTGATTGGAATAAAGGTAAAAGGTGAGTAGATCTCAATACGTTATCAATAGGGAAACTTGAACCTCTGATACACATTCGAGAATTAAAATATTACTGATTTATCTATCTATCAATGGTAGATTATAATAGCGAAACCGCATGGGGGGTTCACTACTGATGAGCCAGGCCTTCCCATTATATTACACTAGCCGAATGACCCGGGCAACGCCCGTGTTTTACCCGATTGAATATTTTTATTCAAATACTATTTGTTACAATTATAAATTGGCGCCTTATATAAATGCATATATTAGTTAATGACTATAGCCTATGTGCTTTATCTGTCTATGTACTGTTGGCTTCCGTAGGCGTCTCATACTGGGAAAAGGAAAGAGAGGATTCCATTTAGTTATTAACTAATATATGCATTTATTTAAAGAGCGACCCGCTCCAAAACAATAGTTACAAAAACGAAAGAGCGAGTGGGGGAGGCATGATGGGGGGGGGGGGGGCAAAGGCGGCGTGATCGTAGCCAACCAATAGGAGTGCGCCATTCCAAAAAAAAAGCAAACGGTGACAGAGACGACTGATGAGGAATGACGCTCGTAACTGTATATAGAATTTGCAGTAAGTGTAGTAGAAAATTGATTTAATTTGAAAGGATTCAAACGCAAAATAGTTCAAATTTCTCAAAACAGATGACGCGATAATGCATTCATATTAATATCCATTTATAACATGTTTAAATTTGCCACTTCGAATGCTTTTTTTTTTCTTAATTTGTTCACCTTATCTCAGTACAATTTCAAATTTGTACAATTTTTCAGAAATTGAAATTTCTTCCGTACCATCTTATATAGTGCGCCATCTGTTAGGAAATTTCGAAACTATTATAGACGCGTATGATTCGTTTTAAAAATTTAACAATATCTACTGCCCCCTTACTTCAATGGAGCAATTAATTTTTCCATTGCAGTAAGGGCAGTAAATATTGTTTAATTTTTAAAAAGAATCATACGCGTCTATAAAAGTTTCGAATTTTTATATAGGTATTTACTCAAACTATTTTTAAATTTTGAGATTCCAGCTTGAAATAACATCAAACATAAAAACTCATTTTTAATACATAAAAATACAAATATATTTTGTCTTCGTCAGGAGAAGTAAATAAAAATAAAGCATTTGGAAAGGCGTTAAAAGACCTTGCTAAATGCTTTATTTTTATTTACTTCTCCTGACGAAGACAAAAGATATTTGTCGAAACGTTGAGAAAATAAAAAAGTTCTAACTAGCCGAAGTGTCTATTTTTATAGAAATATGAATGCCGGCCAGGCAGCCTCTATTTACGACATAAAAATACGTTACTTATATATAACAATATTTAACCTTTAAGTTACCAGCTTGAACCAACATCAAACATACTAACTCAATTAAACACATAAAAATACGTTACTATATATACCGATATTTGGACAAAAAGATCTAAAACTGTTTAATTCGATACTTTTCCCAGCGTTTCAAGTTCCCAAAACCTCCAAGGCAAGAAGTGGAGTGGAATTTCTGGAAGATCATTTTTCAATTTGTAATTTTATATCGTTTTCTCCTTCTGCTGCTATATTGGAGTTTTTTTTTTATCTTTCTTCCTTCTTCCGTAAATTTACTTTTATCTATATTGATCCCAGTATATTCTTCTAATGTTGGGGTTGATAACTTCCGTATTCAGAATACAGAGTGATAGTATAAAGTACTTAAACACAAAAATATATAGTACAGAGAAAGAATATAAAGTTATATGGTTAAATTGATCTATATATAGATGAAATTTTATAGCTAAAGGATATACATAAAAACTTACTGTATATGTATCTCATATGTACTTTATGTTGCTACGTTTTTTAGAAATAATATAAAGCTGTACTGTATACTTTAAAAATCAAGAAATTACAATAAAATTTCTTTATTTTTGAAGTATACAGTAAAAGATATATATTGTAGCATGGACCGACTTCATGGAACAGTAAGCTCGTGCCAGCGCCGGGTTGTTCCAGGCGAACCCTCGCGCGAACGCACGCGCCGCGCTAGTGATTCTTGTCCGCGCTCGCGCTAGTGAGTCTTTTCTTTGCTATCTTATAAACAACCTGTATAAACTTTATATAAATTTCTCTCGCTTATTAAATTGTTCTTAATTGACATACGACTTGCTAATCATCACTACAATATTATATCTAAAAAAACGTAACAACATAAAGTACGTATGAGGTACATATACAGTAAGTCTATATGTAAATTCTATTTGGTGACTATTGAATTTATGAGAAGAAAAGTCAATTCCCCGTCAAAATTAACGCAAAATACACCATTTGACAAATATACCGCAAATGTTTCTTTTGAACGAAAAATCGAAATTTATTCTTAGGGATGAAGTATGATAGGATGAATTGTGAAGAATAATTAATTAATTAACTTTATTAACATCATGAAACGCGATATCCCAAACTCAGGGATATTTGCGCCAATACATTTCACTGCATTACAGCAATTCGGCTATATACAATCCTGTTCAATTCATTATTTTACATAAATTAACTAAAGAAAATTGTCCAATGAGAAAAACAAACAACAAAGCAAAACACACAGAGCAAGCATCGCAGTTCTTTTTTTTTTTTTCTAAGATTCCTTCTCTTTTTTCCAATTCAAGAGAAAGTTGTATATGTATTTACAAAATTGATCAAAATTTTTATACTTTTCTTTTTTGTCTACAAATTCATCAAGCTGTCCAATACGACCAAATCTATTTTCCCTAAAATCCCGGAAAATTGGGCACTCCAGAAGTAGATGTCTCGCGTCTTGAATTTCACCTCCGCAGAAGCATCCTGGTTCCTTCACGGCGCCGATAGTTGCCAAAAATTTCCCAAAATTGCCATGATCTGTAATGAATTGGATATTATAAAAATTTGGACGGAAAAATCTTGGAATTCCTAATACGAAAAAGCTTCTGAAAATTTCATTAGTGTTCTCAAAAATTTCATTCATTTTTGCGTGTAAGAATGATTTGACTATACTTGGAGCATGGGGTTCGTAAGTAGTTAGATCTTCAATGGACATTTGAGCTAGATCAAATTTGATTATTCTGGATTCTATATAATCTGTTAGGAGTGGAATTTTTGCCAAGCTATGCACACAATTTGATGAAGTGGTTTTGTATGCTCTAACTGCCCATAAAATGATCTGGTACTGCATGGAGTTCAGTTTTTGTTTACAACGATTGTTTAAATATTTGAACCAAATTTCAGAACCGTATGTAAGTACAGGCCTAATGATTGTTTTGAATAAAGTTAACCTCTTTTCAGTGTCTAAACCCCACATATTGCCACTTAGTGAACATAATAAATTTTTCATACGTCCTGCCTTACACAGAATATCATTAACATGCGGTGTAAAGTTAACTTTGTTTTTCCATTTGTGATTAGAAAATTTCATTCCCAGAATTTTTACTTGCTTGACCGGCATTATTATATTGTTATTAACCTTAATAGGTATTTTTTGTCTGTTATGTAGGTATAGCATATTAGTCTTCTCTGTACTGATCGTTAATTTATTTCTATTACACCATTGGATCACATAATTTAAGGTGTATTCACTTGCGGTTTTTAGTCCTTCAATAGTCTTATTCCAGCAAATTATTGTAACGTCGTCTGCATAACATATAATATCTGCATTCATTGAATCAAAATTTATCAACAAATCATTTAGCAAAATATTCCATAGAAGTGGAGATAAAGGTCCACCCTGTGGACATCCTTTAGTTAGTTTCTTATAAAAAGTTTCTGATTCGTATGTAAATTTCACCTCCCTTTCATTATTCAAATAAGATTTTATGATCCGTATTAAATCTGAAGGAACATCATCATTATCCATTCTTTTTATAATAGCAGGCCACCATGCATTGTCGAATGCACCCGCAATATCTATAGCTATCAAGGAAGTCAATTCTTTTTGTTTATGTTTCAATATAGTTTCTATAATTTTATCCATTCCAGTAATTGTTGATCTAGATTTCATAAAACCATGCTGCCTTGAGCTCATTAAATTATTCTCTAAATAATAGTTACTTAATTTATTTTTTATTATATTCTCAAATGTTTTAGATAGATTAGATGTCAATGATATAGGTCTATAACTTTTATTTATTTCATAATTCGTTTTGCCTGGTTTTGGAATTATTTTTAAGAATGATTTTTTCCATTCATCCGGATAATATCCCATTTCTATACATTTATTGAATAATTTATGCAGAATTGGGATTATTTTTATTTTAGCCTGTCTAATCATATTGTTACTAATGTAATCAGGGCCCGGTGCTTTTTTAATATTTGTTTTTAAAATTGTTTCCTCTATTTCCTTAGATTCGATATAAACACTACTTTTATTTTTATATTTAGGCGTATAATTTCTAATCAAAATATGATCATCTTTATCCAAACCTCCAATATCATCCTGAAATAGATCGTTCATTAAACTTTTTATTTTGTCGGTCTTTAAATGATCTGGTAAATTATCTATTAGTGGTAATCCTAAATTTCTATTTTTCGATCTCAATGACTTGAATATCCTATAAGCATTACCAAATGAGTTATTTGAATGACTTTCTTCTATAAAAATTCTCCAACTCGCTCTTTTTGCCTTTTTACTTTTATTTAAATATTTATTTCTCATTGATTTATTCTTAGGGATGAAGTATGATAGGATGAATTGTGAAGAATAATGATAAACGTAAAAATAAAGTGTCCAGGGATGGGGATAAATTAAATGGTAATTAAAATAAATTTCCATTTTTCGTTCAAAAGAAACATTTGTGCTATAATTGTAAAATTACGTTGTACAATCATACGCCGCACTATATTGTATTATACTACACCGGCCGTCTCTACAAGCTAGCAATGTCGGTAAAATAGATAAACGGCGCATATTTATGCGTTTATTGTGAAGGGAGAGTTTCCTTTTGAATATATTGATGATATAGTATATATGAATAGAAGTACAAAATCATGACGTATTGACGAAAGAATGTGTGGCCATTGGACATGCGTCGAACCTGGAGGCTGTTGTTGGGTGCTGCGGTGCCTGGAGTACAGGAGCTCCATCTATGATTCCTTTTTCCTGTGGTGAATCTGTATAATACCGGTGGTCTTAATAAAGCTTTGTGTGTGTGTTAAAAAAAGTACAAAATCGTGAGGCGAAGAGAAAATACAAGAAACTCTTTCTCTCACGTTTTGTCCATCTTTTGATAATATACTGCTGTTGTCGTGTCCAACGACATATTGCTCCGGGTGATAATTGAACTTACGAGATAGTACTTATTCAGTAAGTACAAATTATGTTTTGGATAGCTATATTGGAGAATAGTATAATATTTTTATTTACTTTGAGAATTTGGGGTGTCGGTGTAAGGATGGTCTAAACCGTTGGTTTTCAACCGCTACGACCCGGGTTCGATTCTCGCATTGGGCCCTTTTTTTCTGATGTAAAAAATAAAAAATGCTCCAATGGCTCCAATTCTTGTAAAAGTCCAATCCCACCAGCGAGTGCAAGTAACCAAACGGGGCTCTGGCACATTTGTAAGTGCAAGGTCGAACTGCTTTTCACACGTGTAGACATGTGGTGCACTTAGAGTAAAAGCAGTCGCTAACTACCCACCATGATTATCATGGTCTCTACCACGTGTACTAGGGATAAGCAAAAAACTTTAAAAATTAATATTATTAAGTCTCTTTCTTCTGGGGTGTATATAGAGAAAAAGAATAAAGAAGCCCCGACCTGTGTTTCTTCTTCAATAGAAAATTAGGAGATTATCGTTGTCGATGGTAAATATTGCTATTTATCGTCTATTTCCCTAACCCTTAATCTATATATAGGAAATGAAAGCTTAGAAGCTCGAATGTTTGTTTTACACACTTATATTAAGTTCTACTGTTCTAAAAGCTTTTGTCCATAGTTTGTTGAATACCAAGTTCCCACATATAAACCTGCCCATCAACATCGGCTAGTCGTCACTGTGGCGCTGCTCCTTCTTCAGGCACAACGCGGATGTGGCAGAGAGGCGAGCTGTGCACGCCTATCCAACCCACCCGGCATCGGTCCAACAATCCTGCGTCGTCTGTAAGTCCAACGACCTTTCGCTGGTTCACCGGTACTGGTTCTGCCGCTGCATCAGGCCTCTCATCTGGGAGACCTTCACCATCATCTAGCGACCCCCTGACCTGTAGGGCTACTGGGTCTTCGGGCATGACCTGGATGATAACACCCTGGCCATCCTGGCATCTGCCAAGACCTACATTTATAAGTACTTCCTCGGTGTGGAACTGAGGAGTATTCAACTAGACCCCTTCTTGTTTGGAGGATAATTCAATTTTTATTCCTAGCAGGATAAGAGATGTATAAATAGGTGTCAATTGAATATATATTTCAATATATTTTTTGATTAAAAAGGAATATATTGGATCAAAATATCATTTATTTTACCAATATTTCAGTTGGCTGAACGCCAACCTTTATTAAGGTGTTATAACATATTATTGTGTATCAACAACCAATGGATTGCTCTATTTAAAAAATATATATATATTTCAATATATATTGTGGTGGTTCGTCTGGTTTTGAAGAAATGATTCAATTATTCATTTCAAGGTATTTTAATTATTACAGATATAATATAAAATATATATCAATGTTAATTATTATTATTACAAATTAAAATCTAGTAAAGAAGAGTTTAAAAAGGTTTGATGAAAATGGGAGGATGAAAATGGCCGTTCGCTCGTGGCGGCGTCAAAAAACAATGGTTTCCTCCCCCGTGCTTACCACGTCACCGCCGCGCATGCGCCGACTTAGCTTACCCGGCCGGCCGAGGTGGTGGCGGATGAAAGGGCTGTTCAAAATTGGCGGTGGGTCAAAACCCCGTCACACCATAAAGCTGAAAAAATATATATAACATCAGTTGCGTGAGTAAAATAATCTGTCACACTCTTCTACCTTCAATTATGCACTATAACAATTCATTATATGGAAAATTAATGATAGAAGTAAAAATGAGAATTGCAGTATGTTTCTTTATTAAAACTCGGAAAGTTTAAGGCCTTTTATAGCCAAAAAGCTTATGTCCATAGTTTGTTGAATACCATTTCTAAGATTCCACCCTTCAGTGTAGCATGAATAAAAATAATCGTCTAATACAGTAGTAGAGCTCTAAGAATGAGAAGCGTTCTGGTAGATTAAATTCTGGTAGACTGAAAGAACCAAGCCCTCCCAATATATATTTTCATCGCAGTGAGGACAGTAGATGTTTGCTTTATGTGTTCATTTCCTATATATTGCAATTAGTTTTTCCTTTTCATCCAGTACACTGTAGAGGTATACTTTAGTTAGGGTATTTAAGAAAACCATTAGCTCTAAGGACAGTTTAAATACTTATAAATATTCGCATCGAGTTCGAGAATTCGCAAAATATTCACAAAAGAAGGCAATTATATATAATTTATCCCTTAGATACATTACTGCGTCATCTATATATAAGGAAAGAAACCATTTTAGCACGATATTTTTTTTCTCTTCCTACAAATCAACCTCGTGGATATCTCCAAGTGTAAAGATACAAAACTTAAAGATTTCAATACCAAGCGTAGAAATATCTCTCTCTTCACTAGAAAACACAAACTATTATATTCCAAAATGAAGAAATCCTTAAACTATTGTATTACAAAACGTATAAGAGTCCCCAAAAGTTAGAGATGACAGTACTATTCAACACAATTCAAAAACGTAACAATCTCACTGCGTAGAGATTCCACAAAGGTAGTTTTCCTAAAAGACGACATTTATATTCCGAAATGAAGAAATCTCTAATCTATTTTATTACAAAACGTATAAAAATCCTAAAAGTTAGAGATGAAAATACTATTCATTTCCAAAACGTCACAATCTCACTGCGTAGAGATCCCACAAAGGTAGTTTTCCCAAAAGACGACAATTAAAGAAGCATCAGTACAATGGTATAAGAGGCAATAAAGAACATGACGGAATTGAACCGTCCATCTTTCCACGTGAAGTCTTATCGAAGAAGAAAAGGTTCTTTTTGCCTCAACGTTGCCGAGAAATCGTTCCCAAATTAATTAAGTTCACTCGGCCAATGGCGAGCCAGCAGGAAATCTATTTTGTTTTCCATTTATAACACAGGCAAACCTTCCCTTTCCGGGGCCACGCCAGGTCTTTGTTTGAATTCACGTTTTGGCCGTAAATGTTCCACAAAATGGAGAGCACATATATATTCATGGACAAATCTATTGAAGTAGAAAATCTTTAATGTCGCCGGTTATCTATTATTTTTTAAGGGGACACCGAGACCATTCTGTTCACATTTATCTCGTGTGTCTATAATAAAGGTCACTGTGTATCAAATATCTTTCAGAGTTATTGTATGAATCCTGATATACATGCTAAAAGGTTCAACTTCCTTAAGTTTTGTCCATGAGTGTATCTCTCAGAGTTATTGTATGAATCCAGATATATGCATTCTAAAAGGTACAACTTCCTTAAGTTGTGTCCATGAATGTATAGCCCTCCTGGTCACATGGACATATAGCAATTGTATATCAATACACGGTAATAAGAAATACAATATTTGACGGGAAATTATAAACCATTTTAAATTAGTTAGATTATATCTGGCTTTGTACAATTAGCGTTTGATCGCCAATTACCCGGACTGTCCTGTGGTTTAGAAGTCTTTATTGCTTTCCTTTTTAAACTGGTTCACCAAGGTTATTCTGGTCGGATTTACTTAATATAAATATCTCATTCCAAGTCATATCCAAGACTTTAAAACGTGGTAGTTAAAGAGAATCGTAAATATGGGGAAATTTTATAATGCATATCTTTAAGGAGAGTTCATATTTACACTCATTGATAAAACTTAAGGAAGTTGTACCTTTTAGCATGTATATATTGGGATTCAGACAATAACTCTGGGAAATATTAGATACATAGTGACCTTTATTGAGACACGTGAGATCACCAAGTGTGAAAAATTATCTCTGTCTCCTTCGAAAAAAAAAAAACCCTGCGACATAAAAATTTCTTACGCTTTGCCCATGAGGGTAGCTTTATTGAATTTAATATGGTTTACGGTTGTGTGAGAGAGAGAGAGAGAGAGTGTCGTTCTATGAGCTTTAATTAAAAGGGCTAATGTTCAGGAGAAGGTATATACTCAGAGTTATAATATAGCCACTTACCTCTATATCACTATTAAGATATTCAAAAGTGTGTACCATAGACCCTCCATAAAAGAGCAAAAGAGGACATCTGTCTGCAAAAGAAAAATTGTCCTCTTGCCAAAAATATATATATTTTTTTACAATTATAAACTTTCTTGTAAAAGACACTTCTCATAAAGGGACACTTTTGTTTTGCATCAAGGTACTTTACAAAGAAGTTTTACTCGCTCTACACGTTCTTTCTGCTTTCTTTATAATGTTTATGTTTTAACACCAGAGTATAAAACATAATGGAGGTGATAAAATAATGAACAACAACATCAGTTTTGACAAATTTAAACAAAAGCTGTACACCATGGTTATGGGGTGATGGTCTTCAATTTTACAGTAGCGGCTTCGATTTCACAACATCCTTCGACTTTGAAAAAAAAGCTCTATAAGCTGATGACGTGGCAGTTTCATGGTATACAGTTTGTTTATTTTTCTTGAAATAGCCAAACTGGTTTGTAGCTCATTTTTTACCACCACCATTATGTTTTATAAAGGGGTGAAAAACAAAATGAATTGTTAAATGATTTTTTGAAGGGAAAGCTTCTTCTTTTAGCTTTAGCTTTTAGCATAATGAATTACGATATATATATTTTACCTTAAATATAAACTTTGTTTTTTTTAAATTGTATTTCACATTCGATTCATGCCTTTGATTACACCCCAAATTTGGGCTACCAGGAAAAAAGATTCAGGAGTTGATTTAAAAAACTGGTCAAATTCAAGCATCAAAACCTAGCATTGGAAGATGATTCTGAAATTTTAAATATCCTGATTTACATTAAATTAACACGAATGGAGATAATCTGTATGATTATTTCTGAACGAAGTTTGTGAAGAGATGCGGAGCATTTTATATTTACCATAATCCTGGAATTTCGGCTAATCCCATTGTCAGTCCTCAGGATGAACACAGGAACTCCTTAATTTCAAGAACAGCTAGGAAAGAAATCAATCTCCCAGAAAGGTGTCTTAGCTCACGAGACAGTGTCTATTTTAAGAGGTGAATCGATTCAATTTTTAGAAAGGATCGTAATAGTGTACTCGGAGCACGTTTTCTTTAAACTAACTCAAATCAATGTACCTTATTTTTATCTTCCAAATCGTGTGAAACCAGATCGTGTATATTTGTTCATAACACCAACTTTTTAACAAATTTAGAAAATGTTCATCAGCATACTGAAGTATATAGACCATATTATTGCAGGTGTATTTACAACTGAGCCATGAAATTGACGGTCTGTCAAAGATTTGTCTTATATTTGGAATCTGCTATTTTACATAGTGTAACAGAGAAGATGCAATGACATGATGGTGATGATCTATATTGGCAATCAGGAACAGTAACCAATGTTCATCAAAAGATGTTCATGGCAACATCATACAGGTATGCACTGAGCAGAAGCACCCTCCGATCTGTAAGTGTTATACTACCGCGGGCTATGCAGGCAGTAACAAGCACAGGCACAGACACAAATGTGTGTATTCTATCATAGTCTCTGTCAAGCATTGGCTCTATCGAACAATTCTTTTCATAAGATTACAATCTAGAATATCACACCATTCAACCCAACAAGATTGGTTCACCAAACGATATATTGATACCGCACCCTCAGCAAGTTCCTAGATATATAGAAAATGTGAAAGATGAAATGTGAAACATCTGAAAATCTTTCCAGGATTATTGTCTGATACGCGTGCTATATCCAGTCGGATGTTATCAGTATAGTAAAACTGAAAAATTGAATCCCCTGGAAGAAGGGGGAAGACGCAAGAAATCACCAACATATAGTTTGGCCGTCGAAGTGTCATCAATACGAACCAGAATCGATCTGCTAATATTTACAATGGCGTTCTAAACCATGAGATCGCTTTGTCATGCGGTGTCACGCTTCACAAATGGAGCTAGATTGTACGTATCATCGGCTTCAGACTCTTCCATGCGGCTTTCATTGCAGGGATAAAGACTTGAACAGGACCATCGTAACTTTCAACACCGTGTTGAGTGTGTGTGTTTTACATAGCTTATACACATACCATCTCTGTATCTAGATATTAGAATAACACTGGTTGAACCTTACATAATTTCTGTCAATTATACCTTCCTTCAGCAACTTGCATGTGTTTTATCAATTTCTTTACATTGGAATAATGCCACCGCGATATTAATGCTAAAGGAAGTTGTGTGTTATAGAGTCAATGAAAGTCTTCCTCACAGGCGTCACAAATAGAGGCTATCGTAAACCTCTCTATGAATAATTGACATTACCTGTTATAGAAACATCAGAGGTATAAGGTTTTTTTATGCCTATCCCGTGTACACGTGGTACAGGCCATGATAATCATGGTGGGTAGAAGTAGGCGACTGTTTTACTGTAAATGCACCACGTGTCTACACATGTGAAAAGCAGTTCGACATGGCATTCCATGAAAAGGTCTAAGGTTATACGCGAATACTATATTAAAATAAACCATCATATTCAAATATCAACGCTGAAATATAAGCATAGTAAGTAAGAAAGAGAAATCAGCTAATAATTATGAACTTACCCAATAGCTATGTCAAACATTAGCTCACTACATATATACAAACAAGCGGATGCTTCCAAAGACATAAGATTCTTGAGGCTTCACATCAAATCACTACCAACGTTAGGATTAGCGAAGGGGTAGAGTGCTGATGTGAGGGAGCCAGATGTCATTAGAAGTGTTTGTGGAGCAATCAAGCAGACGACAGGATATTTTAAAGGAAATTCGGTCGAATTTTTGTTCTAATCGGAATTCCGGTGTCCAATATCGACATTCCTGGCATCCCACAGTACTTATGCCGACTTCTGTGGTGACATCTCAGTTCTTACGTTCCTCAATAATTTCTTCAATAGACAACACTTTACTTTCTGAACTTCAAACGATTCTTTCTAAAGTGTTATATAAATATAAAGCATTAACACGTCATTTCAATACATGAAATGAAGCTAATTATAACATTTAAAATATATATATATTAAAAATAATGAAGGCATATCCTGACCAAGAGCATATGTGCTTTTTAGATGGCAGAGCGCCATTTAGTTGAACAAAAATAAACTCAAAGTTTTTTTAACTTGCTCCGTGATATTTGGTAAACCCAATTTCTTGATAAATCAAGAAAAGCCATCCACGAATGCGTTTCGCGTTGTTGGCGCTCGTCAGTGTGGAGAAGGCTGTACCACTAACCAAAAATATGTTTGGTCCCAAAGGCTTCTTGAAAAACCAAGAAATGGGTATTTAAGGCCAAACATGCGTAAAATATATATCTATATATATATAAATCAATGTTTGTATGTCCGGTATACAAATTCGCAGTAGTTCACTAATTCAAACCAGCATTTCCATACATAGGTAAAAGAAAATACGGGGAAGACGATAGGCTATTTAAAAATATATATAAATCAATTATTAAAACTATATATTCAAATTATTCTACTTAGCTCACGAACAGCGCCCTCTATCAAAGATTAGATTAAATTATGCTGATGCAAACAAATAGATAATGCTATTAACAAACAATTATAAAAAAAATTATTATCTAAATATATATCACTCGGGTAGATATGCACACGGGTCAATCCCGGGGCGAAGCCAGGGTCACCTGTCTAGTGTAAGATAAAGATGCGGGGGGATGATTATCATGTACAAAAAAAGACACCTCTCTCTTTAATCATGAATCAAAATGATGCACTTGTTAATCACACTTGTAAAAACACACGCTAGTGAAGATAGATATTTCTCTGTCATAGCTAGTGAAGTTTTTCACTAGGCTGATAAACAAGTGCATAATTCTGATTCATAAAAAAGAAAGATGCGCCTCTTTTGGTATAAATATATATATTTTTAATATAGAGCAATCCATGCGTAATTCATTAGATAATAAAAGGCATATATTGGAATAATAGAAGATTTATTTTGCCAATGTAATGCCTCGATAAAGGTTGACGTTCAGCCAGCCGAAATATTGGGAAAATATATATTTTATTAAATCCAATATATGCAATATCTAATAAATATATATGTTAGAAACAAATGAGATTTGATTTTCTGCTTGATTTTTGATCATGTTGAGGATTATGCTAATGCAGTCGTGGTTAAAATCTTGAAAGAATAATATTAAAAATGGTTTTGATCAGTAATTTAATTGAACTAAAGTAATATATAAAAGAACATAATTTGATTAAAGTACTGCCTGGCTTAAGGCGAGTAGAATAAGGAAAAACAAAAAAAAATATTTACATAATGTACAAAGGTTTTAAGCCGGCCAACGGGAAAGAACAACGAGTTTTTATAGGGGAAGAGTGACCCCTGGCGGTCGATTTAGCAGTGTATTTGAATCTATGAAATTATAATTTCCAATAAAATAATATTTTTATATAACATATAGATATCGAATCTGCTACATTAATGATGAGGGCCATCGCTCCTATACATTTTTCAAATTGGTGTTGTGGTTCATTTTTTATTACCTCCATTACGTTTTGTACTCTGGTGTTAAACATTATAAAGAAAGCACAAATAACTTGTAGAGGGAGTAGAACACCTATGTAAAGTACCTTGATGCAAATTCAAAATGTCCCTTTATGAGAAGTGTCCTTTTACAAGAAAGTTTCTAATTCGTAAAAAAAAAAGAGATAGTTTTAGCATCAATTTTTCAATTGCAGTAATGACAGTAGAAATTGTTTAATTTTTAAAAGAATCATACGCGTCTATAACAGTTTCGTATTTTCATAACAGACAGCGTACTAATGCATCATAATATATATACCTTTACTGAAGACACACGAGATAACCAAGTGTGAACAGAATTGCCTCTGTTTCCTTAAAAAAAAAAAAAAAACGATCATATCAAAATATGGAACTTCTTCCTGTTTCCTCCATGAATCTAAACCTGATATTTGTCTGTCCTATTTACCAGTGAGGCACGGTTTTAACTCGGAAATAGTTGGAAGTTTGAGGTTTGATTTTTGGAGCGATTGTTCTTTACATCAAAGAGGAGGAACTCCACTTACTTAAATTTTGTCCATTAATAAATTTTTAATATTTTTTCTTTTGTAGTTATTCGGTGAGTCGTAACACATACGGACGAACAGAACTACAAAGTTAAAACAACTTACAAGGGGGGGTCAATGGAATTAAGTTCAAGAATGCTAATTTTCTTCAAATGGAAGATTTAAAAAAATGCCTATATATGATATAATATTGACATTTATTCTGTACGTGACCTGGATTCCTGGTGCGTATTGGAATCTGAAAAACACTAGATTTTTATATATATATATACCAAGTGTAAACGTGGTACATGCCATGATAATCATGGTGTGTAGTTAGCGACTGCTTTTACTGTAAGTGTACCATATGTCTACACATGTGAAAAGCAGTTAGACTTTTGCACCTACAAATGTATCATATTCCCGTTTGATTACTTGCATTCGCTTGTGGGGTTAAACTTTTACAAGAATCTGGGTCATTTGGAGCATTTTTTAATTAGAAAAAAGTGCCAGATGCGGGATTCAATCCCGGGTCGTAGCGGTCAAAATCCAACAGTTTAGACCACCCTTCCACCGACCCCCAATACATTAGATAAATTTTTCCATTGCAGTAAGGGCAGTAGAGAAATTGTTTAATTTCAAAAAGAATCTTACGCCTTTAAAATAGTTTTTAATTTTGATAACAGATGGCGCGCTAGTGCATCATATTATAAATGTTCTAATAAAAGACTTAATTTGATATTTGCGGAAGAGCGATTGCTCGAAGCATATTATATATTTATAAATGCATGTAATTCTACTGTCCTCAAAGCTTATGTCCATAGTTCTTCTAAAATACCCATTCCAAGAGTCTACCAACAGTATCACTATAAAAGGAAGTTACAAAAATGCAATATCAAAAAAGCCAGACGATAAAAGCCAGACCTCCTGAGATCTGGGTCTCGATCGCCTGATCTTGATCCCCGAAATGATTTCTTGACTATTTTTGAAGCCTGCAGCGCTTTAGTTGTGCTTGGCGCTGCCTTGGTTCCCTCAAAACGGCGTGCACTAGCCCTCCTCTCCCCCGGGGCGCCCACGGCCTCGCCGTCGCCTCTCCAGCCCTCTCCTTGGCCCTCCTCTGCGGCGGGTTGCTCGGAGACACCTAACTATGAGTTATGCCTTAAAATGCTTACCGAAGCATGTAGAAGGCACAATAATAGTATAAAAATGCAATATAACAGCGGTATGGTAGATTAAACTGGCGAAACCGCTGGAAGGGTTCACCACTGATGACCCAGGCCCTCCCTTTAATTTTTCCATTGCAGTAAGGGCAGTAGAAATTGTTTAATTTCAAAAAGAATCTTACGCCTTTAAAATAGTTTTGAATTTTGATAACAGATGGCGCGCTAGTGCATCACATTAGATAATGGTTGAGAGTACATTATGGATTTTTCAACTTGGAGTTAAACATGTACTGAGATTGAGGTGTACCAGTTCAACTTGGATCAAATATTACCTTCTGTTATGTCAATGAATCGATCCATCATTTACGAGCACTTCACTGGAACCTGTCGTAACACTAGCTTCTACAGATTGCGAATTACAACTTAAGTGATAGTGAATTTTCTGAAAGTTTCAAAAACATTATATATCCCACAAACATCCCTACATACGGAGGATATATTGACCTATAAGGTCACCTTTCCCGTCAAAATAGACAGTAAAACTTATCGTCATCTATTGACCGTTTCTATAGGTACTTCCTCGGCGCGGAACTGAGGAGTGTACAAGAAGACCTTGTCTGGAGGAGAACTCTCTCAAGGTGGGGAAGCCTTCCTTGCTGAAGATATTTGTATATATATTCCCTTACACTTTATATGCTCTTTTACTCTTTTATTTTTACACCTTTGTAAAATTTGATTAAAATAATCAATAAAATTGTTTATATTGTCTATTGGACGTCTCCACAAACTACTTGACTCGTGTCGGTAACAAACCTGAATCCGTTACTTTGTAGAGACGCTCGACAGATAGCGTTCAGTTTTAGCGTCTATTTTGACGAGAGAAGTGACCTATAATTTTATTGAAATATCGAATCATATTGTGAAATACGAGAATACATTGAAATAAAAACATCAATTTGAGTTATTCTATTTGAAATTTTAAAAAATTCTTCAATTTCATCACGTTGAAGTTTCACATGGACACGTGTCAAACTAAGTGATCTATATTCCATATAGCTTTGTTTTATTGAGAGCGGTGCGATGACAAATGACAGGTCGCCGGTGTGTGATTTATCTTCCGACCCGTACACCTCCGAATGGTCCTGAGGCGTCGCAGAGTCCAACAGGTTTCACCGCTACTTTAACTTATTGATAGAATTTTGTAACGAGATCCTCTTTGTTACTCTCAACTTCAACACGGTTCACAGATGTAAGGATGGTCCACGTCATACAACACTTCTTATATTTGTGGAAGATGTTTTTAAATCTTTTTAGAATCTACACTCATGAACGAAATTTAAGAAAAAATTACCTCTGTCTCCATTTAAGGAGTCCGGAGTCATCTAAGACTTTCCACTTTCTCAAGTTTTGTTAATGAGTATATATGTCATAAAAAAAGACGTATTCTAAGTACTTTACCATTCATGCAGTCGTGGATGGAAATGAATGATAACTTTTTTCCAAAAACTATATTTATTTTTTTTTAATTATATTTCAAAAGCAAACAGTTTGCATACATAAAATTTAATAATGTTATTATCTATATATAAACAAAAAAAAAACTATTTGGTTGTATTCCTTTTGTTAAGGATTTCTTTACATTTTTTTAAAAAATTAACTCTGTGTTTAGTTCTTTGATTATTTGATTTATAATTTTAGTTATATTATGAAAACAATATTAATAAATATTATGGTTTTGATTATAAAAAATTTTAATTATATTAATGAATAATAAAAATCATATTTTTATTATGTCATATATATATATATATATTTTTTTTTTGCTTATCCCTAGTACACGTGGTACAGGCCATGGTAATCATGGTGGGTAGTTAGCGACTGCTTTTTACTGTAAGCGCACCACATGTCTACACCTATGAAAGCAGTTCGACTTTGCACTTACAAATGTGCCAGAGCCCCGTTTGGTTACTTGCACTCGCTGGTGGGGTTGGAATATTGCAAGAATCGAGGGGCCATTGGAGCATTTTTTTTAAACAGAAAAAAGTGTCCAATGCGGGGATCGAACCCGGGTCGTAGTGGTCGAAAACCAAACGGTTTAACCAGCCTTCCACCGACCCCCAGTATATTTTAAGATACCTTAAATAGTCTTACATTTCGATTATACATCAATATACCTATACGAAAAAAAGTTGAAAATCTGAAAAGAAAATAGTACATATGTGAAATTGTACTGGTATAAGGTGCATGAATTAAGAAAAAAGGCATCTCTTTATTGTGCAACTGAAAATTGCTAAGAGAATAAATATCTACTCTTCGTTGATTTTTTATGGCGCAAGTTATCAGCAACTTTGACTTGCACGATAAGAAGATGTTTTTTAACTTAATATATCTGATTAGCGACCTTACACATCTATAAAAGGCGAGATACTGCATTTTCTGTCTTCACACAGATGTTCCAGGACCTTTATTTCTTCAGTGATAAGTTTCCTGAAGGTTCGGTGTTGACACCAAGCATCCAATGCATGCTAAACCTTCCAGAATCTTGCTTTTTCAGACCATCCCGGTGTAAAGAATAAAACAGCTTCCAACAGATGTGCTGTTTATTCCAAGAATATGGAAGTTCTAGGAATTATTAAACCAGCTCTACAAGTCAGAGATTTATATCAGACACTTAATGCATTTACTGAATTCTCTTAAAGGCTATATTTACATGTACCATTCCTTTAGAATAGAATATACAGGTTACCCTATATTATTCATAGGGCCTTGAGAAATATTTATTTTTATTCGATAAGGTTTTTTTTTTAACTATTAAAGCTTGCAATAAACACGATGCAATAACGAGTCATCTATACACTAGAAATGAAACAATTAAAGGACTCTTTTCTTTCATAAATGTAATAAACTTCTACTATCCTTACTTCGATGAAAAAACGATGATAACCACTGATGAGCAAAGCCCTTCCAATATTCCATCTTCTTAGTAAGAAAAGAAGAATTTTGTTTTATTTGAATAGAAACATCCGTGCTTTAATGGTTTAATTTCTTACAATAAGCATCTTCCTTTTGCGAGGAATATTATGGTGATTAAAGTTAGTTTTCTTTTATATTTTTATAAAGTAGTTCTTGAGTGTACTTTTCAATTAATAGTTAATACAAATGAAACCTTTTTTTATAATACCTGATATTCATTTTAACTAGCCGTTATCAAATTTGATCACCTCTTTATAGATTTTTTTTTTTGCTTATACCTAGTACTCTCGGTACAGGCCATGATAATCATGGTGGGTAGAGGTTGGCAACTGCTTTTACCTTAAATACACCACATGTCTACACATGTGAAAAGCAGTTCGACTTTGCACTTACAAATGTGCCAGAGCCCCGTTTGGTTACTTGCACTCGCTGGTGGGGTTGGACTTTTTCAAGAATCGGGGGGCCATTGAAGCATTTTTTTTAATCAGAAAAAAAGTGCTCAATGCGGGAATCGAACCCGGGTCGTAGCGGTCGAAAACCAACGGTTTAGACTATCCTTCCACCGACCCCCATAGATTGTTATTAAATTACTGAGAAATCGTTTAAAAATAAATGGCTATAGAGGTGTCTAACTCTGTATTGCATATTGAATGTTTCAATGTAAGACCTCACCCAAAAATCGAACAGCCACTTTAAAGTTACTAGCTATCAGATCTGGAACGAGACGTCAAAAGGCGGGGCGATAAAAAAAAAATTCTAATTAATTATCGATAGAGAGAAATTAATAAATCTCTGATCCAGGCGGCTCCACCCTCGATGCCTTCCGCCTTAAACTTCGATCTGAGCTCCGAGATCTTCTTTCGGTGCATCTTCCCCTCGGTATGTTCCTCTAGTCCGGTCTCAGCGTCCCTTCGGCAGAGCCCTAGGTCCAGGAGAGATCTCTTTTTCTGTTCATTTACCTTCCTATTTAGAGAGACTCTTGGTCAAAATTGTAAAGTGCTTCGTGTAATATTTTGTTCCCGGTTACAATGGGAAAGATAAAAATGTGTAGCCTCACATGACAATGAATTTCAAGTCATCTTAGCTCCGAGATCTTCTTTCGGCGTATCTTCCCCTCGGTATGTTCCTCTAGTCCGGCTGGAGTCTCAGCGACATTCGGCAGAACCCTAGGTCCAGGATAGGTCTCTTTTTCTGTTCATTTATCTCCTATTTATAGAGACTCATGCTCAAGATTTAAAGATGTCCTGTAGTGTATTTTGTTCCCGGTTACAATGGGAAAGATAAAAATATGTATCCTCACATCACAATGAACATCAAGTCAGATATTTGCCAGATATTTTCTGATTCCCCTTGGCTGAAAAGATCTAATTATCAGTTTTTAAGTTCAGATGATTATTTGAGAATATCGTTAAAAATCAAGATGATTATTTGAAGACACTAAATGGATGATATGACTTACCAAAAAGACTGTGTATAGCAGACTACGTATAAAACTTATTTTTCATTGTTTGCCATTTTTTTTCTAGATTCCGTAATGAGTCTATAAAGGCAATTTATTTGTTTTCCAAATTACAAGCGAATTCCCTTGTCATGCTAAAAGCTGAAACTTCCTTAAGTTTTATCCATGAGTATAGATATCTTCGAGCTGTGTTGTGTGTGAATGCCTAAGAAAAATTGTGGATCGATTCTATCACAAACAGGGGCAGATTAACCTTCTGACTTTTGGTTTCCTCTTTTTTTTTCTTCAATGTCTTCAAGAGAATTACAACATGGTATGTAGATAGAGAGAATATTGAACTGTTGAGCTGAGTTTTCGACCGTTTTCAAAGAAATCAAATGAACATATAAAAACTGTTTTCCTCGTTCAAACAGAGCTAGTTACGTGTGTAGGAGATCTGGGATAATAACTATTTATTTTAATTAACTAACCAATACTATTCATTCAGTCTGCTGTATCTTAATTTCTCTCTGCCTCTCTGCCCGCAGGTTATTTCTCAAAGTTGTGGAAGACTTCAAATTTGCATTCGGATTTTAGGGAAATTCATAACCTATCCTTACTTTTAAATGACAATTAGGAACGGGCGTTGTCTTTCAGTCAGAAGTTTTTAGAGAGCTATTAGGAATCTGTGGTGTTTTGCATAACAATAGTTATGTTTTAGATAAATTGTCGAGATATGCAAATAGGGTTTTGCATAGTGTTTGTTTGTTTGTATGTTAATTATTTTTATGTATATATATGTATCGTTAAATTGTAAATATTCAGTCATATTAGTGTTATGAGCCAATAAAGATTTTATCTCAGACTTAGTGGATCTCGGTGACCTGGTGTAGTGTAGAGACACAACAGTGGCGACGAAGGAAAAGTAAGCGAACAATGATGAATATTGAACAGTTCAACCCAAACAATGGAAATGAAATCTCAAGTTATTTAGAACGCTTTGAATCCTATTGCATAGCGAATGATATAGTAAAGATCGTTAAAAAGAAGGCAACATTTTTCTCGCTATCCGGAAGAGAAACGTATAATATAATACGGACGTTGACCTCTCCCAAGAATCCATTGGAAACAGAATGGGAGGAGATAGTAGCAGGGATAAAAAAATACTTTGATCCGACGCCAAATATAATAGTGCAGCGTTTTAAATTTGCGAAAAGGCTTCAAATGCCAAATGAAACAATATCTGAATTTATAACAGCTCTAAAGAAAATTGCCGAGAAGTGTGAATTCCCTGATTTGGAGGATAGGTTGCGTGATGCCCTGGTATGCGGTATTCTAAACGGGGAAATACAATCAATGCTGTTAATGAACAGTATGCTAACATTTAAAGTGGCTCAAGAGATGGCAATGGCACATGAGGCTGCGGTAAAGAACGTTGCAGAAATTAAAGACGGAAAACCTCAGGAAGAAATTAATGTAATGGGAAGAGCTGTTAAGGTGAGACGGAGGAATGAGAAGATTTTTAAATGTTTCCGCTGTGGATACACAAACCACAGAGAAGAGCAATGTTTCTTTAAAGAGAAGAGATGTTTTAAATGCCAGAAGTTAGGGCATATATCTAGGCTCTGTAAGAACGGGAACTGGAGGAGCGATCGTAATAATTGCTCGATAGATGAGGAGGCAGAGGCAACTAATGGCCTTTTTAATATAAATCAAGTGAAGGACACAAGTAACATGCGGAATTATATGGTAAAAGTACGGACTAGCGGTCGAGATATGAATATGCTCATTGACTCAGGAACAAGAAAAAATATTATTTCTGAGAAGACATATATTGAAACTTGGGTGAAGTCAGAAAGGCCTAGAATAGAGAAGGATTATACCAAGTTGGTGCAATGGAACAGGCAGAGGTTATCGATTCTGGGTAAAATAAAAGCCGACGTAAAAGTAAACAAAAGAAGTATCACAATGGAATTTCTTGTGATCGAAGGTCCGGGCCCAAATCTGATTGGAAGGGAGGCGTTTGACCAGATTGGAATTGGTCTTGAATGGATAAGTTATGGCGACAGTGTATGTCAAATCAATGAGGTAATGAATGGAAATGGTATGGCCGCTGCGATGAACGGCAATGGCAATGGAGCTAAGTACGGTAATGGCAATGGAATGGCCGCGGCTATGAATGGAAACGGCAATGGAATGGCTGCTTATATGAATGGTAATGGAATGGCTGCAATGATGAATGGAAACGGAGGCAAATACGCCAATGGAATGATGAGCGGAGCTAATGGAATGGGCGCGGGTTACATGAACGGTGGGGAGGACATGTACAGTGAGGGTGACGGGCTGAGCGTGTACGGCAACCCCGGCGTGGACTTCCCACTTTTCGCCTCGGTGCCCGAGACCAGCTTCCAATGCGGACAACAGGAGCTTCCTGGATACTATGCCGATCAGGAGGGACCCACCAAGGCTGGAGGAAACACCTGGGCCAAGTAGACCAATAAGAAACCGGAGACTCCCCGAATACTTTAAAGATTGTGTAACAAATTGGGGGTGAGAAGATGTGGTGTTTTGCATAACAATAGTTATGTTTTAGATAAATTGTCGAGATATGCAAATAAGGTTTTGCATAGTGTTTGTTTGTTTGTATGTTAATTATTTTTATGTATATATATGTATCATTAAATTGTAAATATTCAGTCATATTAGTATTATGAGCCAATAAAGATTTTATCTCAGACCTAGTGGATCTCGGTGACCTGGTGTAGTGTAGAGACACAACAGAATCTTTTTCGCGTTTATGATATTACAGGATATTTTTAAAACATGAAAATGCAATAAGATGGGGCGAGAGATTCAGACTGGGTTATGGAATTATGGCTTTGGCTGAGAGATTTAGACTGTGACTGAAGCATGCATCTACTAAGCTCCATTGTAGAGTTTCCAAAGTGGCTTCTTCGACAGCCATGAAGAATGATTAATCACCCAGAGTTAACCAGGGTGAAGTACGACCAATATTCAAATATATAATTTATTTCTTAAATAAATTTCTATATCCAAATATCTCTCTTTATCTTATCTATAATCTCATATGAACGATGCAATGAAAGTAGTTTCAATCTCTCAAACACATAATTATTTTAATAAACATTTTCCTATTGATATATCGACTGGTTGTTTTTTTTTTTTTTTTTCTTCAAAGGTAGAACTCTAGTCCTCGGAAAATTTGTCACACCAGGTTATTGGTAACGAGGTCAAATAGTAAAAAGCATTAAATATTGACAATCAAAAGTCAACCAATTAATAAACCAAAAACAGTAAGCGCTTCATACATAATATATCTACAGACATATAGATACCAACAAGGTGATATGCATGATTATCGGTGTTTATCCAATAAGTAACCAGCGATAAGTTTATCAGTGATTACATGGTAAAATCGAGGCAGTTCCCCCTAAATACGAAACAACACACAAAACTAACGTTGTTTCATCCACTCTTCACTTCATTGCTCAAGTTTATCTACAACCCCTGGAAAACTTAAAATAACTCCGCTCAAAGCTTGGTTGACATACTGGCGGAACAAACAGGAAAATGTCAAAATACAATTCCAATTAACGGCTCCAAAAAACGTCAAATTTGTAACAAAAGTGGAGTCGGCCATCAACTGCCTGTTGTCGGCCAATTATCGATGAACTAATTAAAAGACACGTCGGATCAAAATCAAATTTTCCGCGCCCCAATTAACCTAACTGGATTATCGGAACATTTGCATAACAGGGAAGGAGGTGTTACATACCGGCTATTATAGTGATGTCACGTGGAAGGTTTTATTATTGGAGTCAAAGTTATGAGATTTGAATTGCTTTAATGGATGATCCTGTGCCATTCCCCCTGATAGATCTCTCATTGAATGTTTGTTCCTTCTCAGCTTGTGAAGTTTCTCTCAGCCTTTTCATTTGCAATGGATACTAAACGAAATTTCGGGGCACTTCGTCGAAGCAAGAATATATTGCATTGAAGTAGCAGCAGAGCTTGAAGCCGTGGTGTCGATAAATACAATTTCTGCGGCTGCCTCCAGGATCCAACAGCCGTATGAAGTGACTGTGAAGTAACAGCATTGAATCCAAAACAGTGTTGACTTGTGTACTGCCGTAACAACAATGTCCCTACCATAGACTAGTGTCCTGCCGTAACAACGATGTCACCACCACAGACTAGTGTCCTGCCGCGCCGTTGTCGCAGCTTGCATCGATCACATGGCTTGGCATTCCTGACGCGGCCCAAATAGGATTAAGGCAGTCCTTCGAGCGCAGATGTAAGCCCAGGCGGGATTACACAATACTTTGGTGAAATTCTTTCATTTCTAACTCTCCGCGGGAATATTTTATTCCTAGATACTCCCGATATCCTATATAGTTGCGGGAAATGTAACCCCTTTTAAAACTATAGATTCAAACCTCGAATCAATATTCTACCAAACTCCCTATATTTCCGAAATTGTTGAATATTTAAAAACGAAAATATGATATATCAATATATAACCGATTATATTTTTGCTTATCCTTTGTACACGTGGTACAGGCCATGATAATCATGGTGGGTAGAAGTAGACGACTGCTTTTACTGTAAGTGCACCATATGTCTACACATGTGAAAAGCAATTCGACTTTGCACTTACAAATGTGCCAGAGCCCCGTTTGGTTACTTGAAAACGCTGGTGGGTTTGAGCTTTTGCAAGAATACCGGGCCATTGGAACATTTTTTTAAATCAGAAAAAAAGTGCCTAATTCGGGAATCGAACCCGGGTCGTAGCGGTCGAAAACCAACGGTTTAGACCATCCTTCCACCGATCCCCTCCGATTTCTAAGTAACCCATGTTAACCGATGTTTTTTATCGTGAAAATACCTAACTTATAAATGGAAAACACTATTTCAGGCTGGTTTTATAATTGAGTTTCAAATTTATATATCAACCTTTCTTCATCACCACTCTCAATGTTTCGAAGGCCTTAAAAAAATATTCGCTTTTTTTCAAAGAATTATTTTTCTAATGTTTATACTTCGATACAATATATATTTATATCATTCAAAATTGGTATAAAAGTAAATTTAGAACGAAAAAAAGTTATTTAAAAAGGACGACACAGAGGGTCCTCCCAACGTGAAAGTAAAGTATTAAAGAGAGGTTGATACAAATAATTTTCAACTTAATTTAAAATAGTAAATAATTTTCTACAATGTATGTATGTGTATCTTGTCAAAACCAAATAATTACTGTTACATCTAATCACTAATTCTTTAATTCAAAGCTTTTTAAACTTCGTAAAATTTGCCTTTTTATAAATGTAAAGGATTTTAGAATGAGGGCTCAAACTATGAGTCTTTGTTGTCTATATAAGACACCTGGGAGACCGTTACGGCTTCGCCCGGGATATTCTTAAACCAATATCTGCTCTAAGATTTTGTATTGATAGGAAATTCTCTTATATATTAATAGTATCATTATTATAAAATGATATTAGTAATAATAAAAATCATTGAAATTACCCATAACAAAGCTTTTTATAACATCAAGTGATATATTTGAGATTGATCATAAAATATCTTGTGTAAACAGAAGGATAATATATAAAACAAAATATATTATAATAAACCTTCAGTTTAAAATTGACAAAAGTGAAAAAAGATAGAGTGACAAGGTACCAATTTCATATAATATTATATTTTGATCGAAAATTAGTAAAAAGATAGAGTTGTGTTGACGGTGATCTGGGTATTTCTGCTACCAATTACACCACACGCTCATCCTTGGGCCGTGTTTGATTTGCATATTTGATTTATTATCGGACTAACTTGCATATGTTTAGCGTGAATCTATATAGTAACATAGTTTAATGTCAATTAATTCAATTATTGTCTCGAAATGCATAAGGAACGAATAAACACACTAAAATATTCATTTCTAAAATGATTTAGGTATACGAGGTGTGTTCAAAAGGTATCACGAATTTTGAATTTTCGCGGGTTACGTATATTCGAATTTCGATCTTTTTGTGGCTTTATGTTGGTACTCATGTCTCTCAATTATGCCGACAAGCTCGGCCACATTTTGAATGTTCACTTAAATGTTGACAGCTGCTTTGCTTGCAGGTGTTTTGGATCGTCTTCGATTTTTACCTATTAAAAAAAATGGATCAAAGAACCTGTATCAAATTTTGTGTGAAAAACGAAATTAAGTGCGCGGATGCATTCCGAATGTTGACTGTGGCATACGGAGAAGCTACCTTGGACCGAAGCAACGTTTATCGGTGGTACAAAATGTTCTCAGAAGGCCGAGAAGATGTGAACGACGAAGAGCGTGCCGGACGCCCGAGCACTTCAACAACAGACGAAAAAAATAATGAAGTGGAGAAAATGATATTGGCCAATCGTCGAATCACCGTTAGAGAAGTTGCTGAGGACCTAAACATATCGATTGGCTCGTGCCATTCGATTTTTATCAATGATTTGGGCATGAGACGGGTCGCCGCGAAATTCGTACCAAAATTGCTCAATTGCGACCAAAAACAGCATCGCATGAACATTGCTAATGAGATGTTGGACTCTGTCCGCGACGACCCAAATTTGCTCCAGAGGGTCATAACTGGTGACGAAGCGTGGGTTTATGGGTATGACGTGGAAACCAAAGCTCAATCATCTCAATGGAAGCTGCCGCACGAACCAAGACCGAAAAGAACGCGCCAAGTTCGGTCGAATGTGAAAGTTTTGCTGACAGTTTTCTTCGATTGCAGGGGCATGGTGCATCATGAGTTCTTGCCACAGGGTAGAAAGTTCAATAAGGAATATTACCTGCAAGTTATGCGCAATTTGCGCGAAGCAATCCGCCAGAAACGCCCGGATTTGTGGAAGAACAAAAATTGGCTTTTGCACCACGATAACGCCCCTGCTCACACATCGTTGCTTGTGCGCGACTTTTTGGCCAAAAACAACAAATTAATGATGCCGCAGCCACCGTATTCCCCAGATCTGGCCCCCTGTGACTTTTTCTTGTTCCCTAAACTGAAGAAGCCCATGAAAGGACGACGTTACGCTACGCTTGACGAGATAAAGACGGCATCGAAGGAGGAGCTGAAATAGATTTTAAAAAATGATTTTTTGAAGTGCTTGGAAGATTGGAAAAACCGTTGGCACAAGTGTATAATATCTCATGGGGATTACTTTGAAGGGGACAAAATAGGTATTCATGAATAAAAAAATATTTTTGAAAAAAACACAAAAGTCGCGATACTTTTTGAACATACCCCTCGTATTGTTACTCAAATATAATATAATTATAAACAAAATTGGAAACTATTTTAAACGCGTAAAATTCTTTTTGAAATTAAACAATTTCTACTGCCCTTACTGCAATGGAAAAAATTAAAGAGAGGGCCTGGCTCATCAGTGGTGAACCCTCCCAGCGGTTTCGCCAGTTTAATCTACCATACCGCTGTTATATTAGATTTTTAGAACTTCCTTTTATAGTGATACTGTTGCTAGACTCTTGGAATGGGTATTTTAAAAGAACTATGGACATAAGCTTTGAGGACAGTAGAATTACATACAATTATAAATATATATATTGTAAATTTTCCTAAAATGGTAGTTCACTACAATCTATTAAGTAGTGGATGTTTAGAGGGTGAAGTTTCTACGAGTAAGTTGGTGCCAATCGCGGGGCTAAGCCGCCAACTTATCTTCCGCCGCAGACTTTCTAAACTTCCACAAATCTTCTGTGGATTCCGCGAAATTACCCGGAGAATTTTACTCTTTGAAAATCTGTTGAATATGGAAGAATATTTTAAATCGACAATAAAAACTCCCATAAGCGATCCATCAAAAAGTGACTACCTCCCTGTGTGACCTCTTTTATAATAGCAAACCTAATTGTTGAGACCTAATTCAACCTCCGATGAACGACTACCTCCAAGAGAGGCCAGGAAGAGCTATGTTTTAGTTGATGTTTCATTGATAGCTATAGACCTTTGTTGATAAAATGAAGGTGAGATATGATCGTCCAGAACATCTCTAGCTACTTAATAAATTGGATACATATCCTACTCTTTCTGAAGAGCTTGTAGGGGTCACGATTATGTAATACGATAGTGTGGTCTCAATTATCTTTTGATATTAAATTACTCTTTGTAAAACGACATTTGAAATACTATCCCGCATGTGTTTCTTTTCAATAAAAAATCAAAATTTATTTCAAGGAGAAATAACGATTATTTCTAACCTTTCATACCTCATCCAAAAGGTTAGAAATAATCGTTATTTCTCCTTGAAATAAATTTTGATTTTTCATTGAAAAGAGACACATGCGGGATAGTATTTCAAATGTCGTTTTACAATCATAAGCCGCATTATATTATATTGTATTATAAATTACTCTTTGTAGAATAATTGTAAAATATAGATTTTTTTTTCAAGAAGGTACTCGGAACGTGCAATAAAACCTTAGATATTTGTGAAAAATAGAATAAAAGTGAAATTTTATTTGAATCAATTGGATAAATTAGGGGGAAAAGATATCCCCTGATCGTGCAACTAAAGGTTGCTAATAACTTACACCATATATGATTTCTATTGCCATCTATCGGTAAATTTATAACAAATATTTTCACTGGAAATATGTTTATTTTCAATAATAGCATCAAATATAATCTTCTACAGAACTTACTGCAATGATGTTATTGAATGAGAGGGTTTGGTTCGTCAGTGGTGAAGCCTCTAAGCATTTTCGCTAAATTAATATCTATTATTTTCATACGGAGATTAATTTGAAGAAACCGCTGAGAAGGTTCACGACTGATAAGTCAAGCCATCTCATTCAATAATTAATAATTTATATCATTGCAGTAAGAACTGTAGAGGATAATATTTGATGTAATTGTTTAAAAAACACATTGCCAGTAAATTTATTTGTTATAAATTTTACCCCATCTATATATGCTCTTTTTTCTGTACTATATATTTTGGTTTCACGGTAGTCTTTGATATCGTGATTTTCTTTGCTATACAGCTGTCGACTCCATTAGCTAGATAGTACGGAAGGAACCCAAATGGAGACAATCGGTCCACTTCGATCCCTGGCGAGTATTCATCGCCTCTGTATGTCTCTGGTCTCTTGAAGGCTGATAGAGGCGACTTTCAGATTTATGCAGGAATGCAGATTTACACCAAAACACAGCTGTGCCCATATTAGGCTACAAATACTATTTATACTCGATTATCTAAATTTATATAAATATAGTTAAATATGAATTATATATATGTAATAATTTGTATAATATCTAAGATGTATAATTTCTTTTCACCAAAATAAGTATGTAAATATGTTAAGCTTGTGTTAAATTGTAAATATTCAAATTCATCCATCTATAAAAACTGTACGAAAATAAACGTGGCATACATCGCGCTGCGCTGCTCACTTGGCTGGAACTAATTCTTGGGGATTGTATGCATAACGGTTGTACCCTTCCATTCGATCACGACATATTTGTGGCCTGAGAGGATGTGTGTGGGCAGACATGTGGAACACATCGTCTGTATCAAGGAGATACGTTGACCTGGACGTTAGCCAATAGTGCCGCACTCTCCCTGCTTGGCAGGACATAGGACTCGTTCTCCGTACGACACTGTTATATATTTATTGTAAAGTTGGGAGAGTTATACAGATCATATATCAATATTGATTAATATGATACATTAGCGCACCATCTGTTATGAAAATTCGAAACTATTATAGACACGTATGTTTCTTTTAAAATGTAAACAACAACTGTATTGCAGTAAGGGCAGTAGAAACTTGTTTAATTTTTAAAAGAATCATACGCGTCTATATATACTATTGTTTTGCCTTCTACATGCTTCGGTAAGCATTTTAAGGCATCACTCATAGTTAAGTGTGGCCGCAGAGGAGGGCCAAGGAGAGGGCTGGAGAGGCGACGGCGAGGCCGTGGGCACCCCGGGGGAGAGGAGGGCTAGTGCACGCCGTTTTGAGGGAACCAAGGCAGCGCCAAGCACAACTAAGGCGCCGCAGGCTTCAAAAATAGTCAAGAGATCATTTCAGGGATCGAGACCGGAAATCAAGACCCAGAGCTCAAGAGGTCTGGCTTTTATCGTCTGGCTTTTTAAACATACGCGTCTATTATAGTTTCGAATATTGATTAATATTTAGGAAGAAATGGCCTGTATTGGAAATTTTTGTGTGAACTTTGCGTTAATATTTTAATACCATATAAACGATATCTGAGTTTTTCCCTTAGATAAAACTATGCGCAAAGGATTTCTTTATATAAATTATATACATATAAGGGTTTATATCATTTAAAGTATACACGTGATTGTTTTCATTGTATAAACGGTATACACCTAAAGATTTTCCACATGTGCAAAAAATACGTATTTGTATCACTGTACAACTCTATTTGGCTAAACACGGAATTGCTCAACTACCCCAGCCACCCTATTCTCCTGAACTTGCTCCCAACAACATTTTCCTTTACCCTAAAATTAAAAAAAATCTTAAAAGAGGACGTCGATTTGACTCAATACCTGAAATAAAGTAGAATACGAAGAATATTTTGAAAAGCCTGAAAGATGAGGATTTTCAGAGGTGTTTTGATATCTGGAAAAAAAGATGGAACAACTGTATAGATAGTGAAGGTGATTAATTTGAGAAATTTTAAATAAAACTTTGTTATACTTTTGTATTTCTTTAAATATTTAGCATTCTTGGAAATTATTGATCACACTATGTATAAATGATATATACAATTAAAAAGGTTTCACATGGACAGAAATACGTATTTGTTATTATTTTATGAACGATTTATCTAAAGGTTTCACATGTGCAAAAATACGTAATTGTTCTAATTATATAACGGTATATCTAAAAGTTTCACATATGTGCACAACATGTTATTGCAGTAAAGAAGCTAGTAGCACATCATTTGTATTTAAGAATCTAAACAATTTAGCGATATTTATTACGGTCTTTGTTACCACGGTAAAATATATTGGGAGAATGTAGCTCATCAGAGCTAAACCATCCAGCGGTTTTGCAAGTTTATGATACCTGAGTATGTTCTACTATTGTATTTGACTTTTGCTTTAAAAGCCGGCAATTTAGAAAATACTTGGTGTAAAGATACTTAAGACAAAAAATCAACTAAACTTCAGAACACGTGTACATGTCTAGACGTGATATTCTCCCATGTGTAAATTCTACTTAGGACTTCTCCTTGACTTATACAAATATGTAATCATTAGATTTCTAGACGGAATTATTGACATATTTCAAGTATGAAGGTGTAGTGGAGCTTTGTCCCAGTTCGCGCTCGCTGAAGCAAAGTGTGGTCGCCACAATACTCCCCCTCCAGTAGGATATTTAAATATCCTATGTAGTCGATGATCTCGCTCTCCATGATAGGAAGGGAGTGGAGATAGATATCTTCAAGATGCTTGATTTTGTTATCCTTAACCAGACGACCACAAAGGGTTATAAAGTAAATGTTTAATTAATATAATGTTTGTATATATACGTAACGCGTTAAACACTAATAGGGCTATAACGGTATGTTAAACTATAAACGTGGTTGACCTTTCTTGACTTATAAAGAAATTGGGTAATCCAAATATCATGCAACAAGTTAAATATACACTTTGTTGATTTTTGTTCCACAAAATGCTTTGCCATCTAAAATGCTGATGTAAAATGTCAGAATATGACTTTTTCGTTTTTTAATATAAACACTTGATATATTTATATAAATATATTTTTGAAAATAAGCAATCCATAAATAAATCTTTAAATAAAATGGCATATATTGGATCAAAATATCATTTATTTTACCAATATTTCAGTTGGCTGAACGTCAACCTTTATCAAGGTGTTATAACATTTTAAAGTGTGTCAACAACAAACTCAGCGCCACATAACGTCAACAGCACACTTTAAAATGTTATAACACCTTGATAAAGGTTGGCGTTCAGCCAACTGAAATATTGGTAAAATAAATTATATTTTGATCCAATATATGTCTTTTTAATTAAAAATAACTATATATATCAAAAATAAAAAAGGCATATCCTGACCAAGCTCACATGAGCTTTTCTAAATAGCAGAGCGCCATCTAGTTGAGCAAAAATAAACTAAACGTCTATTTAACTTGTTCCGTGATATTTAGCCAGACCGATTTCTTGATAAATCAAGAAAAGTCAACCACGAACGCGTTTAGAGCTGTTGATTCTCGTCAGCGTGGTGTAAACTGTACCTCTACGACCAAAATTTGGTCCCAGAGGTCTCCTGAGAAATCAAGAACTGGGTATTTAAGGCCAAGTTTACGTAAATACGTTTTTCATGTAAAAATAAATAAATTAATTAAAATAGGTTTTGTTTTTAATATCAACACCTGACATTATTTTTTTATTTATTTTTTGTTTTTTAACGCGCATATATATATATATGGAAATTTTGCCGGGAAGATATTAATCTAAAGAGTCAAAGGTCGCCTCTCCCGTTAAAATAGACGTCAAAACTAGACGCCATCTATTGACCGTCACCGAAAACTAGCGGCTTCGGGTCGGCGACAAAGCCACAACACCAGCTTTGGCAAACTGAAAAGCGTCCCAGCCACTTTGCCAGCTAAACACCTCTTTGGCAGATTGTCAAGATTCCATTAAGACCCATGTGGATCTCATGGAGTAAAGTCCGCCCTAGGCTGACGAGGGCCATTAGTCCGAAACCATGGTCTCTAGGTGGACGCTTTTCAGTTTGCCAAAGCTGGTGTTGTGGCTATGTCACCGACCCGAGGCCGCTAGTTGCGGCGACGGTCAATAGATGGCGTCTGGTTTTGACGTCTATTTTAACGGGAGAGGCGACCTTTGTCTCTTTGGATATTGAACTATATTTATAGAAATTTAGATAATTAATTATAAATAGTATTTGGAACCGAATAGGGGCATAGCTGTGTTTTGGTGTAAATGTCTGGCAGAACGTGTGTGTGTGTGTTGTGTACGTGTGCATGTGTGTGTGTTATGTTGTGTATGTGTGTGTGTTGTATACGTGTGCATGTGTGTATGTGTTATGTTGTGTATGTGTGTGCATATGTGCGTGTGAGTTGGAAGGAACATGGCTAAGGCAGCATCTCTCCATTTCCAGCTTTCATCACAGTTGCTTCAAGGATAGAGCAGTTATTATATGTATATAATTAAATGAAGATATTTAATTCATACGTTAAATTATTCACGACAGTTCGGGAGTTCCTGACGGAAGCAGATGCACGTTCAGTTTTAAACACATTGTACTTTGAAACTAATTAATCAGAACATAAAAAAAAAAAGATTTATAATTGAAAATAATTACCGAATGTGGAAATAATAAAAGTCTAATTAGGTTTGGGGAAGTTCTATTTAATTAACTGCCAATTATCCCCCAATGGTTGTTAGAAATAGATTTCCTTTATCCCACCACTCCGAGGGAAATCCCTTAATCCATCGCTCACCAGGACTTTCAGCTCGGGTGGGATCCGTTTAATTGTTGGGACTTCTCACTTAGTACGTATTGCCATGTTCCTTTTGTGCTCAGGGGGAACCTGCTCGCCTTTCTCGATGTTATCCCTACCAAAACATTGAAGTCGGTAAATTCTACCATCTATCCTAAATTTATCATCCAGTTTCACTCTGAACATCTGGATTCATCCCAGCATGTCTGCAGATCCAGCAATCTTCCGATCGCCTGCTGCTACTTGTGGGTGGGATACTCGGGTGGGATCCGTTTAATTGTAGGGACTTCTCACTTTTCATAATTTTAACAGAATGTGTACTATATAATTCCAACATCGTATATTTATTAGGCTTTAAGATTATTCCATTATTGTCAAAGACACTTCTAATTGATTATTATTTTATCAATATGTGGCGTTCATGCGACACCCTGCTAATGAGGATCTTTAGAGAGGTCTAGGCGATGTTCTCCATCCCGAAAAAAAAAAAAATGAAGATAGCAGCTTTGACGAAAGTTACCATTTACAAATTCAATGTTAGCTTTGAATTAGATAGTGCCAGCCTTCATACCAACTAAATCTCTCCGTTATGAAAGATTCTAACATTATTAATTCTATTTGTTATACATTCCTCGAGTCATTCATTTTATAGATCTATTTAAATATACTCTTAGCGTGCACATAAATAACGGTTATGTTTTTAAGAATTTTGAAAATAGAGCAATCCATGAATAAATCTTTGAATAAAAAAGGCATATATTGGATTAAAATATCATATTGGTAAAATAAATGATATTTTGATCCACAATATATGTATTTTTAATTGAATATAAGTATTTATTTCTGGGAGGAAATTTTGTAAAATCTTATTCTTTTCCTCGGATTTACTCAAACCAATCTGTTTATGAACTTGATTGTCTTAAGGGTTCCTGCATATAAATTTGATTATGTCCATTAAATGTAATTAGATTTTACTTTTTCATTATTTTCATTTGTAGAAACTTCGTGGTTTCATCCATGAATAAGTGTATATATGTCTGTATGTGAGTGTGTGAATTATTGTGTATGTATGGTTAGTACTCAAGTAACCTAAGGCCTTCAACATCATCGGGCGGCCCCCTGACCTGCAGACTTGAATCTTCGGCGGGTCCGGCCTTGAGGACGACGCCCTAACCATCCTGGCGTCGGCAAAGCTGCGCGTCTATCGCCACTTTGTCCAGGTTGGGCTCGGTGGAGTGGAGGACCCGCTCATCACCTGGACGAGGACTCTTGTGCGCAGGGGATGCCTTCCTTCATCCTCCATCATTTAGTTTACTTTTGTATATATTCTTCAATTTCTTTTCTTTAAACTGTTGTTTCTACCGCTTCTTTTGAGCTTGTAAAATTGTCGAGATGACAATAAATATGTTTTAATTGTCAATTGTCACAAGTAACCTAAGTAAATTCAACTGGTGAAACTTCCGAAAATTTGACCGTTAATTTACCATACCAGAAAATAATTTGTTTTAGATAAATATAGTGCGAAAATTATTTCGAACTATACTTTCAACGATCTTTCTCTTTAATATGAACTTTCCTCCTTGCAGTTTCCTAAACACTGATTTCCAGAATAGAATCCGATTATAATGATAATTCCTATAAATATAGTGCTACACACTGTAAATAAGTGTTACAAGTTTGAATTTTTTCACATTTTCGTACACTAACTACCATAATGATAAAATATTGGAAGCAATTCGATTATATATAGTGTGTGCCACTTCTCCCAGCTTATGCCAGTGGAATTAATTAATGTATTAGTAATTAACACCTTTTTATCTGAGGGGTTTCAGATGGTTTTTTTGCCTCTTCATGCATCCTAAGATAGTCATCCTTTTCTTAGAACAAATTTGTATGCATAGATAAAGAGAAAATAATTTTGTATTATAATAATTTATTTCGCTAACAAAAGTTCTAATAATGTAAATACAAGGTATGTCCTATAAGTTCCCGGACTGGGTCCATAAAAAAATAAATAAATAAAAAATGTAAATGAATTTGACTGTTTATTATAGAAAAAATATCTGGCTACACGGTGGTACCAATATCGAGGCGGTACGTGCACGCGCCCCAAAGTTATTCTAATTTATTTAAAGGTTACACATAGCGCTGAGGCGATTTTACGATGGAACGAAAATTGAAGCAGAGGATTTGCATAGAATTTTGTGTGAAACTTCAAATATCAGCAACCGAAACTTTTTAAATGCTTAATAAAGCATTCCCCAAAGAGAACAATTGTTTTTGAATGGCATTCTAGATTTAAAGCTGGCCGAATTTCCATTGAAGATGCTCCTCGTCAAGGACGTCCAAAATTTCAAAGTACTGATAAAATGTGCAAAAAATCACCGATTTGATAAAAGAAAATCCTCGAACCACTTTGCTGGAGCTAGAGCAAGACACAGGCATCTCTAAAACAACGATTGGAAAGATCGTAACCGAAGATTTGAAGCTCAAAAAGACTCCTGCAAAATGCATCCAAGATTCCTCACTAATGAGCAAAATCTGTGTCGGCTTGCAACCTGTGAATACATGTTTAAAATGACAAGAACGCATCCGGAATGGAAAGACAAGATAATCACAGGCGATGAGACATGGGTCTATGGCTATGACCCTGAAACCAAGCGTCAATCTGCCGAGTGGAGAGGTCAGGGTGAGCCTAGACCCAAAAAATCCAGGATATTGAAATCCAGAAACAAGGTGTTGCTGGTCGCTTTTTTGGATAACAAGGGCATTTTTCATCACGAGTATCTTCCTGCAGGCCAAACGGTTATTAAGGAAATGTATTTGGGCATTCTTCGCCGTCTAAGGGAAGCGATTCGAAAAAAGGCCAGAAAAATGGACTAATGGTGGCTGGATCCTACACCATGACAATGCTCGCCCTCACACAGCGCACTTGATGACTAGCTTTTTGGCGAAAAACGGGACACAAATCCTACTTCAACCACCCTATTTCCCAGACATCGCACCAAATGACTTTTTCCTGTTCCCCAAACTTAAAGCAGTTCTAAAAGGAAGACATTTTGACACCAGGGATGACATAATAGAAAAATCGCCGTTAGCATTGAAGAGCATTCCAAAAGAGGCTTATAAAAACTGTTTCGACAATTGGGAGAAACGATGGGGCTGGTGCGTTGAAGCAAGGGGGGATTACTTTGAAAAGTTTTAATAAAAAAATTTTGAAAAAATATTCCCTTTTTTTTTATGGACCCAGTCCGGGAACTTGTGGGACATACCTTGTATTTACCTGTATGTATATATTATCTATCAGTTTCTTGGAAAGTTGCCTGTCGAAGGACGTCAAAGTCCGAAAGCTTGCCGAATTTACAGCATTAATAAAAAAAAAAACACGTCACCATTAAATTTTGTTCCTTCCTCAATATTACTTTTCATTGTTTAAACGCTTTGAAGAATCTACCGATAAAATAAATTAACAATACGTGTCTTTTATCTATATTATTCTCATTTAAATAACTTATTTTTAAACTTTAGAAAGAAAATAATAACTGCGCCGTTAAAAGAGACGTAAAGACTAAACGCCACCTATCAACAGAGAGTTTCAATAATCTCCCAGATTCTTTCTAGTAACAAAGCCTAAACGCCAGCGTTGGCAAATTCTGTGATCAAGTTGAATACCATGGTTTAGAAAGTTTGTCTTATTCAGTCAACGGTAATTTTGCCTAGCTAGTGCTTTGACTTTCCACTAAATGGATTTTGATACAGTAAACTCTCCTATAACGCGATTAATGTGTTCCGTGTTGTATGAAATTGCGTTATAGGAATTCGCGTTGTACGAAATAAAACTTGTATACCGCGAATGTTGTTAGGGTAAATTGTTTTATTTTATAACGCGTTATACGAAAATTCGCTTTGTATAAATAAATTTGTCGCAATTTTTTTTTATCGCGTTGTACGAAATCGCGTTGTAAAAACTCGCGTTATAGGAGAGTCTACTGTATTAGAATTCTATTGTTTATATATTGTACTCCATTTATTCATTTTGTAGATCTATCTAAACATACCTTCAGCACGCACATAAATAACCATTTTTTATGTCAATATATATGAATATTTCTGGAAGTAATCTTTTTTAAAGCTTGTTTTTCTTTGGATTTACCCAAACCTATTTGTTTATTTGCTTAATTGTCTTAAGGGTTCCTGTATATAAATTTTCAGGTTAAAAGTTCAAGGTTATTTTTGAGTTTTTTTTTTTGATAGGATTGGTTGCGTTTTTTCCGAAAATCATTTTTGCTGTTAAAAATTTCATCAAAATTATTCATAAGAGTAACAAAGAGACGTCTCCAGATTATGAACTAGGCCTATTTGAGCGTTGTGCGGACTGTAAGGATGAAAGGAGCCATTGATCTGTCCCAGATTTAGACATCCCGCTACTGTCGTGAGCTCCCACCACCATCGACCGTGGTAAAATGGAAACGTGACTTTCTCCCAGTTCCCATCTCTGGGACCATTCATCCTGGTGAAGAGAAATTGAATTACACCGTGTAAATGTACTCAGTAATAGAAGTGTGTCAATATCATCAACTTTCTAGTTCATCGATTCTATACCATGTCTTCAGCCGACAGGATTTATTGACTGACCTCGACCTACCTTAGGTTATGTAATTCTTGAGTCTTATTGTGAATTGTCTCAATCTTCTTAATCTGGAACAATACTGTGGACAAAATAAAGAAAAAGCAAAAGTACAAATTTTATGTAGATCGCTCATTTCCGATAAATGTCTATTTTTCTTTAACCTATATGTTGGTGAGTTGCAATATTTATGTATTTTCTGAGCTACCTTCCTATAGCTTGACCTTTCATGGTCTCGTAGGGTCTTCTCCAGAAATTTGACCATTAATACCATTCTCAGCCTTCATCTTTCCCGTCTATCTCTATACATTCATTCAAATATACCAACTTTATACTCAATAATATGAGGTTGATAATATCGTTAAAAACAAAAATACAGATGACAGGATACATACCGGGTGCCTGTCTCTCAATAAAACTGCATAAAGCTGATTGCCCCTTTATAATTACTAGCCGAATGACCCGGGCAACGCCCGGGGTTTACCCGATTAAATGCTTTTATTTAAATACTATTCGTTACAATTATAAATTGGTGCCGTGGATGTCATTCTTGTATAATATATAAATGAGTTATAAAAATTGTAAAAAATAAAAAAATGCATAGGTCGGGAATTGAACCTGGGGCGCCCGCGTGGCAGGCGAGCATTCTACCACTGAGCAAAAGCAAACAGTGACAGAATTAAGAACGCATGACGCTGATAACTGTATATATTAATAGGTACTCTTTCTGTCATTGCTTTGTATTTTCACTTCTTGGACTCAGAAACGAGTCTATATAAGACTCAATTACATAATGAAAGGTTTTTATTGTTTATATATATGCATATATATTCTGATGGCCCGATGTCTTTATTCTTCTCGATTTATCCAATCACATGTCGATACATTCATTGTCCGAAGTACTTGAGACCTTCGTTCTATCCAACCCCTCCTTTTTCTCAACCAATATACATATATAATGAGTTAGATACTGTAAGACTCTTAAGTTCGACTCTCGGACACTTTTACCGCTGTGCTGGCTACAAGAGGCAACAATGATCTTCAATCAAATATAGCGACGATCAAGAATCCCCCAGCTGCAATCAATTTGATCAATTTAAAGAGAAAAATATAAAAGTGAATCGTTCAATAATTTCTTTCTTCGAGAAAAAAAGAAGGAAGAGAATGGCCAATAAAAGGTGAAGGTATTTAGTAGATTTTATCAGAATTGTAGCACATAAAGGCGGTCTCATTTAAGGTTGATGTCTTGTTGCCATTGTTAGGTTCGCTGTGAAAGACAGGACAGGCCCCGGGGCCGCTTTAGCAAATTGATTAACTTACTTGGCCGCCCCAATTAAAATTTTTATGACGCTTGGATTAAATTGTCAGGAGCAACCTGTCCGCTTGTCGTTCGTTCCTTTTTTTTTTTTTTGATCATTTTTTGTCGTCTCCTTGCTACCTCACCCATTCGGCTCTCTTATATCAGATTTTTTATTGATTATATTCACTTTCGTCGACATTAATTTTGCATAAATACAATGTAATTATAATCATTTACATAACATAGCATCTTTCTATCATGGAATTTAATATCTGTAGCGTGTCGCCTTCTTGGTGTGCTAATTTAATAGCCAGTGCTTAGTCTTGTATTCAAAGATTTCTCATGAAACTGGTAGAGTAATAATCAACAACAGCTCTGACTATCTGTTCATTTGAAATGTTACAGAAGATGTAAGAATATAAACACATATATCAAACAAAGAATAGGATCGCAATGTGAGCTTAAACAATTATCGAGGAAAATGTAGATATTGGAACCATTTGAAAACTTTACGACGCGAATGTTTCACTTCACAAATAAATCACACTTCTACTGTCCTTATTGCGATGGAAAAATATTGGGAGGTTTGTTGCATCAGTAGTGAACACGGTTTTCATCGCAGTAAGGACAATAGAAGTTTGATTGATTTGTGAAAAGAAACATTCCCGTCTTAATGTCTATAGTCATTATGTATAGATGGCGCGTTATTGCTTTGTGTTAATAGAAATAATTATTATAAAATGAATATAGCTTCCTGGGCTAAGTTTCTTGTACAACCTTCATCAGTGGTGAAATTCTACCACACAAGGATTCACCACAGATGACCAAAGCCCTCCCAATATTTTTTTAATCGCGGTAAGGACAGCAGAAGTTTGATTTATTTGTGAAAATAAACTTCCTGTTCTTAATGTTTTCATTTGTTATATATAGATGATGCGTCGAACTCCGCCCTCGCCGGTCCCAAGCCCGGATGAAAAAGGAGGAGGGGGAGCAGTAACAAGCTCACTAAAAAACCTGGGCTCAGCTGGCCCGGCTGGTAGTACCCTGTAAGGACTCCTAATCCAGGCATACAGGATGAGCAGCGTTTGTACTCCATGTTAGGAGCGGCTGCACATGGCGTCTGTTCCTCATGTCAGAGGCGGCCATTTATTTTGGAGCTAAGTCGGCATGCCACTGAGTAGTGCTCCCAGTCTTAATGACAAAGCAGACGCATTCAACTTTACCCAGTATGGAGATAAGAAAGAAGAAGATGATGCGTTATTGATGTAAATTAGGATTATTTGTTGACAACAAATACCAACCATTGTTAATAATACAGAAGTGAAGGTATGAACTAGAAGCGGAAAAAATAACAAGGAATACGAAAACATAGGAGAGAGAGAGAGAGAGAGAGAATGGCTGATATTTATCAAGTACACCAATGGTTCACGCAGCGCGGGCAATAGGTGAAGAAGACTAACGCCTCCTATTGGCATCAAAAGAAGCAGATGTATAGATAGGTAGCCATTAGACTGTGCCAACTATGGTTCACAACACGGATAATTCCACAACAGCCCAAAGCTAAATTAGCAATTAGGTCGTGCGGTCATTTAGAGTTGACGGCAGGAATTATTCCAGGCTCGGCTGAGAGAACCTGGAGATTACATTGACTCTTACTTTAATTCCTACGGTTTAAATAGGACCCACAGTTTACATTGAGAATTTCCTGATTTCTTAGTTTTCAGCGTCTATTTTAACTGGACAGGCGACCTTTATTTCAAAAGATCAATATTTCCTATGCAAAATATCCATCTATAGCGATGTGCATATCTTAATTTTAAAGGCTGTTTAATGGAAATGGAATGTATAATGGAAGGTTAGTTGGAATGTATCGACGTAGTTGTTTTACAAATCTACTTATAGAGTCCATCAACAACTGCGATGATAGTCCATGGTTCAGCTGAGATTCAACCAACTTAAATATTGATTCATCTACGTTTACGTCTTGGAAGGTCCTTCGCCTGCTTCCGAGGTATCAGCTCCCTTCGTGTCGCTAACACTACTCGTGATGGCGATGGGAATCTCACGCACATCCCTGTGGGATGAGGACTTGGTGATATCAATGGTTAGAATGCCATCGGTGCCCAGCTTGGCTTTGATCACGGGATTGACGATATTATCTGGCATCTTTATATAATACAAAAGGTTTCTGGAAATGAGTTTCTTTTCATTTTTATCAATGTAATCTCAAGCTTTCAGGAATCTCTTCCCTTCTACAGGAGTACATAAAACGAATAATAACAAACGGCGTAATAGGCGTTTATTATGGAAATCTAAGATTTTCCTCTTTTATTCAAAAATAAAGTTTTATAGAGCTACCTCGCAACCAAATTTATTTTATGGATTAGGGACGTGAGAGATATTTCCACGAAAAAAAATAAAAAAATAACTTTTATAATCTCCACAAAAAATATCCGTCCGCCAAATACTCGGATATTCTTGGACTGATCATATCAGAAATGAATAAGATTATGACAAAATCAAACAGAAAAATACCTCCTAAGCACAGTCAGGGCAAACCAACTTTGTTGGTTGTACCCATCAACTTAGATATAATTCTCTTCCACATCTCCAAGCACCTTACATCTTCAAATAAACTGGGGATAGGAGATAACGGTATTGAAAAAATATATATCAAGGATATACATCAGTGATTTGTTCTTAATCCACAAGAAAATGGCAATAGAAAATATATCAGCCAATGACATAGCCAATGACAGATACCTCTCAATTTTCTTGTTTAAATTCATTCATTAGTTCATTGTCACTTTCTTACATTTTTATAGAAACTTTCTTTGTAAATATGTATTTATATATCTTTACAATATGCAAATACACTAATTGACAAAACAAGGAAGTTGTTCCTTTTATCATGTATATCGAGATTCAGACAGTAACTCTGAAATATATTTGACACACAGTGGCCTTTTTTGAAAACACACGAGTTAACTAAGTGTGACCAAAATTGTATCTGTCTCCATCATAAAAACAGATGGCAGTCAACATAAAAAAATTTACACTCCCTTAAGTTTTGTCTATGAGTGTACATGTTTGCATACTGTACACGTTTTTTGTTTCTTTATTTTGTTTTTGTGCAAATACAAAGCGATGATTAAAAGCTTCCACAACAATAGTATGTAAGTATATTTTAAGTGGAGGCCTGAGAAAGATACTGTAGTTTGAAAGCTAACCATCTTTTATAAGAAGAAGGTGTCGCTATAGTGTTTTGTATGTTGTGTGAGCTGTTTTTATTTTGTGTGGAATGTTTCAATTCAAAGTTATCCTGATAAAAGTTACTTTGTATGGGTTAACACAAAATGCAATAAACTAGGGCCTACAGTAATAGTAACTTAAACACAGAATAAACGTACACTCAAGAGTACAACAAAAAAGTAAATAATAACTCACAATTTGTTAAATAAAATTTTTAAAAAACACACACAGTACTTATCTTTATTGTTGCGTTGGTAGGGATCGGACCGGGGTTACACAGGTATGCGAGGAGATAGTCAGATACGGATAAAGCACGCAGAGAACACTTTAAGCGTCTCCACACGATAATCCACCACACTCCTCTCGACTCCCCTCGCAATATCATAGCCCCCTTATATATATACAAACATGGCCACATTCGTCCAATGAGAAGGCGGGAGAGATTGGTTCACTATCAAACGATAACAAAATCCTTCCCACTAAAATCTGAGATAAGATTTTCAAAAATTCAAATATTTGTCAATATAATTTGACAATCCAAGTGATTTCAGAACGAAGGCTATAATGGTGATGACCCATTCAAATCTGCCCATCTGACAGCTAACAATTTTAACGTGTCTTAAAATTTTAATTACAAAGATATTAAAATCTACATGAGCGCAATCTCTCTCTATTTTCAACAAAGGCTCTTCCATTTGATAGATAACCGGGCAGTGATGGTAATTGAAGAAGGTCAATACAGTAATTGACTTGGTTGCCATGGGAACATGACACATACCAATGTGAATTAATTAATTTCATTCTCCATCCACCAATATACAATTATCATTTCAGCCCCGCCCCAGGTCAGACTGTCAAAGCTCTGGGAAAGTAGATAATGACAACGCGTCCTGTTGCCTCGGAGAGAGTTTGGCGAAGAAAGATAAAGAAGAGAGGAAATGTATGCGATCTATTTTTAAACATCCAAAAGGAATTTGACGATATTATACTTGCTATGTATTGTGCGTGTATTAGATAGTTAAAAGGCATATAATGGATTGAATGAAAAATTTATTTGCCAATATTTCGGCTGGCTGAACGCCAACCTTTATCGATGCATTACATTTTTGTATACACAAACTCAGCGCCGCATCTGAATTTGTGTATACAAAAATGTAATGCATCGATAAGGTTTGGCGTTCAGCCAGTCGAAATATTGGCAAATAATTATTTTATTCAATCCAATATATGCCTTTTAACTATCTAATGATTTAAGTATGGATTTTTCTATTTTCAGAACAAATTGTGTATGTATGTTAGTATAATAAGATTCATCAAATTATTCAACATACAAAAATTAATAAGTAATTAATGAAATATTCACGATTATTACATAGCTTTAAGATAGGATAGTTTCTTTTTTTTTAACTATATTCCTTTCGGGCTTTTGAACTCACCAATAGAAATATAAACAATTGACTGGATGACCATCTGAAAATGTGTATAATATGAAAATGTATAATCTTCTGATTTCAGCGAGTTTAGCACAATCTCACAACAGCTCTAGCACCTCTGGGGATATCTCCGATAAATTAATGTAATTCATGCGTTCCTTGTGAAACTTCCAAAATATATTTATCGGTTACCGCTCAGAAAGAGCAACCTAGTTTATAATAATTGCAACAATGAATAATATATGAAGTTTATTTACTTATTAAACAAAATGTTAACACGGGATTCGATCCCGGTTCATGACTGTCGGGAATCGAAGGTGTTACCCACTTGACCACCGACTTTTTTTGATTGTGAAACTATTACGAAAGATATATGTATATATATATTAAGAAAAAGGCATCTCCTTATCGTGCAACTGAAAGTTGCTAATGGCTTGCGCCATCTATCGGAATAAATATCAACTATTCTCGTTGATTTTTAATTATTCCAGAATTGGCCAAATACCCATTCTTGATTAATCAAGAAAAGCTAACCACGGACGCGTTTCGGGCTGTTGGCCCTTATCTGCGTGGTGCAAGCTGTAACTCAACGAGAGAGAAAATATGGTTTTTCTACGGGCTACTAACTAAAAGTTATGATTTTTGAGCCCAAGCGCGATGTCAGGTGGCAAGGGACCCTGGGATCTGGCTGCAGGAGATGTGTCGCAGGGGTAGTGGAAACGTTGGGCAAGCAGGGGAACAGCGCCAAGGTGCAGTGAGGCAGGAGCATTGAATTGGCCAGGAATCCAGTAGAAGTGGCAGATGGAATTGGAGGTAGAAGGTCCTTGAAGCCTAGAACTTGAAGGCCCTAGACTTCAGGATGGGGCAGCTTGAGGCTCTCGCCTCGTGCTTGTCAGGAAGGCCCTTGGAGCAACAGTTGGCACATTTGGAGGTGCGCTGGTCAGCAGTCTTGACCGCAGTGGAAGCACTTAGGAGCTCTGGAGCATTGGGCAGAGTTGTGGCCGAAGCCACAACAGCGGAAGCAGACACGGGCGCGGATGGACTCCTCGAAGTTGAGGATTACTCCATCAACCATGATTCTCCCGCGAACGCCCAGGGCTCTAAAGGTCTTGAGGTCCACCTCGATGAAGGCGGTGCAGGTCCCGCTTCTGGGTGCAGAACGGTGCGCCACGCTCACCACCTTGTCCCCAGGAAGTTTTCTAACAGCAGCGGTTTCCAGGAAGGTCTCCCCAATTGTGGAGTTGGATGTCTCCTCATCCACTTTGAAGAGGCAGATCCGTGGCAGGATCTCCTTCTGCTGGCGGACCTTCATTCCATTCAATTTGCTGGCCAGGGAGGTTGTCACCTCAGGGATGGTGTCAGGATTACTGGAGTGGAGGACCAGCTTCCCCTTGGTGTGCAGGGAGGCCCAAACGCCTTGGGGGAGAGTGTGGGCAGCGCGGACAGCTTTTAGCATCTCCCTTGGGTCAGCCTGTGGGTCATCAGAGATGACCACTGTGTGGGCCGCCGATTTTTCTCCATGAAGGATCACTTGGGCCGCCGCAGGCTTGGATACGCGGGAAGGCGCAGGTTTTGAAGGACCATTCAGGTTTGTCCTCTTTGCAGGCGGGTTGGGAGCCTCAGACTGCTTCCTTTTGGTTGGAGCAGGAGCAGGCAAGGTGGAGGCAGGCTTCTTGGCAGGGAGAGCAGCAGGAGCAGGAGTGGCGGGCTTGATTGGGTCAGTCTGGGAGCTGGTTTCCTTGCAGGAAGGAGCAGGGCAGGTTTGAGTGCCGCGGCAAGCAGTCTTGGGCTTGTTGGCCTCCTCAATTTCGTCCAACTCTGCGAAGGACTCGAGGGTGTCAGTGAGGTTCTCTACTTCGGTAGGGAGGGCCTTGATCATATCAGTCCGCGAGGCGATGTAACGGATCAGATCCTCATGCAGGGATTTCAGGGCAGGATGGCCAATGGAGCTCAGGATGCTGCAGTTGCGTGAGATCACCATCTCATGTTCCCTCTCCAGGTCGACGACGTTCACGATGGGCTTGTAGGCCTTCTTTTTCTTCTTAGCAGGATTCATGTCAAGAGCAGGCAAGAACTAACCACTAGAACAAATATATAATATATGCGAGTAACAAAACGACCAAAAAAAAAAAAGGTCATTAAGGCATCCTGAAAAATCATGAAACGGGTAGTTAAGGCCAGAATTGCGTGAGAACGCTACACAATATGAAAAATTAGTACAAATGTAATATTGTACTGGGATAAGGTGCAAAAATTAAGAAAAAGGCATCTCCTTATCGTGCAACTGAAAGTTGATAATGGTTTGCGCCATCTATCGGAATAAATATCAACTATTCTCGTTGATTTTTAATTATTCCAGAATTATTCAGAACTATTCTCGTTGATAGAATAGTTGATATTTATTCCGATAGATGGCGCAAGCCATTAGCAACTTTCAGTTGCACGATAAGGAGATGCCTTTTTCTTAATTTATGCACCTTATCCCAGTACAATATTACATTTGTACTATTTTTTCATATATATATATATATATATATATACTAGCGGATGTGTACCCGGCTTCGCCCGGGTTTTATCCGAGTGAAAGTTTGCCTAACGAATATTATTGGTAATAATATTCGGGAACACACAGAATATTATGATAATATAATTCGTTATGTCATATATTTATATAATATATGAAATTTATTTTCGAGCAAACATATCCACTCTCTACTGAATAGATTTTTAAAAAGATATACATAAATAAAAATATCTAGAGATATACTACATGATCTTAGCCAAAAGGCCGAGAAACGATATTTTATATATAGAGATGACCTGGCTTCGTGTGTCTTCTGCTCGAGTGAATGTTTCGCAGGTAGAATTTTGTTCCTGCCTACTATTAATCATTATCTGGCTTTACCCGTGGTCTGCTTTAGTGAATATTCCCCAAAATAATTTTTAAAGCAATCAAGCATGATACGGAAATATTGTCATCGTCATTTCTGACTAAAAAAATATTGTTGCTCAGTACTTGGTTAAATATAATTTTTATTGGTTAAAGTGCGATAAAAAACTCTTCCAGATTTAACTCTCTGTCCTGTTCAAATTTCAGCGAGATTAGTTACATATTGAGGGCGTGCATAGCCGACAAACATATATATATATATATATGTTCCCGGCTTCGCCCCAAGTAAAAGTTTGCTTAACAAACATTTGTTAAAACGATTCTAGCAAACATCCAATCCCTACTGAATCTATACTTGTCTACCTTCTCGATAATTTTTTCCTGGTCCCTTTAAAAATACTCGATAAGTTGAAAAAAATCAGTATTAATTGGTCCACTCGGTAATTTTGAGTTGAAGGAATAGTATCTTGCCACAAAAGAAGATTTGTAAATAATTGTATTTAGCGAATGTACCCGGCTTCGCACAGTTTTTATCCGAGTAAAAGTTTGCCTAACGAACATTTGTTAAAACGATTCTAGAAAACATCCAATCCACCTATATATATTGATTTATAAACATATATAAATATTGTTATATGCGTTTAAATATATTTTGAAACACATAATTTTTTGAAAACATTTATCATATTTTGAATAAGATATTGTCACTTTTGTGAATTTGATAATTAATTATTTCTTTTTTCTCAATGAATTATATATATTAATTTAAAATTTCATTTTTGTTATCATCATCACATACAATGTAATTTTTTTTATATAAACAAACGATAATAAACAACAACAATTAGGGGCTCAAAAATCATTTATTATGGTTAGCAGCTCCGTAAATAAAGATATTTTCACAACAACAATTAAAGTTGCATCATCATTTTTATAAAACAACAGCAAATTAAAATAACAATGTAAAAATATATTTTATCATTACATTTTAACATTTAACAAAAAATCGTTACAATTTTTTCTTTAAATATACATTAATATTGAAATGCCAAGTATTTTTTTACGTCATTGGGAAATTATATTACTAAATTCTCAAATTAAATTTATTATACTTGGAAAACATTTTAAGCATTGTTACAATTTATAAATATAATTTAACCAGACACCGCTAGAGGCGCTGCTTGCGAGTGAAAGTAGAAAATTTGCAAATGAAATTGCAAAGAATATTTATTTCAAATCAAATTCAAACCAGAAATCTTCCCAGTAGTATAGTAAATAACTTCCTAAAGTTTCACGGCGATTGGATAATCTTACCTTTTAAAAACATTAATCGTTTGAACAAACTAACATTCATCGTGTAAACAAACCACGTGTTAATTATTAACCAATCAAATTCATTTATCGTCGCGACCAGTGCTGCGCCCTCAAGCGGTAAAAGACTGGAACTAACACTTTTTGGTTTTTTATTTAAAAAAAAAAGCACATTAACTTTTTTAGTTTTTTGAATAGCCTATATGTTAAACGAAATCTTCAGCTACCTACATGCGAAATTCCATAATGATTGAGTCAGTAGATTTTGCGTGAAGCGATAACAAACATCGATTTCGCATTTCATTTTTATAGATATAAGGAAGGATTATAGAATCTAAAAAATCAAATATTTCTATATTTTAAAAAATATATATTTTATTTTATTCATTTATAATGTTACTTTTGTTATCATCGTTTTTAGAAAGACTTTCAGTTTTTGTTGTATAGTTTTGTTGTAAATATGCGTAGTTAACATATCTATCCTTTTAAATCACTAATATAGGATTAACTTTATAAATTCTATATAATGTGAAAATAACTAATATGTAATATCTTTCCTCAAGTAATTCAAATAAAAGCTACTTGACGGTAAATAATTATCTTTTTTTTTTATCACGACTGCACCTCAACCCTTTATCTTATCGATCCTTTGTTTTATCAAGCCTTATCTAACAACAACAAAATATTCATAACAATAAGTCGACAGGATTACCTGAATTTTCAACCCAATTGCTCTATAAATTATTCAAATTTTATAAAACCATTTTTACAAAATGTCTCGCAAACAAAGGAATGTAGAACACGCCATGACGCCAAATCCAAATACTATAGAAATATCGAAATTTAATGGTCCAAATTTAGACATAATATCTTGGCTCAAATTCTTTAACAAAAAATGTTTACAGAAACATCTTGATGAAGAATTTAAACTAAATAATATATCAAATTATCTCGAGGGAGAATCATTCAGTTATTACATAGAAGAATTACAAGATATAGATAATTGGGGGGAAATTGAACAAAAATTAGCATCATACTTCACAATAAATTATTCAAATTTATTTAGTAGGTTTCTAAATTTAAAATATAATGATAATAATGATCTTGAACAATATTTTAAAGAAAAATCTGTCTTAGCCAATAAACTTAATCTTGAAAAAAACACTTTTTTACTAGAAGCACTTACAGATGGAATGCCAGATCACCTAAACAAATATCTTATAGATGCAAGAGTACAAGAACCTTCAGACTGGTATAAAATTACAACCCAATTGAAATTAGCAACAAATAAAGAAGAAGAACCCCAACAACCCTCTACCAGTACAAGCACTCCAGTAAAAAAATTTAACCCCAACTCCTCCAAAGCTCATCAATACCAGCCTTTTCCCAGGACAGAGGCAGCAACTTACCACCAGCAAGAACCCCACAAACGCATAAACCTACCCCCATACCCCTGCAAGATATGTGCATCTCACCAGCTACCCAACCAGATCCATTTCCATAGAGACTGCCCACTTAAGAACAATAATCATCCGAAGCGCATCAACCCAGGTAGAGCATTATTACTTTTCTCTGTATTTATTAATCAAATATCTTTACCCTGTGTACTTGACACTGCATCATCCATATCTATTATCCCTTTAAAATACTTAAAACATATTTATTATAAAATATTAGACAATTCCCCAAAAGAAAGAATAGGTCAGGTAGAAGGATTTAGTTACCCATTATACAAGTAAAATTACAAAGTATCAATAAATGTTTGTTTGTGATAATCCAATAGAATATATTATTTTAGGCTTACCCCAACATTTTATATATTTAAGTTACAAATAGATTTTTCAAAAAACATTATTTTCCAAAATTATAAATTCTTGTATTCTTTTAATCCAAAAACTGATAATCAGAAGTCATATGCCACTACCCTATGTATTCTAGACCCATACTATGTTAAAAATTCATCTCTTTTAAATATTAACCTATTGTGTAATTTCAATTATTTTGATATACCAAATACAAATGTTAAACTTATAGATCCTAATTCAAATCCCATTATTGATTCTAACCCATTTCACAGTATGCGACAACCGTACTCTATAACAAATTATAATTCATATTTATACTTTAGTAAAGTAGACATTAATCCAAATTTCTCCAAATCAAACAATTTCAGATATATTGCATAAATATAAGAATGTTTTCTCTAAACACAATTTTGATATAGGACACATAAAGACTAACCCAATTTGCATATCTCTTTTAGATAATATTCCCACACATAGCACAAAAGCCATATAGGACATATTTTTACAATAATGCTGAAATACAAAAACAAATAACTGAATTATTAAAATATGATATTATTAGACCCTCATCTAGCCCCTATAGTTCTCCTACATTATTAGTGAATAAAAATCTGATGCCCCAAATCACCCCACAAGACTCTGTATTGATTATAGGAAACTTAATCAAAAAACAGTTCCAGAGCATACCCCAATTCCGCTTATAGAACTAATTATAGATAGGTTATCACAGTCAAAAATATACACTATTCTAGATGTCAAAAATGCATACTGGCATAAACCCGTAGATGAAAAAGATAGACATAAAACTTCATTTGTAACACAATTAGGGTGTTATGAATGGAACAGACTTCCATATGGTCTAAAAAATGCACCTTCACAATTTGAAAGGATTATGAAGTCAGTTTTCACTAAACATAACATACACTATGCCTTAAATTATTTTGATGACATTATTATACACTCCAAAACTTATGAAGAACACATTAAACCTTTAGATGACATATTAAGTATATTCGAACAAGAGGATATAAAGCTCAATCTCAATAAATGCAAATTCTTACAAAAAGAAATACAATTCTTAGGATACACTATTAACTCAGGAAAATATACACCAAATAACACAAATATTGAAGCAATTTTAAAATTAAATAGACCATATAATATTAAAACCTTACAGAGATTTTTAGGCACCATAAATATTTATAATAAATTTATTCATCATTATGCGCAAATTAGGTCACCTTTGAATGGACTTTTGTTAAAAAATGATCCTTGGTTATGGAGTGCGAAACATGAACAAGCCTTCCAAACACTCAAAAATTCACTCATATCACAGACTGTACTATATATTTATGACCCATCAAAACCATGCCATTTATTCACAGACGCGTCAAGTCTAGGAGTAGCAGGAATTCTTAAACAACCGGATGAAGAAGGCATTTTACACCCCATAGGTTACTTTTCAAGAAAACTTCACCCATATGAACAGAATTATACTGCCTCAGAAATTGAAACATTAGCTATCATTAATTCAGTACAAAGATTTCACACATATCTACACAACATACATTTTACATTGCACACAGATCACTTACCTTTAAAATGGATCAAAAATGTAAAAAACCCACAAGGTAGATTATTTAGATGGACCTTAATTCTATCTCAATTAGCATTTAAATATTAAAGGATTAAATAATATAGAAGCAGACATGCTGTCAAGAGCACCTGTCTCATTTTATGTCTCATATAATGAGTTAAAAGAACACCAATCCACAGAACAAATTAGCAATAGTAAACTTAAAATACAAAATGGCCTTTATACAATTATTAGAAAGGGTTTTAAAAGACCTTATGTACCACAGACACTAAGACACAAATTATTAAACAAAGTACATACAAAGCATGGACATATTGGAACAACTCAAATGACTAAAATAATTTCTCCACACTATTATTGGCCACATATGACTAGGGATATTGCTAATTACACCAAACATTGTGAAACTTGCCAGTTTAATAAATCTAGGGATAACAGAATTGTTTATGGACCACTACAACAGATGCCAATAGCTACACACTTAAATCACATTTTTTCTCTAGATACATTGGGCGGGTTGCATAATTATGGGATAACTAGACACAGTATCCATATGATAGTAGATCACCATAGTAGATTCCTTTGGGCTTTTCCAACAAAATCTGTATCAACTGATTCTTATATAACTTGTTTGAGAAATTTATTCCAAATTAATAAACCTGAAATATTAATAACTGACAGAAATGCAGCTTTTCTCAGCAGTAAATTTGAACATTTTTTGGAGAGAAATAATGTTAAGCATCTACTCACCAGTTCCCATCACCCAGAAACAAATGCAAAAGTAGAAAGACTAAATTCCACTATCATTAATAGGTTAGGATGTGAATATAATGCTAATTTAAAGATTCCTTGGACAAAATATATTCCTAAAATTACTGAAAGCTATAATGAAACAGTACATACCACAACAGGCTTTACACCTAAATTCTTATATTATGGAATACAACCACAGTATATAGAACATGACACAGAAACACTTACACCAATAGAAAAGGCAAGGAAATTAGCCATTGAAAGAACCCTAAAATCCCATGAACACAGCAAACAACTTTATGATATTAAACACCCAGAACCCATTTTTAAAGAAGGAGATCAGGTATTAGTAAAAACCATTATTTATCCAAACACTGGTAAATTAACTCAAAGATATATAGGCCCATTTACTATTTTAAAACAACTTTCTCCAGTCACATATGAAATTAATAAACCCAATTTACCCCAAAGAAAACAAACAGAAATTATACACTCTAATAAGCTTAAATTATTTTACCCAGAAGCAGATTTTCTACTTCACTATAGCACTAACATAGGAAATGACTTAATAGCAAATCAAAATTCTAACACCAAGTTAATAGATATTGATGATAAACCATGTTTTTTTACAGGAAGGCCATCTTTTGGACATGGACAATGAAGAACAAATATCAACCCCAATTCTTAAGCCTTCACAAATAACTTAATGTCACTCCATACATCTATTAGCGTTTCATTATTCAACCATGTAAAAATAACATTTTCTACTGCTTTTTGATATTTTGAAGTGTAGCTAGCATGACATAATTAATCAATTTTAAATACCTTTTTTGCTTCATATCCATATTTCCTATGAAGCGTCTATTAATACTTCTTATATAAACTTTTATTATAATTTCATAATTATATAAATTATTTGTAAACAAACTTTCTTTTGTTTATTTTGAAAAAATGTGGATATTGATTTGTATTGTTTCATTTCTATAGATTTATTGATTTCGTTTAATTAATTATTTTTAATTACCAATTTTATTTTAAAATTTTAATATTTCAAATCTTTTTCACAGGGGGAAATATTATTTAATCTAAAAACTCAAATATTTCTATATTTAAAAAAATATATATTTTATTTTATTCATTGATAATGTTACTTTTGTTATCGTCGTTTTTAGAAAGACTTTCAGTTTTTGTTGTATAGTTTTGTTGTAAATATGCGTAGTTAACATATCTATCCTTTTAAATCTATATTAATAAAATGGAAATTTCATAAGTGTTGTTCACTAAAAACTTTCGTTACAATGCATCAATTTCGACCAAATTTTCAACATTTATGTAAAACGAGATGGAGCAGGTTTTGCTTAACATCAAAATATTTTTCCTAACTTTAACATACATAACTTTGGCTGTTATCGATAAAATACAAAAAAAAATCAACAGAGTTAAAGTGTTTACACTTTAGCGCTTCTTTGAAAATTAGTTTTAATCTTTTTTATATATATTTTAATAACTTTTATACATGGTAAGATACTTTTATTTTATAGTTTTCATATTTTATACCAAAAAAAGTTGAAGCCTTACTTGATGAGATCAATTTTATATTTTAGATAATTTTTAGGCTAATTTTAATTTATTTCTTTTTTATTTTATATACAGATTATATATGCTATTTCTAACTTACGTGGTTAGTATTTTATAAGACTAAGGTTATTTATATTATTTTTTTACAAAAAAAGATTGAAATTTCATTAATGTGCTCAATTTTATGTCTTTTTTGAGGACCTTAACAAAATTTTTAATTAATTGTTTAGATATTTTAATAACGGATTATTTATGGTGTTTTCCACTTATATGGGTTGTTTTGTAAAAATAATTTGGGTTATTTCTATTTTTTTTTTCACTAAAAAGCTTGAAATTTCATTAATGTGCTCAATTTTATGTCTTTTTTGAGGACCTTAACAAAATTTTAATTAATTGCTCAGATATTTTAAATGTAGATTATTTATAGTTTTCTTTTTAACATATAGGGGTTGTATTTTGTATTTTAGAAAATTATTCCCATTTTTTACCTCAAAAAAGCATGCTTTTTCATTACCGTATCCAGCGGTTGGTCTATTTTTGAAGCTTTTTAATGATAACTGGTTTTGTACATTAATTTTTTGGTAATATAATATTATGATTTTAGTTTTTTAAAATCTTTTCAACATATCTGAAGGTTATTTTGAATAAAAAATTAAAAAATTTTGATTTTTACCTCAAAAAGACAGAAAATTGTTATGCTTTGTTTAGAAATTGCTGGTTTTGAAGCTTTTGTTATTAATCTCAATCTAATTTTTTTTTTCAGAATATGCCATGCAGTTTATTTATTATATTTTCTACATATTTGGTTGTATCTAAAAAATAGGTTATTCATATTTTTAAATAAGCAAGGGTTTTCTTTTACGGATTCATTTATTTGTCTTTTTGAAGTCCTTTTTCAAATTTTTTTAAAAGATATTTTAATTTATTTGATTAAATATTTTATATTTAGATTATTTATAGTTTTTTTTTAACATATAGGGGTTGTATTTTGTATTTTAGAAAATTATTTCTATTTTTTAGCTCAAAAAAGCATGCTTTTTCATTGCCGTATCCAGCGGTTGGTCTATTTTTGAAACTTTTTAATGATAACTGGTTTTGTACATTAATTTTTTGGTAATATAATATTATGATTTTAGTTTTTTAAAATCTTTTTAACGTATCTGAAAGTTATTTTGAATAAAAAATTAAAAAATTTTGATTTTTACCTCAAAAAGACAGGAAATTTTTATGCTTTGTTTAGAAATTGCTGGTTTTGAAGCTTTTGTTATTAATCTCAATCTAAATTTTTTTCAGAATATGCCTCGCCACAGCCGACGTTTACTTGGTAGGAATACGGCTGCTTCCAGGAGATATAGGAATGCTAGAGCTATTGAGACACCACTTCAAAGTGAGACGCGTCGTGCGCTTCGCCGTCTTAGGTATTCTGAAGCCCGCGTCGCAGCTACACAAACTATGCAAGTTCCTGTTCAGCGTATTCAGCTTTGGACTCATAAGCCTTTTTCAGGTTTGCAGTATAATGCCCATATTGATTATAAAGCTGATTCATCTGTCAATATAGGCCAAATGTCTCGGGTATGCCAAACTTAAAACTATATATTCAAATTATTCTACTTAGCTCACGAACAGCGCCCTCTATCAAAGATAATTAGGCTGATGCAAACAAATAGATAATGCTAATAACAAACAATTATTAAAAAAAAATCTTATCTAAATATATATCACTCGGGTAGATATGCACACGGGTCAATCCCGGGGCGAAGCCCGGGTCACCCGTCTAGTCACTAATATAGGATTAACTTTATAAATTCTATATAATGTGAAAATAACTAATATGTAATCTTTCCTCAAGTAATTCAAATAAAAGTTACTTGACGGTAAATAATTATCTTTTTTTTTATCACGACTGCACCTCAACCCTTTATCTTATCGATCCTTTGTCTTATCAAGCCTTATCTAACAATAACAAAATATTCATAACATATATATATGTGATATGATCCTGTCGACTTTCGATGTGGCACTATAGTGATAATAATGTGGTGAGTGAGAAATAAGGAAACAACAAGTTTGGAAGATGGAACCCAGCAAACCGAGGGAGAGAGGGAGCGCTAGCGGGCTGCCACCGCCGAAATGCACGTCTTGTGTCGCCACCACCCCCCCGACTGAGTACACATAGAACTCAGGTTCCAAGAAAAGGCCCTGCGGTCGCCCCCTTGGAATGTGACTGCTATATCAAGTGACCCGCCTTAGCTGCGTTCTCTCTCTCTCTGGTCGAGTGTAGACTTGTTTTATTAATCCTGGAAGAGCATATATTATGACATATATATATATATATATTAAAAATAAAGAAGGCATCTCCTGACCACGAGCACATGTGCTTTTTATATGGTAATTTAAGAATCATTAACACCTGTGTAAATACTCACCACCTCTTCTTACACCCCCTACTCTAATATGGACTTTTAATCATTGTACCCAATCCTCCTTTAATCAATTTAACTTTGTATGTATCGTTTTTGAGTGTTCAATTAAATACAGAGGTACATCTAGAGGGAGCGTAGAAACCAAAAGGGCTTATCCCGCAGCCATGAGGTCAACCGTCGCGTTAACGTGGCGCCAATAAAATGACGTAAACAAGGCTTACCCGCAGCCAAATAAGGTAAACCGCCCCCTCGACGCCAGGGCACCAGACGTCCGGTGACGTTAGACTTGAGCATATAAAAAGGGCTTGCCCCGCGGGCAGTCAGTTCAGTGGCTGCAAGATAGCAGACAGCAGACAGATTGTTAGTAAGTCTTTGTGAACGGGGTGGATGGCCCGCCGGCCGCTACTGGGTCTCTGCGTTCCCTCTCTCTGATGCCTCGGCTTTCCCTATGATTCGTCTCTGTGTGCTTTACCACTCACCACCATCACGACTGCGCAATCATCATCTTTCCCCACGACTCAATACAACAGACCAGACTACCACCGAAATACCACAGTTAAAGAAAGAAAGTCGACAGGATTCGACATAGAGTCGACAGGATTCGACATAGAGTCGACAGGATGAACAAGGACGAAAAAGAAGCCCAGGAGCAGGAGATCGGAGAGTTCCCCAACAACGACCACGGACCGACAACACCACCACCCCTTATTGGAATCATCATCCTTCAGTTGGCAACCATCCTAGAAAGACTGCAACCCCTTCATCCCCGAGACCTGGATCTTACCGCTTTTGATGTCTTCTCCCTTCCATCTCCAGCCATCACATCTTCTGCTCAACGCCAGCAATCTCCCGAAGTTTTCAACTCAAGCCGGAATCATCCTTTCCAAGGTACTTTATATCTATCTACCTGTCTTCCATGCTCCCACTTTCCTGCTATTTTAGTTTTCGCATACTATATATAATGCCTATTTTCTTAAGTATATCCCTTTTTCTCAAATAATTTTAAATATCAATTTTGCCATAGTTGTTTTGCCTTTTAAATTGCACCACACCTTTAATCCTTTTAAACATTATTTTGCTCTGCATAATTTATACCTAAAATATATCTCGCATTCCATATTTTACTTTTGAAAATTTTCAATTAGGTTTAACCATTTACAACTATAAATTCTTAACACCATATTTAAAACAGTCGGTCAAGAGGACTGTCAAATTATATTGACAAATATTTGCAATCTTATCATATCGTATCTCAGGTTTTAGTGGAAAGAATTTCTGTTTTCGTTTGTTTGTGAACAAATCTCTCCCGCCTTCTCATTGGACGAATGTGGTCATGTTTGTATATAAAGGGGGCTATGGTATGAGTCGAGGTCAGTGTGGTGGATTATCGTGTGGGGACGCTTAAAGTGTTCTCTGCGTGATTTATCCGTGTCTGGCAATCTCGTCGCATACCTGTGTAACCCCGGTCCGATCCCTACCTAAGCAGCAATAAAGCTAAGTACTAGTTTTTATTTTTATTTAACAAATTGTGATTTATTATTTACTTTTTTTTTTTGGTGTTGTACTTTTGAGTCCACGATTTTTCTGTGTTTAAGTTACTCTTACTGTAGGCCCTAGTATATTGTTTTTTTTTTTTTTTTTGTGTTAACCCGTAAATTCTAACTTTGTCATTGGCGAGCCCTGCCAGGATTACTGGTGTTTTGCACGTGTAAATTCCTGTAATTTTACGTGCGGTTTTTTTTTCTTTGATTGTGTGGTTTATTACTTTTTTTTGTACTCCATCATGTTCGCGAATTCTATGCTCAACTTGTCAGTGTTTAATGGGGTTGATCTCGAATCTTTCGTTCGGGAAGTCGAGCTTAAAGCTCGAGTAGGCAAATGGGATCCTGAGGTCAAAGCATTGCTCATGTTCGAGGCTTTATCCCCTGAGGTTAGGTTGAGCTTAGAGGAGATGGGTATCCGTAACGATAGCAGTTTCAAAAGTATTGCTAGTAAACTGAACATATTGTACCCTAAGAAAGCGCGTGGTATTAGGGAATGCCTTAAATTAATAGAAGTTCTTAAGCAGAGAGTTGGGGAAAGTCCTATGGTTTTTAAAGAAAGATTCCTGGCCATTAGAGATAAAGTAGAGTACAGTTTTGACGATAGCCTAGTGTTCGAAATTTTCCTCGAAAATGTGCTCGATAAGTATAGAGAGGCTATTGTTCGCAGTGAGGCTAAATCAATAGACAAAGCAGTCAGTGTCATGGCCACGGAGGATAGTGTAGAACACCGTTGCAGCTTTATGAAAGGGGTATGTTCAGTAGAAGGGGTTAAAGAAATAAATAGCATTAAGAGTGAGATGAAGATGCTTAGTGCCAGTGTAAACAGGATGAAGCACGAAAATGAGCAGTGTATTGCAGATCTTAGAGGTGAGATAGAAAAACTGACTAAATTGTTGGGCGAAATCAGGCTGAGTCCACCTGAGTGTAGCTTAGGACATATAGCTAGTGATTGCTCAAGACAGTCTTCTATGTTTCCCAACCGCAATACTCTTGACAATGCTGAGATAGTGAACATACGTTCATATGGAGGAGATCAGTTTAGAAATCTGCCAATAGTTAAGGTGAATATTAACGGCAATATGTGGCACCTGGTATACGATACAGGAAGCCAAGTCAGTATTATTGATTCCGAAAAGTGTAATGTCTTGAAGGAGAATTGGGACGATGCACTTAAAACTTTACGTATAGTTTCAGTGACAGGCCACGAGCAGACACTTACACGTGTTAAAACCTGTAGAGTTGGTAACGAAAACGGCAGCCTGCTGGGAGAGATAAGATTCTGGTTAATGTCACTCGGAGATAAAGGCTACGACGGGATTCTGGGAATCAATGATATAAGGAGATTAAATATCCAGTTACCTCCCGTACGGGAACGTTGCAACATGATTTTCTTGAAACCAGAAGACCATGATTATGTAGACCTTAGCTGCATTGCCAGTGAACATAGACCAATGGTTTCAAGCTCCATAGATGAGAAATCAGTGAGACGCATTGAAAACGAGGCTGTAAAGTTGCCACCTACTGAGTTTAACAGAAGCTGTGAGTGTAGCGCTGGGTCTGTTAATAGTTTTAGAAAGCCTACTTGGGCTGAGAGGTTAAGGGTGATGCGGAAAGCAAAGGAGACTGTCAGACAGTTTATGTCAGGTAATTCTGCTAAAAAGCTTATGAATCCTAGGCCACCTTATTCCAGAAGTTTCGACAGAGGAGATCTGGTAATGCTAGCTGTTCCTAAGACTGAAGGTTACTCCAACGTCTATGGGCCTTTCCGTGTGGAAGCTAGGGTCTCTAATGTTAACTTTAGAGTAAGAGGGGTCACCATGCACGATGTGAAAGTTGTGCATGTCGATAGGATGAAAGCGTTTAGAAACAGACGTTAAGAAGAGCTTTTTAGCTCTTGGACTTGAGAGAACTGAATGGAATTGGATCGTTCGGTTTCTCATCAAGTGAGCGTCTGTCAGTACCCTAAGTCTCTACCTAACATACCCAGCAGCCGGTCCCAGATGAGAACTTATTTGGTCCCCCATTAAACTCTGTATACTAAAGCATATTATATATGTGTGTGTTTGGTAATCACTCATGGTAACTCACGTAGTTTGCGCAGATTTTTTTTTCAAGTTTCTTTTGGGAGGAGCAAGATGGAAGGCACCTTTATGGAACGACCCGGATGCCTACTTCTCCTCTCTTTAGTTTTTTTTTTTTTGTATCTTTATAACATGGCTCCCGTGAGCTTTTTCCCTCCCGACAGCGGGAGGTTTTCCTTACGGGACAATGGGAATGTTTGGGAGATTTTGTTAGTTTCTTTTTTTTTTTTTTTTTTTGGAAAGATACCTTTTGTCAAATTATATTGACAAATATTTGCAATCTTATCATATCGTATCTCAGGTTGTAGTGGAAAGAATTTCTGTTTTCGTTTGTTTGTGAACAAATCTCTCCCGCCTTCTCATTGGACGAATGTGGTCATGTTTGTATATAAAGGGGGCTATGGTATGAGTCGAGGTCAGTGTGGTGGATTATCGTGTGGGGACGCTTAAAGTGTTCTCTGCGTGATTTATCCGTGTCTGGCAATCTCGTCGCATACCTGTGTAACCCCGGTCCGATCCCTACCTAAGCAGCAATAAAGCTAAGTACTGGTTTTTATTTTTATTTAACAAATTGTGATTTATTATTTACTTTTTTTTTTTGGTGTTGTACTTTTGAGTCCACGATTTTTCTGTGTTTAAGTTACTCTTACTGTAGGCCCTAGTATATTGTTTTTTTTTTTTTTGTGTTAACCCGTAAATTCTAACTTTGTCAGGACAACAACAAAATAAATTTACCTATTTTATCACATCTTCAATATTTTATTAAACTATTTTTAACATTTTAAAAAATCATTTCCACTATATTTTCGATATGACCGCAATACCTTAAGGCTTCACATTTCCATCTCTTATGTTTAATTCCCAAACTTTTAATATTTTGATATTTTTCTCATTTAACTTCATTACTTAATGTCATTATTTTAAACTCCATTGCTCATTTACTGTGTTAATATCTAAAAGCGTTTCTGCCAAAATGTAAATTTAGCAAACCTAATCAGCACATGCACTAACCACAAATAATTATTCCTTTTCAGAAAAATGTCCATGTTATTTTTTATCTCCCACAACCCTTGTTAACCCTAATTGCCAGCTAACTGATGCGCGAACTGAATTGTCTCACCCTAATTTTCCGACCCAATTTAATCTCCTATTGCATAACTATCAACACATTTTCTGAAAACAAATTTGATGTCCCCACTTTAAACATTCCCCCCCGTCAAAATTAACACTACGTCTGACAAAATAATTACACTCAGGCCCTACACAGAAAGCGTCCCTCATATAGCACCCCCCACCATGCAAGCCCATTATGTTCAATCCAAAGACAATGACTCATTTCCGTTCCGACATCTCTCACCGGACTTGTTCCAAGAATACCAACTCCCGATCAAACCATCCAGCAACCAACCTCTTCTACCTCTAATCCCAATTTTTTTTTACCCTAATCCAAGTAGAACCGACTTCAAGTAACAATGCTTCCCCAGTTCCCCAGCTACAAATCAATCATGAACCAATCCGGTCCCAAGTCAAGTCATCAACCCTCCAACATAAATGGCTCAGCCCACAACTAATCTCTCTCATAAAAAAATATAGGATACAATATGATTTTTTTTATTTTCCTCTTAATTCTCCTAATTTACACGCTAACAATGCCCTTCTCCACCGTAACGCTAATCACGCTAATCTACATAAGAATATACGCACAAAAAACTGATAGACTTTTTCAACTACAAGAAGCCATTTTCCAACTACTTACCATCATCTGGTTTTTGATAGGAGAAACCGTTCAACGTCTATTTAGCACTCCTGCACCACCTACGTTTTGACAACTATTTCCCTTACATCACAGATAGCTTATCCCAACCTTATTTTATTTGTACTCCACGTGTTGTACCATACTACCCCGCAACTATCTCCCTTAAAATCAATGTCTTGTCGCAATGCTGCACATTGATTCGTTTGTCAACCTATGAACCCACACCTTTTTTTTTCTCACCCTATGTTACCACTACAACATCTTTTCAAGCAATCTTTAAAACCTAAAGTGGACTTGTTTACAAATTTTAATCAATGTTTTTCCCATTGTCCCACTTTTGTAAATATCATTATATTTTAATTTTGTTTCACCATTTTTCTTTTCACACTTCTCAATTTCTGCAATAGTTTTCTCTCAACAACCACGAAATTACTTGCCTCTCACCAAACCTTACCATCTTAGCGGATCTTTTCACCACCAGCGCGACCCATGTCTTTGTCAGTTTTTTTTTAATGTGATGTTTTTCTATATGTTTTGTTTATGTTCATTTTTTACACTTGCAGATATTACCTTGATGTAGTTTGTCCATACACCAAGCTTAAATACTCTGCAGGCATTTTTTTTTCACTCACTCACCATCGCGCTATTTTCATTCTTTTTTTTTTTTTTTCACCCAAGACCGCTAAGTGAAGAACAATAGTTTTTTTTTTGATCCCTTGTTAACTAGTTCCAAGACGTCCTAGCAAAACGCCTTGCAAACCCATGTTCTCAAGCTGATCCTGCTGTAAACCAATTTAATCACCATGTTGTCATTCTTTTAACAGTTCCTACTTCATCTTTCCATTCTGTAACCTTGTCGACCGCAACTTCTTACCACCCTGTAAATAGCTTTGTTTGTTTACCCAATTAATTTTCCCCAAAAATTACTTCCCATCTACCAGAATTTAACTCAGGCTGCCCCTTTTTAAATTCTTCAACGCAGGGGGCCCATCTGTGGTAATTTAAGAGTCATAAACACCTGTGTAAATACTCACCACAACTTCTTACACCCCCTACTCTAATATGGACTTTTAATCATTGTACCCAATCCTCCTTTAATCAATTTAACTTTGTATGTATCGTTTTTGAGTGTTCAATTAAATACAGAGGTACATCTAGAGGGAGCGTAGAAACCAAAAGGGCTTATCCCGCAGCCATGAGGTCAACCGTCGCGTCAACGTGGCGCCAATAAAATGACGTAAACAAGGCTTACCCGCAGCCATATAAGGTAAACCGTCCCCTCGACGCCAGGGCACCAGACGTCCGGTGACGTAAGACTTGAGCATATAAAAAGGGCTTGCCCCGCGGGCAGTCAGTTCAGTGGATGCAAGATAGCAGACAGCAGACAGATTGTTAGTAAGTCTTTGTGAACGGGGTGGATGGCCCGCCGGCCGCTACTGGGTCTCTGCGTTCCCTCTCTCTGATGCCTCGGCTTTCCCTGTGATTCGTCTCTGTGTGATTTACCACTCACCACCATCACGACTGCGCAATCATCATCTTTCCCCACGACTCAATACAACAGACCAGACTACCACCGAAATGCCACAGTTAAAGAAAGAAAGTCGACAGGATTCGACATATATATATATGTAATAATGGGTTGGGATTTGGTAAGCCTGTTGTAGAATCCTGTCGACTCTCTGTAATAATGTAGTAATGTAGTAGTAGTTTATGCTGTTGGATGAATGCAGTGTGGCATGTTGGCTAGAAGCAGTCGTGGTTGTTGAGCGATGGGTGGTAAGGACACACACACAAAACGAAGCGACACAGTTGTCGAAGGAAAATTCCTTGAATAGATAAAAAGTCGAGCCAAAAGCAAAGATGGAGATCGAGAAGGTTTCTTACTGTTTTACATGGTCGATGAGTTGGTGACAACCGGCGACACGCGGATGGGGAACTCACTGGAACTGAACTGACTGCTGTTGCTACGGGCCTTTTTATACTACGAGAATTGGGTCATGCACGTGTCACACGTGTCGATGGACACCGGACACTGGCGACAGTCTGTCGGCTTCCTATCTATCTTTAGAAGTTACTTTGTAATTCTCTCAATCTTGCTTTTACTCAGCTTTTAATCTATTATATAGTTTTATTTATTCATCCTCAGTACATTACATATGGTGCTGCAAGGAGACATGTCAATTATGCGTATAATTATTTATAGATTTGCAATTAGTGCTATATACAACATGACAATCTTGTTATACGTATTATATAATATAGGGTTATTGGTTTAAATTATCATATATATATATATATATTAAAAATAAAGAATATGGTAATTTAAGCCAACAACCCTATATTGTATACTACTTATAACAAGATTTTCATGTTGTATATAGAAACACATCTATAAATAATTATACGCATGATTGACATGTGTCATTGCATCACCATATGTAATGTACTTTGTACAAACTGAGGATAAATAAATAAAACTATGTAATAGATTAAGAGCTGAGTTAAAGCAAGATTGAGAAGTTCAAAAACGTCTAAAATCGAGAGAGAAATCCAACAACCCTGGCATGTCGTTGCCATCGAGGTCAAAGGGTGCAGACGTTCAAAGTCCAACTCCCCCCTCCTCGGGAATGGTATATAAAAACCTCGGTTTTAGCCCAATAGTCAGTTAGTCACTTCACCGTCGGCTCGAGCCCTTGTTGGCTGTAGCCAGGTCCACATCATCGCCATGTAAAACAGTAAGAACTCTATATCTCCATCTTGCTCTTAGCTCGACTTTTATCTGTTCATGGAACTTTCCTACTACAACTGTGTCTCTTCGTTTTTTTTTGGTGTGTGGACATTCCCAAGCTTTCCACTCTGCCTCGACCACGACTGCCTGTACTCTGTGAGAACTTTTAAAGGTCTTCCAAGGTGCAGAGAGGTACTGGAAAACTCTCCACGCCCTGACTGTCCCTCTCGGTTACTACAGGTTTGACCCTCGGTTACCACAGCTTATAGCGAGAGTCGACAGGATCCCTTATCACAACCAAGTCGACAGGAACTTATCACAGAAGAGTCGACAGGACATCTATATCACAGATTAGTCGACAGGATCTTATCATATATATATATATATATATAAATATAGAACACAACAATGGTAAGTCACTATCAACTATAATTTTTATTTGAAATAATCATAATTTGAAAGGTTTCCTAAAATTCATGGATATAGTCAATATATATCTCTTTTCCCACCATTCAATCCCAAATCCAGCAAAGAATTTTATAAAGGTATAAAGCCACACATTCAATATTTATTGAAAACCTGAATTTGAATTGAAAAATCCTTCAGACCTATAAACCTCATGAAAATCTTGTACTTGAGAAATCTTGTCTGAAAATCTCTATAGCTGAAATTCCGTTATTCATCTCCATCAATTCATAGCAGCTTCAAGATATCTACATCCCAAGCCCGAATGAAAAAGAAGAAGGGGAGCAGTAAAAAAACCTGGGCTCAACTGGCCCGGCTGATAGTACCCCGTAAGGGCTCCTAATCCAAGGATACAGGATGAGCAGCGTTTGACTCCATGTTAGGAGCAGCTGCACATGGCGTCTGCTCCTCATGTCAGAGGCGGTTATTTCTTTTGGAGCTAAGTCGGCCTGCCACTGAGTAGTGCTCCCAGTCTTAATGACAAAGGCAGACGCATTCTACTTCACCCAGTCATGATGGTTGTCAAGTCTCAAGTTCTACAAGCTTAATACTCTTATATGATTGAGTGGAGATAAGAAAGAAGAAGAAGACATCTTGTATTTGGTTGAAGAATCCTTATTCGGCAAAGCGATCTAACTTGTTAATTAAGTGAAAAGAAATAGAATTTCTGAGAAAATATCGCCGTCATCCTGATGGATAGAAAATCACCTGAACTTCTACGCAACATCGACAGCAGCCATGATCGTCAGGTAAGTTTCCCGAACTTGTTGAGAAATAGAATTTGACATTTCTATGATAAACGTATGGTTGAAGAAACGCTTAAAGATGTTTATGAGTACAATACATATCAAGCTTATTTGTTTAAAAACTTAGCCTAGAAATTTCACAATTATTTCAATCAAATAGGTGGGTGGTGGTGGTGTCTTGTTCATGGAGCAGATCAGATCGGTCCATGCACCCTGATCACAATACCGGCCAACTGAGGTGACGTATGGATGTCCTCTTCTGGATTGATGTCTGCCATATAGAGGGCTGCAAGGATGGCCGGGTATATATGGTCCGGAGTGAGTTGAGTGTTGTAGCAGTTATTGCAGTTTCTGCAGTATCTAGTCATGTGTGGGTTTATCTTCATTCCTTCAAAATGTCCTGTTCTGATACTTGAAATTGTTGTTGTTAATTCATCGAATAGGTGAATCTCTCTTTAAAAAAATACATATAAATATTATATTTTCTCAATATTCTCTGCGAAGAACGCATAGTATTGTATTGATGAATATGCCAAAAAACAAGCTAGTGGAATCTCGAATAAAATCAAACCTGTATAACATAGTTTCAGGCTATGACCCTCATCAGTACAGGCTACGTTTCTATTAAATCCTACGAGAAGAGGTATTACATCAAATATTGACACAGATATCCAATTAATCAATTGTGTTAAATTTAGGATAATATCACCATTTTTTTTTTTTTTGCTTATCCCTAGTACACGTGGTACAGGCCATGATAATCATGGTGGGTAGTTAGCGACTGCTTTTACTGTAAGTGCACCACATGTCTACACATGTGAAAAGCAGTTCGACTTTGCACTTACAAATGTGCCAGAGCCCCGTTTGGTTACTTGCACTTGCTGGCGGGGTTGGACTTTTGCAAGAATCGGGGGCCATTGGAGCATTTTTTTTTAACAGAAAAAAGTGTCCAATGCGGGAATCGAACCCGGGTCGTAGTGGTCGAAAACCAAACGGTTTAACCAGCCTTCCACCGACCTCCCTAATATCACCATGACACACAGAAATTCATATACCATAATAATATTCTGAAATCACACAATTTATGACTATATTTAACTTATATTATACAAATTTATAATCCAGCGGTGTATTGATAAATGGAAATGGGTTGAATCATAATCAATGGATGACTCTCTAAACATAGAGAAGTAATTTCATTTCAGTAAAAAAAAAAAAAAAACTTCAAAAACCCATTTATTCTTTAGGTGGAATTTAAAAAATACATTTCATAGAATATTTATTTTAAAGAATTCTTTTTTTATTTGGACTCTCCCCTTGAAGTTTTAAAGTTGGAATATTTTTACCCTCGCAGGGAAGCAAATCTTTGATCTTTAAAAATTGTATGAACTTTCCCCCTGGCCTCATATATCTCTGATGCAAAACTCGGATTTTTCCATCTTTCTATTTATTTACCTGTATCCACTGCGTTAATTAGATATCCTCTATATATGTTGACTAGTATTTAAAGATAAAAATTATTTCTGGTTTTAATAAGTATTTTTGCCAATGCGATGCATTCGTAAACCTTTTTCAATATACAATATTGTAACATGGTATTTATTATAAAGGGTATTTACCTTTTAGTTCTCCAATAAAATTATATCCAATAGGTATTTATAGAGAGAGAGATAACAACTTATCTACTGCTGGAATGCCCACTCTTCTTTAGCGCTAGACAACAGACAATAAATAATGTTGTAGATCTATATCAATTTGTAAATAGCAGAGAGAA
>CP092876.1:80738654-80777703 GCA_030710605.1 Cordylochernes scorpioides
TTATATTGATAACCATGTATATTTCTAGAACATTCCATGACCTTTATCAAACCATTGTAGACTTTTAATCATTCAGTATTTTATTATATATCTCTTTATCTACAATAATTAATTAATATATCTTTTAAAATAAGAAAAAATAGTTTAACATAATTGATTTAATCATCAATTTGTAGCTCATAGAGAGACATTTTCCCCATAAATATTAATATTATTTGACAAATATTTGGTATTAGTTTTATCAATAATCTATATGAAAAGAATGGCTCTCCATGAAAATGATGTATGGCGAGTCCTCACAGGATGGAAATGTCCTAATAAAGCAGTTGTTGTTGTTGAAAAAATGGCGTATAAGAAAGGAAAATCTCCAGATTGTGAAATTGGCATTGCACATGGCATGCACTATCTAAAAATTAAACAAAACGCTAAGCTTTTTTATTCTAGAATATTAGCCATTTTGTGACAATGTGGTAAATTAGCCTCGTGGGTGTTTTTTGAACGTTTCTTCTTCTTTCTAATCTTCACTCACAATATCATATTAGGGTAGCAAGCTTAATAATGTGGTTTAGGGTTGTATGTTGAGAATTACACTTAGTACATAGTGGGAAAACCTTGCAATAATTCTGGAAAGTCATTGTCCGTAGATGTCCAGACCTAAATATGAAAATCAAAGGTTGTTGTTCCCGTGGAGGACAGAATTGGTACTTGCCCCTCTTGCTTTGTACCAGTCAGGGGTACTAGTAGATTCCCATTCTTGCTGACATTGGGTCTTGATGGTACGGAGGATTATGGTTGAATTATCGTTAGCATCGATCAATTATTTGTGTGTACGGATTATCTAGTTCAAAAGTTTTTTTCCCTTTGCACACTGATCGTTTTATTTTGGCCATAGATATCTTGCCAGATAAACGCCTTTTTGGAAATTTCTGAGATTCCATGAAGCCCTTCGCGGATTTCATGAATTCAAAACTCGTCCTAGACTGACCAGAACTACCTCAAAAACTAAGTTCTTTACCACGGCCCTAGAGGTCTCTAACACGGCCACAGAAGTCTCTAACACGGCCACCTTGGCCCTACCACGCGCGGCCACAGAAGTCTCTAACACGGCCACCTAGGCCCTACCACGCGCGGCCACAGAAGTCCCTAACACGGCCACCTAGGCCCTACCACGCGCGGCCACAGAAGTCTCTAACACGGCCACCTAGGCCCTACCACGCGCGGCCACAGAAGTCTATCACGGCCGCAGAGGTTTATATCACGGCCGCAGAGGCCTCTATCACGCGCTCGCAGCGATCTCTAACACGACCACAGAATTTTCTATCTCGGCCGCAGAAGTCTCTATCACGGCCACAGAAGTCTTTAACACGGCCACATAAATCTCTATCACAGCCGCAGAGGTCTCTATCACAGCCGCAGAGGTCTCTATCACGGCCACAGAGGTCTCTATCACGGCCACAGAGGTCTCTATCACGGCCACAGAGGTCTCTATCACGGCCGTAGAGGTCTCTATCACGGCCGTAGAAGTCTCTATCGCGGCAGTAGAGGTCTCTATCACGGCCACAGAAGTCTCTATCACAGCCACAGAAGTCTCTATCGCGGCAGTAGAGGTCTCTATCACGGCCATAGAAGTCTCTATCACAGCCACATAGGTCTCTATCACGGCCACAGAGGTCTCTATCACGGCCGTAGATGTCTCTATCACAGCCGTAGAATTCTCTATCACGGCCATAGAAGTCTCTATCACAGCCGTAGAGAGGACAGACAGAGCAGTTAACGGAGGCCAGACAGCCGTAGATCGAAATCCAGTACCAGAAATCAAAGTGATCGATAGAGAGATAGTTGTCATAGCTAGGAGAGAAACAAAGTGGATTTTTCTACCTTGAATAAAACATCACGTCCTACCTGACAATATCTCTCTTTCCTTATGCAGTAGATCAATTTTTTTTGAGGCTAGAATGATATTTTCCTCTTTCTTTGATAGATTGATTTCTACACCACTAGCATAGCCATTATGATTTACCTACATATTACATGCAGGAGAGCAAGGTAAATTTAGGTATACGTTATTTGACCGATGGGCAGTTTTTTTTTTGCTTATCCCTAGTACACGTGGTACAGGCCACGATAATCGTGGTGGGTAGAAGTAGGCGACTGCTTTTACTGCAAGTGCACCACATGTCTACACATGGGAAAAGCAGTTCGACTCTTCACTTACAAATGTGCCAGAACCCCGTTTTGTTACTTACACTCGCTGGTGGGGTTAGACTTTTACAAGAATCGGGGGCCATTGGAGCATTTTTTTTTAAACCTAAAAAAGTGCCCAATGCGGGAATCGAACCCGAGTCGTAGCGGTCGAAAACCAACGGTTTAGACCATCCTTCTACCGACCCCCTCGATGGGAAGTGAATAATTGATATATAGTTGAATTATAAATAAAAAGCAATTCGCTGAGAGAAGAGATTCTTTTACCTATAACGGCCATACAAGCTTTCAGGCTCAACAGCCCTTCGACAGATATAACTACTGAGCCCAAAGCTTGTATTGCCGTTATATATAAAAGAAAATTTTCCCTCAGCGAATTGTCTTTTATTTATAACTAGCCGAATGACCCGGGCAACGCCCGTGTTTTACCCGATTCAATGTTTTGATTCAAATACTATTTGTTACAATTATAAATTGGCGCCTTAAATAAATGCATATTTTAGTTAATAACTATAGCCTATGCGCTTTATCTGTCTATGTACTGTTGGCTTCCGTAGGCGTCTCTTACTGGGAAAAAGAAAGAGAGGATTACATTTGGTTATTAACTAATATATGCATTTATTTAAGGAGCGACCCGCTCCAACACAATAGTTACATAAACGAAAAGGCGAGTGGGGGGGGGGGGGGGGGGGGGAGCAAAGGTGGCGTGAGCGTAGCCAACCAATAGGAGGGCGCCATTCCAAAAAAAAAAGCAAACGGTGACAGAGACGAAAACTGACTGATTAAGAGATGAAGAATGACGCTCGTAACTGTATATAGAATTATACCGAAGGGATTATATCAATAACAAGTTATTGTTGAATTAGATTATGAATTGACCTACCGTGTAAAATAGAGAGAAATTTATATACAATAAGACCTGTCTTAGAATAAATTGCATATACCTAGGAATGTGATACGATGGTACATACACTGAAGTAGAAAGTATGCAGAAATGATTAGCATAGTACATGTCATATTTATATAAAATGAAAGGAATTAAAAGCACGAATGTTTCTTTACACATAATACAAAATTATACTGCCCTTACAGCAATGAAAAAATATATTGGGAGGGCTTGGCTCATCAGTGGTTCTCCCAATATATTTTTTCATTGCAGTAAGGGCAGTAGAAATTTGTATTATGTATAAAAGAAACATTCGTGCTTTTAATTACTTTCATTTTATATGTATAGATGGCGTGTTATTGCTTTGTGTTAATACATGCCATATTTATCTGACGGTACCTATAATAAAATTGAAACAATATACAATGAAGATTTGTATGGATTCTCTGTATTACTTTTCCGATCCTTGTAAGTGCAAAGTCGAACCGCATTTCACATGTGTAGGTAGACATGTGGTGCACTTACTGTAAAAGCAGTCGCCTACTTCTACCCACCATGATTACCATGTTCTGTACCACGTGTACTAAGAATAAGCAAAAAAAAATGTTCCGATCCTACTTACATTAACATTGGAACGCTATGCAGCAAAGATAAGCATAGCTCCTGTGTCAGAAATTCTCAATCAAATTATAGTTCTATTGGTCTATTGTGTTGTTTTCAGAAGATGAAAATATATAATTAAGTGAACTCTCGAATATTATTAGTCGAAACATTTTTATTTTTAAACTTTGAAATACGCATTGAAAATTTCATAAATATATTTTTAAAGCGAATTGTTAAAAGTATGTGTAAAAGTTAACATGCAAATAACAAAGGTTTTCAAATTATTCTGTATAAATATTATTTAGAGATTTTACATAGAATATCAGCCCGTTGAAGAGCAGTATATTTGCTCTAGAGCTTGCAAATTTAAATTAAAAGAAACTTTTTACCTGATTTTTATTTTTACTTTTTCAAATAATTTTTGGGTACCTATTGCTTATATAAAAGTTAATGTTAATACTGTTCAAGTTTAATCAACAAGCATTGGTAAAAGAGATAACTATTATCAATAAAACAACCCACGTATTCTTGCTAAATAGTTGGAGCTAAAGAACCGATTATAAATTGAACTCAATGGATTTCCTATGGAAGAAAGCCGTTACCACGGAGCCTTGCCTTGAATTCTAACTACGGCGTTCAGACCTGGCTTTTATAAATTTCCATTTACCCAACTTAATTACTTCAATATATAGGTCTTGTTCTCAGATTATTATAGAAGAGAGTTTAAACATGTTAGTAGATGGAAGAAAAAGTTACTTTTTCTATTAAAAAAGCAATAATCTTGGTATTTATGAGAGAATTCTATGGAAACGAATATTTTCACCAAGTTTTTTTAACCAATAATGGTTGAATCAAGATATAAAATGATTGTTCATAACACACACACATCAATATGCTCCTGATATAGCTGTTAAAGAAGGATTATTTCTAGGCAACAACGAGTAAATATTCCTTTTTATCTTTAACAGCTCAAGTTGTAATAAATGGACAAATCAGTGGTGAATAGGTGAGTATGTAAATAGACAGAGATGAAGACAGACAGAAAGTGAATACAATGTGTAAATAATGTAGTTAAGATAGACGGAAAAGAGACAGAATGACGAGTGAAATGGAGCGAGTGAGTGAAAAACATTGATGAAGGCATGTAAGAGGTTATAGTTGCAAATAGGCAGAAATGGATAGAGACAAAGAATTGGAACAGGCAGAATACCCAAGTTAACCAAAGAAACTGCCATGCAGATGGAAAATGATGTTGGCAGAAAAAGATACGATAGGCATGGACAGACATGAAAGAAGACAAAAAAGCATGCAGACAGACAGAGAGATGCATGCAGATATCTAGACAGTGATGCAAACAGACAAATAGACAGTGCTATAGACTGGCAAATAGACAACGACAGAGAAAGATAAATAAATGGTAGACAATGTTGTGTGTAAGCAGAGAGTAATAGCAAAAAAGAATGATGCTGACAGACAAAGAAATGACAGACAAATACACAGTAATGCTAAAAGACAACGAAATAAGTATAAATATATATAAAAATAGGGAGACAAATTATTGAAAAACAAATAGACAATGATGCGGACATATAAACAAACAATAATGTAGTCAATAAATGGTAGACAAATAGATAGTGATGCAGACAGAGACAAACAGATATTTTTTCATGTAGAAAATCAGTCAGTGTTGCAGTCAAACAAGCAGACAGTGTTGCAGTCATTCAAACAGACAGTCTTGAAGCCATACAAACAGACAGTGTTGAAATTATACAAATAGAAAGTGTTGCAGTCATACAAACATACAGTGTTGCAGTCATACAAACAGACAGTGTTGAATCCATACAAACAGAGTGTTGAAGTCGAACAAACAGACAGTGTTGAAATGATACAAATAGATAGTGTTGCAGTCATATAAACAGTAGTTTTTTAGTCATATAAAAATTAAGTGTTGCATTCATCAAACATACAGCTTTGCAGTCAAACAAGCAGACAGTGTTGAAGCCATACAAACAGACAGTGTTGCAGTCATACAAACAGACAGTGTTGAAGCCATACAAACAGACAGTGTTGAAGTCATACAACAGACAGTTTTGAAATTATACAAATAGATAATGTTGAAGCCATACAAACAGACAGTGTTGAAGCCATACAAACAAACAGTGTTGAAGCCATACAAACAAACAGTGTTGAAGCCATACAAACAGACAGTGTTGAAGTCATACAACAGACAGTTCTGAAATTATACAAATAGATAGTGTTGCCGTTATAAAAACAGTAATTTTAGAGTCATATAAAAATTCAGTGTTGCATTCATCAAACATATAGCTTTGCAGACATTCAAACAGACAGTGTTGCAGACATTCAAACAGACAGTGTTGCAGTCATACAAACAGACAGTGTTGAAGCCATACAAACAGACAGTGTTGAAGTCATACAACAGACAGTTTTGAAATTATACAAATAGATAATGTTGAGCCATACAAACAGACAGTGTTGAAGTCATACAAACAGACAGTGTTGAAGCCATACAACAGACAGTGTTGAAGTCATACAAACAGACAGTGTTGAAGCCATACAACAGACAGTTCTGAAATTATACAAATAGATAGTGTTGCAGTCATATAAACAGTAGTTTTATAGTCATATAAATATTCAGTGTTGCATTCATCAAACATACAGCTTTGCAGTCATTCAAACAGACAGTGTTGAAGCCATACAACAGACAGTTTTGAAATTATACAAATAGATAGTGTTGCAGTCATATAAACAGTAGTTTTATAGTCATATAAAAATTCAGTGTTGCATTCATCAAACATACAGCTTTGCAGTCATTCAAACAGACAGTGTTGCAGTCATACAGACAGTGTTTCAGTGATACAGACATTGTTGCAGGTAGACATAACAACAGCAAGTGATACAAGCAGAAAGAGATGATCTTAGACAGTGATACAACCAGACAAACAGGGCCGAGAGGACAGCGAGGAGTTGTACTTGGCACTCAGCCTGGCTGGAGAAGGCTGTCCTGTATATTACCCCTGAGACAACCTGACCGATATATTAAGTCAAAACATTCCCAACCATTTATATTCATTCCTATTTTCTTCCCAAATGTATAAGCGAACAGCGTCCATTTCAACAGAAAGTAGAAATATCAAAACCTTCGTATAATTTACACTCATCACTTAACCCAAATATACAGTTAGAGGTGCGGCTATATGGCTAATATGGTACGGCTTGAGGACATGAACTTTCACCTTTTTACGAATTTTTAAGCAGATCTTTTTCCTAGTATACCCTCTGTAGTACACAAAGAGTATCCTGGACTTGTTAATTTGATTGGAAGCATTGCGTCACGTTAGTAATGTATATTTGGGTTTATTTAGATTCAATTAAAAGTTTTATATTATAATACAAACACGTTTTATAACAAAGAAAAAAATACCTCTCCCGTCAAAAGAATCGAAACCAACCCCCCATTTTCTGAAGGCTCCTGCAAATTATCTGATTTGTTTATATTGTAGCAGATTATTTATTATTCTATGGAAATATTTTTAATTTCGATATTTGTATTTTGACATACTGTAAAATTTCCTCATTGCCTCTCTGGTATTTAATTTGTGCTTACATTAAATAAATTTCCGTTTCATCCTGAAGTTTGTCTTCCCTAATTTTCCACGTGGCATTATTGTAACGTAGAAAATTAGGAAAGACAAACATCAGGGATGACACAGCAATTTATATAAGGCAAGAAAAAACTATGAATGATAAACAAAAGATAAGCAATGAGGTAAGTTTACAGAGTAGAAAAATATAAACATCAAAAATGATACTCTTCTAATAAAATAATAAATACTTTGCTACAATATGCCAACACCAGTTATAGAAAACTCACAACACCACTCGCAGACTATTGTTTTGGTTTATGGCCCTCGTCAGCCCTCTCTTTGTGTTCATGAAATCCAACAAGGATTTCTGAAAACTTCAGAGACTTTTAGCTGGTGAAGTGGTTAGACCAATTTAATTCCTAAAGAAGAGGTTAGTGGACGGATGGTCTAAACCGTTGTATTTCGACCGCTACGACACGGGTTCGATTCTCGCATTTGGCACTTTTTTCGGACTAAAATAAAATGCTCCAATGGCCCCCGATTCTTGCAAAAGTCCAACACCACCAGCGAGTGCAAATAATTAAACGGGGCTCAAGTGCAAAGTCGAACTGCTTTTCACATGTGTAGACATGTGGTGTACTTACAGTAAAAGCAGTCGCCTACTCCTACCCACCATGATTTTCATGGTCTGTACCACGTGTACTAGGGATAAGAAAAAAATCCTAAAGACAGAATATCTCAATTGTAGAGCCGGTCTATAGATGGAGCCTAGTTTTGTATATATTTTGACCAAGGAGGTAGCGATTCATTTTGTAGATCAATATATTCCCAACGGTATCTACTATACAATATTGTAAGATGATATTCCTACTGTAGCGTAGAAATCAAGCCTTGAAATATCCTAAGATGTAAAAAGTATTTATTGATGACGTCACAGCGACGAGTCAACAATTATTAACAAGTCAGCAAAACTATCTACAGCTAGGGAATCTTAAGCAAGCAAGCAAAGAAATATTTTAAAGATGATTTCACAAATACAGAGTAATATATATTTTTATAATCTGTTGAATATTTTCATTGAATAATATTAAATTAAATAATAAAATATTTCTTCGCCACAATATTATTATCCACATATTCATATACATAATAGTATGATTTTAAATATCCAGCATGTCTCTCGTGTTGCTTCAAATCTGTTAAGTGATAAGAATTTTGATTGCCTTGTAATTCTACTGTATTTACGTCTATCCTTAATATTTCTAAGTTGTGACAAATATATTTTCAAAAAATACTGTTCAGTTTACCTTTCACTATATCAGTGTCATAAATATATGTAAATATGTAAGATAAACCAAAAAAATGCCATATATATCGGATTTTTAAATTTATAAAAGTATCTAGACGCAAAACAAGTAGTCAATACCTTTTATAGAAATTTGAATACATCTACCTTAGACAAAAATAGTTTCTGTATAATACACTCATAGACAAAACTTAAGGAAGTTGTACCTTTTAGCATGTATTAGGTATTCAGACAATAAATCTGAAAGATACACTCATGGACAAAACTTAAGGTAGTTGTACCTTTTAGCATGTATATCGGTATTCAGACAATAACTCTGAAAGAATCACTCATGGACAAAACTTAAAGTAGTTGTACCTTTCAGCATGTATATCGGTATTCAGACAATAACTCTGAAAGATACACTCATGGACAAAACTTAAGGCAGTTGTACCTTTTAGCATGTAGAGCGGGATTCAGACAATAACTCTGAAAGATACACTCATGGACAAAACTTAAAGAAGTTGTACCTTTCAGCATGTATATCGAGATTCAGACAATAACTCTGAACGATATTACAGTGACCTTTATTGAAGACATATCAGATAACCAAGTGTGAACAAAAACGTCTCTGTCTCCTTCAAAAAACATATACAACCGGCGATATTGAGTACTTTCCAATTCCTTAAAGTTTTGTCCATGAGTGTAATTGATATGAAAATAATACCTACAGTTTAAACCCACTTATTAAATATGTTAAACAGATATCAATTTCATGAGCAATGTATATCAAATTATTCAAAATAAAATATAAAGTATGCCAAATAGGTTAATTTTATCGTAACTTTTCTTGTTTGAAAATAGATTCTCTTATCTACCAGTTACAGAAAGATTATTGAGCCTTCTTCCTTGAAGAATAAAGAAGAATGGACTTGTCCCAAAATATAGGAAACTGTTGAGTAGAATAGCTGATCCACGAAAACGGCGTTTTATCCTTTATAAACCTTTTTTATATAAGGGAATTCACTTCAATACCTCCTACAAATTCTACATAAAAGGTTAGAAATGTAATTTTTCCCTCATCCTTATAGTGCATCTCTATTAAACAAATTAATTTTTTCAGGAATATAAGTTAATTGCATCCTAGAGAGACAAATTCCAAAGTCAAAATATTTTGACAACCTTTTGACCACTTTGTTTTAGAAATTTTGAAAACTATATTTTTAAATTAATCAACAAAAAATATTACATCATACTGTATATTGGGAACTAAAGTCTATTTCATTTTACAAAAGTAATAAAAGTTATATTTTTATGATAAATATCTAATAATTCATCTTTGAAATAAATTTGCTTTTTTAACCAAGCGATATGTTCCATTGTTACATTTATTTTTTCTCTGATGAAAGAGTTAGAGGTAAGTCGATTGCTATCTCTGAAATTGATTGCTTGAACTCGCTTATAAGTATTGTTAGTGCTAAGAGTATTTTGTATTTTTTTACCTTATTTTATATTGTAGAGTTCTTGTAAATGTAAAGTTATTGTTTTGATTATAAGCTTGTTCGTAATCCTAACTATTTTTTTTTTGTGTACTTTATACCTGTAATTTATCAAACAGCTTGGTTTAAGCTTCCCACACTAATAGTTTGATCTAGCTAGCAATATTCAGCAATTCTATGTTTTTAAAATATGTTATTGGTATAAGAGGGCTTTAAAAAAACTGTGCGGATAGTATATAATATACACCAATACCTCGCTTTGCGTCGTTTCGTTTTGCGTTTTTTTCGAAGTTGCGTCGCTGCTTAATTTTTACTGATTTTCACTGTGCGTCGTTAGATTTTCGAAGTTGCGTTGTTTTGGATTCGAGTGTTTAATTTTTTTTTTTGATTTTTTTTTCCTAAAATATGGCAACACCTTTGTTTTTGATTGCGCCTTCACATATTTTCACTTTGCGTCGTTTCAATTTGCGTCGTGTTTTTTTTGGAACGTAACCCCGACGCAAAGCGAGGTATGGGTGTACATCTTTTTTTTTCTGAATCTATAAAAAGATTTATTTAATTTCAGAAATTGTTCAGTTGACAATTTATAGATAATACTAAATTAAAATTATTTATATAAATACAATATTTTTGCAAACTATGTGATTTCCCTTCAAATCCACCTCTTTAATGTCAGCCTTAATTCCTTGGACATTATTTAACTGTAAAATTAATATATGAAGTAAAACGACATTTGAAATTTATCCCGCATGTGTTTCTTTTCAACGAAAAATCAAAATTTATTTCAAGGAGAAATAACGACTATTCACAATTCATCCTTTCATACCTCATCCCTAAGGTTAGAAATAGTCGTTTTTTCTCCTTGAAATAAATTTTTGATTTTTCGTTGAAAAGAAACATATGCAGGATAATTTTCAGATGTCGTTTTACAATCACAAGCCGTATTATATTGTATTGTATAATATAAGAAATATAACCTATTTACGACACGTATGTGTTAAAATAATTAAAGAGTATCCTGGAAAAAAATAATTGTATTCATCCGATGGAAATCACTGCATCACGTTTTTTATGCATATTTGGGAAATTTAATATCAATTTAAGGTTTCATAAAATTATATTCATTCGAAGCAATCACAAATTACATTCAATATATTTAGAGATTATGATAATGAAGGGGGGGGGGGTAAACAAAATAATTAATTAATATTTACAGTCAATGGTCAATATTTAATATATTATATAATCATAGAATTTGACGACCAAATATATAACAATGATTAACACTTGGAAATCGAACAACATAATCTAATTTCGACCAAGGAGTCAAAATATTTCATCTTTAGGCTGCAGTGAAAATTGAATTGAATCGTTTCGTTTATATCCAGACTTATATCACAAAACACAAAGCTTTATTAAGACCACCAGTCTTATACAGATTCAATACAGGAAGAAAGGAATCATAGATGGAGTTCCTGTATTCCAGGCAGCGCAGCACCCAACAACAGCCTCCAGGTCCGACGAAATTCAGATACATATCAATCCTGATGATGTTTCATAAAAATACAATTGAAGAACACCCGAATTTCATTATCCAGCTTTTCATGCCCCGCCCATATTATGGTATAGCTTGCCTACCTCCGCCCTTTTCAATCATCTGGTAATCCACAACCCTTTCTTTTCACTCGGGAAGCACCTGCACGACCTAGCGGCTATCATGCTCGTTTCAAAAGGACTTCATAGAGATCATTGTACAATAATTCAATAAAATAATTCCATATAACAATATTAAGGTAAAAACATCAGGCTTTCAGGGATAAGTCTCTTTTTCACCTTAATACTATATCATTGAAATAAGTAAAAGATTTGAAGCGTACGAGGATACTTTTCTTTTAATCTTTAATAAAGATTCGAGCTTTCGAAGAAGGGCTGTTTTCGCCCGAAAGCTCGAATCTTTATTAAAGATTAAAAGAAAAGTATCCTCGTACGCTTCAAATATTTTACTTATACTCATCAGAGGATTCCAACTTTCTATTTATATCATTGAAATGACAATCAAAAGCTATTCCTTATCCTAGACCGGACATGCTAGACCCATTATTTCTTGAAAATAAAGATACTTCGGCTAGTAAATCTTTTTAATACCTCGACGTTTCGACAAAAATCTTTTGTCCTCGTCAGGAGCAAACAAATATTAAAACATTTGGCAAAGCGTTAATGATTTTAGAATGATTTTTAACGCCTTGCCAAATGTTTTAATTTTTGTTTGATCCTGACGAGGACAAAAGATTTTGTCAAAACGTCGAGGTAATAAAAATATTTACTGGCCGAAGTATCTTTATTTTCAAGAAATATGAATGCCGGCCAGGCAGCCTCTATCTTTACGATAGACCCATTATGTTCCTTGATGGAGAAAAGGTTTTTCCTGTATGCTCAAAATGCTCCAACTCCAATGCAACTCCAGCACATATCCTGGACTGTATTGGAGCTAAGAAGGAAGACCTATACAACAACCCCAAAACTATAGTAGAAATGATTATTGCTTTCAACCTTCATGACCTGGTGTAATCTTACCCATGGGATAATATTAAAAAATTCTGATCCTTCCAAATTATGCCATCACTGCAGAGTTTGGTAAGGAATTTGCCAGCGGGTCTCTAGCTGTTTCTTTTCTACCGGGCTAATTGGCCTTTTAGTAGGAAGGTCTTCTAACCCCGCGAATCTCCAGCGACACCACGTATTTCGCGATCTACAAAGAATACGTAGATCGCGTGTTTCGCTGCTGAGGAGATGGTGTGGTCCTCGAGACCAACTCTATATAAATGACGAAGAAATTGTAGAACCAAATATTGGATTTTAAAATAATTACATGTTTTATTTTATCTGTGTGCGTGTGTGTGTTCGAAAAAAAAGTAAAAACATGAACGTTTTTTTTTTAAAGAATTTAAAATGCTGAGAAAAGCTTTTCTTAACTCCTTAAATAATCTCTTTAAAAATGACAAAGCGCTATTATATTCGAATACATCTATTGAACATAGATAGGATTTATTCCTGACTGGTTTGGTTGAAACTTCATTCTTGTTCAATCAATAAAAACAATTCACCTATTATATTCAGAATATAATAATCATATTCATATATTGCAGAACGACATTTGAAAATTATCCCGCGTGCGTTTCTTTTGAACGAAAAATCGAAATTTATTTTAAGGAGAAATAACGATTATTTCTAACCTTAGGGATGAGGTATGAAAGGATGAATTGTGAAGAGTAATGATAAACGGAAAAATAGAGTGTCCAGGGATGGGAATAATATTTACGAACGGAAAAATATGTCCAGGGTAGTCCAATGGAATTTTCAAATGTCGTTCTACAATCATAAGCCGCATTATATTGTATTATAAATTACTCTTTAGGATATTCATATATATATATATTTCCTATATTCGGATAGTTCAACAAGGTTAATTGCTCATATTCTCTAGAACCATCTTTCTATCAACTGCTGTGGGGGTGAAATCGACTTTTGTAACAAGTGAAGTCGCACAGCTACATGAATTCGTAGATGAGAAAAAAACATACGAATTTTAATCAATTCTGAAAATATATATACAACTCTAATTAAAAAGGCATAAATTGGATCAAAATATCATTTATTTTACCAATATTTCAGTTGGCTGAACGCCAACCTTTATCAAGGTGTTATAACATATTAATGTGTGTCAACAACAGACTCAGCGCCAACATAACGTCAACAGAATTAAATTTTTAAAATATTTTGTTATAACTTAATTCTGTTGACGTTATGGGGCGCTGAGTTTGTTGTTGACACACTTTAAAATGTTATAATACCTTGATAAAGGTTGGCGTTCAGCCAACTGGAATTATGGTAAAATAAATGATTTTTTGATCCAATATATGCCTGTTTAATTAAAGATTTATTTATGGATTGCTCTATTCTCAAAAATATATACAACTTTCTTTTGAACTGTAAGGGAAGGAAATTTAATGGGAATTGCTTTTGTATGTTTGTCTTTTTCTCCTTTACCAATTTTCTTTGGATAATTTTGTGAAGTAATTGAAGTCTATAAGCTTGTATATAGTCGATTTGTTATGATAAAAAGAAATGTTTTAACGTAAATATCCCTGAGTTTGGGATATCGCGCTATAGGATGTTAATAAAGTTAATTAAGTAACACAAATTAAGTGACGGAAATGAACTATATTTTATATATGTCATCTTCGAATTATATTTATAATTATGTATGCAAATATAATCAATTTTTACATATTGGTGATGCCCAGGTGTAATTTAAAGTTGTTTGTTTGTTTATTTGTTTGTAATTTGTTGTAGAGATGACCTCTGTGAATATAGTCTTAATATGTTTAAAGAAAGTGTTAATTTATTATGATAATTGTAAATATATTGCCAGACATTCATTTCTTTTGTACAAATTTCTCTATTCTCGTTTTTTCTCTCTTTCTCCTTTTAATATAATATGACTATTCTTTACGGCCTAAAATTATTGTAAATAATCGACAATTGTAAAGTAATGTATCAAAATTCGAAACTATTTTAAAGGCGTAAGATTCATTTTGAAATTAAACAATTTCTACTACCCTTACTGCAATGGAAAAATTAAAGGGAGGGCCTGGCTCATCAGTGGTGAACCTTCCAAGCGGTTTCGCCAGTTTAATCTACCATACCGCTGTAATTTGGAACTTCCTTTTATAGTGATACTGTTGGTAGACTCTTGGAATGGGTATTTTAGAACAACGATAAACATAAGCTTTGAGGACAGTAGAATTTCATACAATTATAAATATATAATATGCTTCGAGCAATCGCTTTTCCGCAAATATCAAATTGTGTCTTTTATTAGAAAATTGATAACAGAAGGCGCGCTAGTGCATCATATTATAAAAGTCATGTTTAACAGCACAAGTCTCCCTAGATGGACATATCGCTTTGAATTGTAATAAATAAATAATTCTGTTATACCTTGTTGGCGTGTGATTGCTTTGCAGATCAGGAAAGATAGTGAACAGTGTTTCATTTTAGGTTCTTTGTATCATTTTATATTGTGACAAGAAATAATTTATATTCTAATTATTCAATGAAAATATTTGAAATAGATTTATCATTTTACATTTTCTAAATCATCATTTAGTTACCTATCTTGCTTGCTCGATATTCTCTAGCTGTAAATAGTGTTGTTGGTTTGTTAATAATTGTCGACTGGTTTTACTGACGTCATCAATAAATACTTTCACATCCTAAGATATTCCAAGACTTGATTTCCACGATACAATATTATTGAATAAGTATTTAATTATAAATATATTCTAATAATTCGAATCTGATTCAATATTGAATAGAATATGTATTTTGATATCTACAAAATCACAGAGTGTCAATTAAAATAATATGGCAACATTTATGTTACATATGCCCTAGGATATTTCAAGAAATTTAAACTTCAAAATATGTCGAAATAATAAAATAGAGCTATTCTCTCACTTCTCCGCCTCTAATATTTATCTTTCTTGAAGAAGAAATCAAAAGCCTCAGAATTCCTTATAAAATATCCCTATAAAAATCATAAATATAACTCAAAATTTGATTCTAAAAGGTACGCCTATATAATATAATGACGGAAAGTATTGTGAACTTAGAACAGCAGCTTTACACACCCAAGATAGAGGACATTGCGACTTCTCTGATAGAGATGCAATGAGATAGTTGAGGCTCTTCATTGGACACGACAACAACAACAGAAAATTGACAAGGACCCAGAAGAGCAACTTTACACACACAAGATAGAGAACATTACGACTGCTTTGATAGAGATGCAATGAGATAGCTGAGGCTCTTCATTGAACATGACAACAACAACAGAAAATTGGCAAGGACCCAGAAGAACAACTTTACACACCCAAGATAGAGTACATTACGACTGCTGTGATAGAGATGCATGGAGACATCTGAGGCTCTTCATTGGACACGACGACAACAACAGAAAATTGATAAGGACCCAGAAGAGCAACTTTACACACCCAAGATAGAGTACATTACGACTGCTGTGATAGAGATGCATGGAGACATCTGAGGCTCTTCATTGGACACAACAACAACAACAAAGAACAATATTTTAATATTAAAAAAAAGGGAGAACTTCCTAGGATCGAACACTCACTATCTTATTTATTTTAATCTATAAAATATATTACAAATATTCGCGTACTTCTTTAGGTGTCTTCAGCTTTCCGCTCTGGCCGATGGTTTCTATTCGCGCTTTGGACATTCTGTTGTTATCAAGGCCACCCTGCATCGCACAGAAAGCAAATATTTATAATATACTCATCAACATTGTTCCAATCCTGCTTGCGTTCTCAATGTTAGGTATCAGAGTCTGTTTTACTTTACTCACCCCGTTTGAGATCAGAGTGAGTGAATCGACATGGCTGCAGTAAGACAACATGGGGACGATTTCTCTGGTAAATATGTTGTTGCAGTATTCCTGCTTTTCTTCAGTAATATAATATATTATTTTATCAAATTTAGACTGTTGGTCCTTCGTATACTTACTGTTTTGATATGCTAATGGCTGCATGATAAACCTACTCGTAGAGTCTGAAAGGTGGTCCCTTGTTGTCCAGCAGTTTTTGACATATTTTCTCTATTTCTAAATCTGTGATGAGCATGGTTGTACTAGGAAATCACATCGAAAGATCGATATATTAATGTGAAAAGGTATTCTACTACTGAAGGTAATTCTGTAGAGTTAAAGGAAGAAAGGTATGATGGTCTGCACTAGTAGAGTGATGAAAGGTATTCTACTACTTAAGTTATTCTGTAGAGTTAAAGGAAGAAAGGTATGATGGTCTGCACTAGTAGAGTGATGAAAGGTATTCTACTACTGAAGGTAATTCTGTAGAGTTAAAGGAAGAAAGGTATGATGGTCTGCACTAGTAGAGTGATGAATGGTATTCTACTACTGAAGGTAATTCTGTAGAGTTAAAGGAAGAAATGTATGATGGTCTGCATTAGTATAGTGATGAAAGGTATTCTACTACTGAAGGTAATTCTGTAGAGTTAAAGAAAGAAAGGTATAATGGTCTGCACTAGTAGAGTGATGAATGGTATTCTACTACTGAAGGTAATTCTGTAGAGTTAAAGGAAGAAATGTATGATGGTCTGCATTAGTATAGTGATGAAAGGTATTCTACTACTGAAGGTAATTCTGTAGAGTTAAAGGAAGAAAGGTATAATGGTCTGCACTAGTAGAGTAATGAAAGGTATTCTACTACTTAAGTTATTCTGTAGAGTTAAAGGAAGAAAGGTATGATGGTCTGCACTAGTAGAGTGATGAAAGGTATTCTACTACTGAAGGTAATTCTGTAGAGTTAAAGGAAGAAAGGTATGATGGTCTGCACTAGTAGAGTGATGAAAGGTATTCTACTACTGATGGTAATTCTGTAGAGTTAAAGGAAGAAAGGTATGATGGTCTGCACTAGTAGCGTAGTAAGTACCATAGGAATGTGGCGGCGGTGGTGGCGGCAGTGTTATGGGCGGTTGCCGGGCGACGGACGGATCAATAGTCTCAGTGCTGCAGTGCCACCGCGGCGGATTACCGGCCGTACCATGCGCCCAGGGGATCACTCAGTCCGTGCCCAGGTACGTACCGTGCCCTGGAAGAATCAAGGTAGATTTGTACACGTTCAAGTATCTATCATGTCCTACAAGAACGCATCAGGAATTGACGTACGTTTGGGAATGTACCGTCCTCTGGTAGTAGACATGTAGGTTCCATCGAGTACGTAATGTAATAATGCTGATTTGGCATTGGTGTCACAATGTTTGTCGCTTTCTGACAGTATCAGTGTACGTTCCAATTATACCCGAGTTTGTACCAACGGTAAAAGGACAACTGTAAATTTGAGCGCTGCACAATGACTGCGTACTTTTCCTAGCAGGAACCATTTAAGCCTTACCTACGTCTTAGTTCATATTATGTCTTAGCAAGAAGATAAATATAGGCTTCATCTGTGCTTGTTGTATACCGTGTTCTGTAAGTATCAACGTAAGTTTCACATGCATATTAATAAATACCATGCTTCCGAGAACAGTGTTTGTTTCATTTGAAACTAAATAATACCATTATATATACTAATACCAAAAATACCAATACCCTAATAGTATAAGTGTAGGTTTAGCCTACGCTTGAGGTATCAATGTAGATTTCACCTGATCCTGTATACTTACCATTCCTTCTGAAATAGCGTTTTCTTCACCTGAATCTAAATAATGCCATCCCCATATAGTACAAGCGTAGGTTTCACCTGCACTGCCCTAAGTACTTAACGATTCTGGCACCTAGTAACAGCGTAGGTTCGTTTATATAAACCCCTCTCCCTATACAACTCTACCTTATAAAATCAATAAAATTTGTGAAAACCTCGACTTGATATCATTTTGATTATTTTGTTTTTATTCTGTGCATGTTTTTGCCAAATGTTACTCTGAGTTATGTTAAAATCTTCTTTGAACGACCTTTGAAACACAAATAAACGTCAACTGTAATACAAGAAGCTAAAAATAAAGACACACTGATATTTAATAAAATTTAATATTTACAATAAGTAAGTGTACATCTTTATTATAATTTATTATTATATTTTTAAACTTATTTTTAAATATGTAAAATAGTTTCAAATTCATATGATTAATGGTTAGAGAAAAATAATTATTATTAATAAACAATATTTAAGCGCAACTTGTACTTATATTTCAAAGTAAACACATATATAGTAAAAAATAGTTATTTTGTGAAATTTACCAAAATATTTTTCAACCAAAATCTCTTCTTCCACTGGCCTGGCCTACAACGGTGGCATTAAAAGTTTCCAGACGAAACTTTACACCGATCTTCTCTCCCTGAATAAATAATTTATTAGCAAGCTTTTAATTCTGTTTCTGGGCTCTCTCTACGTGGAGTTTATTTTGTTGCAGGTTGGATCTAATACATCTTATTCATGCCTTTGTTCGTATAATATAAAACCTAAAACGTATTTTTATGAAATAAATAGTATATTTTATAATAGAATAGTATAAATAAGAATCTTTACATATTGACAACATTTATATTTGTATTTATTTTATTTGTTGTTTTGTTGTTTTGTTTTCAATTGTTTATGTAAAATAGTTTGCAGCATTTAGTGTTGTTACTTAACGCAAGCATCCCTTATCCATATCACGTCTGATTTGATAATACTAAATAAATATTTTACTTTCTATATATATTATTTATCAAATTACGAAACTATTTTAGACACGTTATATTCTTTTTAAAATAAAACAATTTCTACTGCCCTTACTGCAATGGAAAAATTAAAGGAAGGGCCTGGCTCATCAGTGGTGAACGCTCTCAGCGATTTCGCCAGTTTAATCTGCCATACAGCTGTTATATTCCATTGCAGTAAGGGCAATAAAAATTGTTTTATTTTAAAAAGAATATTACGCGTCTAAAATAGTTTCGTAATTTGATAATAGATGGCGCGCTAGTGCATCGTAATATATTATTTAATTATAATAGTTATGGGGGGGGGGGGATTTATATATATATATAGTTTTTTTAATGATTAAAGAAAGCTTTTTAGAATAATTTGATAACGAATTGAAGGTAATATTTCAGTATAGCAAGCTATCACTGAAAAGGTAAAGTAGTGTTATATATATCTACAATATATGAAAGAATATTTTGGTATAAGAGAAGGTTCATATATTTTAAATATAAAAAATACTTTAATATTTATCGTAAAGATGAAGGCTGCTTGGTCGGAATTCATAGTTCTTGAAATTAAAGATACTTCGGCCAGTAAATCTTTTTATTGTCTCGGCGTTTGACAAAATACTTTTATCTCGTCAGAAGCGAACAAATATGATAATTATAAGAGTTATGGATTTTTATATTTATATATAGGTTTTATAATGATTTTAAAGAAAGCTTTTTAGAATATTTTTTTGTCGAAATGACGAGACAATAAAAATATTTACTGGTCAAAAGTATCTTGATTTAATATTTATGTATAGTTACATATATAATTAGGTATTAAAATATTAGTCATTACAGCTAGTTGACAATGCGTTGTGAGATTTTTAAAGATTTTTTTACTTTGATATATCAATATTAGCTTCGTTTTAAATTTTATTGATATGCGAAAGTTTGAAAAATCTTCATTTTATCTTCGAGTTATATTTTATACGAAGGTGAAGTAGTATTCTAATTGATTGTTCAAGAATTGAGCTGCAGATATACAAGTTGGGTTTCGTCACTTGACATCCAACCTAGTAACTTTCCCTGATCCACAAACCTTGATGGAAGGACAGACAATCCAGTTAGAAAGCTCAAAATTTCAATAAGATTTTATCTCTTTATCTCGGAATCCAATTATTTAGTTCTGACTATGTGTCCAATTATATTTATTTCAAACAGTATTTTACTTTTACTTTTGCATTCTTTTCGCTCTATAATTGTAACTATATATTCTGCCTTTATATTATTTTCTTCCTATACTCAATTCTTACAGTAATTTTCATTTACCTATATATTATTTTCTGTATTTGATTTCTTCTGACTATGCTTTGCTTCTGCCTATAAATGGGGTTTTCTATATTTCTTACTTCTGACAAGAAATTTATTCTACCCATATACATTTTACCTATAGTTTTGACTATACTGTATTACTACCTATACGTTATTTACTGTATTTATTTATTTCTGACTATATTTTTTTAACTTTTCTTTTGTCTCTGTACTTCTTGTGTGTTGTGTTGTTGTGTTGTGTTTTGGCTATACATTTTTCTGACCATACTTACTTTTAGCAATATTTTGTTTCTACCTATATATTTTATGTATATACTTAAATTTAACTATACTTTCTTTTTGTCTCTGTACTTCTTGTGTGTTTTTGTGTTGTGTTTTGACTATACAATTTTCTGCCAATACTTACTTTTAGCAATAGTTTGCTTCTATCTCTACATTTTTACGTCTAGACTTGAATTTAACAATATTTTGTCTCATCCTATACTTTTTTCTGTCTATACTTAGTTGAGTCAATAATTTGCTTCTACCAATCGTTTTTTTTCTGTGTCTACTTTTGACAATTATTTAAATATAATTTTATTTATCTTTTTTTTGCCTATACCCATTCTCATATTATAATATTTTGCCTATTCTTATATATTATAACTATATTTTCTTCTTCCTATACCTTTCTAATGCTTATATTTTCCATGTCACTAATGTTTCTTCTCATATAGATAATCAATAACTACTTCTGCAGATCCCTTATTGCGATATTTGACAAATAGAAGAAAGGGTTAGCAATATTTCTAACTACGCAGTAAGGTCAGCAGAAATATGTTTTAAAGATTTCTATCAAAAATATCATTTTGATATTGTATTAAACTTACTTTATATAGATATAATGCTGTATTTTAACCTGATTCTAAGTTCCTTTACACTAAAAATATTTCCTTTTCTTAAACCTTATTTCTGGTTAAACTCAGCACATTACACCTACTTTCCTGTCTCCTATGCTTTTTTCTGCCATAAATTTTTTTCAGCCTAAACTAAGCATTTTTTTACCCATACTTCCCCTTTTTGTGCTCTTTTTCTGTCTATGCTTTCTTTATGCTTATGTTTTTCCTGTCTATAATTTATTTCTATCTGAACTTAGTCTTTCCTCTATATTTATTCGGCCTATGCTTTTATTCCTCCCATACTTTCCTATTCTAATACTTTCTTGCTGTCTATGATTTTCTTTTGTCTATTCTATTCCTGCCTATATATGAACTTTTCTATTCCTATGCTCATTTTCTTACTATGGGTTTTTTAAAAAATAAATTCTTGTTCCTATGCTTTTATTCTGCCTATTCTTTCCTCCTCTTATGCTTATGCCTATAATTTTCTCTTCCTATGCTTCTTTCTATCTATTTGATCCTGCTGTCTATTCTTTTTTATGCCTTTACTTTGTTATTCCTGTGTTTGTGTGTGCACTTTCCTGCCTATTATTTCTTTGTTCCAATTCTCTTCTTTTTCTTTTAGCTTCCTCTTTCTATAATTTTATTTTCCTTATACATTCCTCTTCTATGCTTCTGCCTAAACTTTTCTCTTTATGTGCTTCTGCCTATACTTTTCTCTTTATGTGCCTTTGCCTATACTTTTCACTTTCTATTCTTTTGCCTATACTTTTCTTTTCCTATTCTTGTCCCTATTCGTTCCTATTTCTCTGCTTCCTATGCTTCTTCCTATACCTTTATCTTTCTATGCTTCTACCTATAATTTCTCTTCCTATGCTTTTGATTATACCTTTCTCTTCCTATGCTTTTTCCTTTACTTTCCTCTTCCTATGCTTCTGCCTATATCATTCTCTTCCTATGTTTCTGCCTATACTTTCTCTTCTTATGCTTCTCCCTATACTTTTCTCTTTCTATGCTTCTGCCTATACCTTATTTCTTCCTATGCTTCTGGCTATACCTTTTCTCTTCCTATGCTTCTGCCTATACTTTCCTCTTCCTATGCTTCTATCTATACTTTTCTCTTCCTATGCTTCTGCATAAACTTTCCTCTTCCTATACTTCTGCCTATACTTTCCTCTTCCTATGCTTCTGCCTATACCTTTCTCTTCCTATGCTTCTGCCTATACCTTTCTCTTCCTATGCTTCTGCCTATACCTTTCTCTTCCTATGCTTCTGCCTATACCTTTCTCTTCCTATGCTTCTGTCTATACCTTTCTCTTCCTATGCTTCTGCCTATACCTTTCTCTTCCTATGCTTCTGCCTAAACTTTCCACTGCCTATGCTTCTGTCTATACCTTTCTCTTCCTATGCTACTGCCTATACCTTTCTCTTCCTATGTTCCTACCTATACTTTTCTCTTCCTATGCTTCTGCCTAAACTTTTCTCTTCCTATGCTTCTGCCTATACCTTTCTCTTCCTATGTTCCTACCTATACTTTTCTCTTCCTATGCTTCTGCCTAAACCTTTCTCTTCCTATGCTTCTGCCTATACCTTTCTCTTCCTATGCTTCTGCCTATACCTTTCTCTTCCTATGCTTCTGCCTATACCTTTCTCTTCCTATGCTTCTGCCTAAACTTTCCACTGCCTATGCTTCTGTCTATACCTTTCTCTTCCTATGCTACTGCCTATACCTTTCTCTTCCTATGTTCCTACCTATACTTTTCTCTTCCTATGCTTCTGCCTATACTTTTCTCTTTCTATGCTTCTGTCTATACCTTTCTCTTCCTATGTTCCTACCTATACTTTTCTCTTCCTATGCTTCTGCCTAAACTTTTCTCTTCCTATGCTTCTGCCTATACCTTTCTCTTCCTATGCTTCTGCCTAAACTTTCCACTGCCTATGCTTCTGTCTATACCTTTCTCTTCCTATGCTACTGCCTATACCTTTCTCTTCCTATGTTCCTACCTATACTTTTCTCTTCCTATGCTTCTGCCTAAACTTTTCTCTTCCTATGCTTCTGCCTATACCTTTCTCTTCCTATGTTCCTACCTATACTTTTCTCTTCCTATGCTTCTGCCTAAACTTTTCTCTTCCTATGCTTCTGCCTATACCTTTCTCTTCCTATGCTTCTGCCTATACCTTTCTCTTCCTATGCTTCTGCCTATACCTTTCTCTTCCTATGCTTCTGCCTAAACTTTCCACTGCCTATGCTTCTGTCTATACCTTTCTCTTCCTATGCTACTGCCTATACCTTTCTCTTCCTATGTTCCTACCTATACTTTTCTCTTCCTATGCTTCTGCCTATACTTTTCTCTTTCTATGCTTCTGTCTATACCTTTCTCTTCCTATGTTCCTACCTATACTTTTCTCTTCCTATGCTTCTGCCTAAACTTTTCTCTTCCTATGCTTCTGCCTATACCTTTCTCTTCCTATGCTTCTGCCTAAACTTTCCACTGCCTATGCTTCTGCCTATACTTTCCTTTTCCTATGCTTCTGCCTATACTTTCCTCTTCCTATGCTTCTATCTATACTTTTCTCTTCCTATGCTTCTGCATAAACTTTCCTTTTCCTATGCTTCTGCCTATACTTTCCTCTTCCTATGTTTCTGCCTATACCTTTCTCTTCCTATGCTTCTGCCTATACTTTTATATTCCTATTCTTCTGCCTATATTTTTTATCTTTGTATCCTCCTCCTTCTGCTTATTCTCCTCTGCTGCCTATACTTTTTTTTTCCTGTGTTCTCTTTCTGCATATTGTTTTCTCGGGCTACAATTTCCTATTTCCCTTACATTCCTTAATTCGCGATATCCTCTTTCTGAAGCGTTCTTGGGCGTTTACTTTACTTTTCATCTTCCCTTACTGTAAATTCAACAACATTCCTTCTCGATTACGCTCAAACTCTGCCTGTAGAGGATAAGCTACAGCATTCAACATTGTTTTATACCTACCGTCTGATAGTGAGTAATCTATTCATCATAGCCAATTATATTATTTGAGTCAAATGGCGATCCGTCAAATAAGTTTATATTTAAAAGGTCGTGCCTGGATCTGTAAAAAAAAAACATTTTTTTTTCTCAAAATATTTCGAGAGATTGCTCCCTCTTTATCAATTATATTATGACAACGATTATACTTGCCATAGAATATCTACAATACCAATTATCGAAAGAAGACTAATGATATTGGTTGTCACACGTTCATGTAGAGAAAGTGACAATATATTATATGAACTTCACTATACGAACCATTCGAAAATTATTTTTTGACACAAAGCGGATATGAGGAGGTTTTCCATCTTTCATGAATGTATTTTCATAAAGTATTTGTCTCTCCTGAAATATGCAAATAAACTCGATTATAAAAGGTTGTGCATAATATTCACTCCTTACAGAAACGATGCTATGGTTGTGCTATATATTCAACTTTTTTTTTGACACAAAGAGGATATGAGGAGGATTTCCCTCTTGTATGGATGTGATTTCATTAAGTATTTGTCTCTCTTGGAATTTGGAAATAAACTCGATTATTAAATGTTGTGCATAACACATACCCCTTACAGAAACCATGTCAAAAATTGTGCTATAGATATTTTAAAATAGGTCTAATTACAAATAAATAATAATCACAATCTAGACTGTAATGCCCCATCATCAATTATTTTATTGAATGATTTGTTTTCAACAAATTTTATGATCAAAGTAATATGGCATCTGGCAAACAAAATGTACAATAATATTATACTATCAGAACTACGTGAAAACTTTCTCTATTGAATATTTAAAAATAGAAATGACGTTTATCTGAATAAAAATCTTTTCTCCTTAATTTTCATTTCTATTTTTGAATATTATACTATATAAATATATTTATACAGTTAAACCTGTCTATAGCGCCCTCTCTTGGGACTCACCAAAATAGGGTGCTATAGAGAGGGGGTGCTATAGACAGGTCACTTTTAATGTAAATCGCATCGTACTGTGTATTTAAAATCGGCTGCTATAGGAGAGGGAGGCGCTATTTAGAGGGGGCGCTATAGACAGGTTTAACTGTATATATATATATATATATATATATACCAGGTTTTCTCTTGTAGAAGGACGTCCGTGCCTGAAAGCTAGAGAATAAAAATGTTGTTGAAAAGATACTTTTCCCTGAAGGCCTGATTGATTTTACTCAACATTAATATTTCTTTTTACTAAAAAATAGGAACAATTTCCTTTTGAATATTTCAATTTTTACTGCATTGAAAAGGTATAAATATTTTCGCAGTTATTAATTTTTGATGTGAGCAATAGTTATCCAAATATTATTTGAAAAAGTAACTTGTTCCTTGTTCCAAAATCACTTTATTTAGGTGCCGCTCAAAAAGAGAAATCTAGTTTATGAAATTTTTCAACAATATTAATATGTTAGGGTTATTCGGATATTAAAACAAAGGTTCCAACGCGCGATTCGATCCCGGTTCATGACTTTTGGTATTCGAGGGGTTTACCCATTCGTTCACCGACTCTTGTGACATATGAAGGCTCTAGCACATTTTATAAGTGAAAAAGTCTAACTGCTTTTCACATGCGTAGACATGTGGTGTACTTACAGTAAAAGTAGTTGCCAACTTCTACCCATCATAATTATAATGGCCTGTATACCACGTGACCTAGGGATAATTTAAAATAAAAATTAAAGAACTTCTTCGAAAATAATATTCTATATTTATTGAAATTGAATGGCTTCTCCGAAAAAAAAATTAAAAATGAAATTCAAAAAGTTAAAAACTAATAATTAATTAAACTATATGATTGGTATCCACTACAATTCGATCAAGAGTAGAGAAGTTTTCTTTTGACCCGCTTTATTACTCTCAATTGAAGAAGAATTTATAGGAAAGAAAATATAAAACCCTTTTTTGACGAGTATGTAAATATATTGATTACAGGACTGAGAAGTCCGAAAGCTTGAAAATGAAATGTTGTACAAGAAACTTAACCCTGGAAGCTGGGGCAAGTTACATTTTACATTTCGTAAAATTCCAAAGAAAAGTCTCTAATTACTAAATTAACTTAAGACTTTTAAAAATATTTATTAAGACAACATTAGAAATGTGTTCGCAGTGAACAGAATGCATAGAGATATAGTGTAGATGGTTTAAATGAAATTTAAATGGTATTGCCGAGTCGCCCGGGAATTTTCAATAGTTGGAAGTCTGTAAAACTAACTTTAAGGAAATTTGCAAGTTTTCCCTGTAGAATTACTCTCTTGAGAATTTCCCCTTGAATTGTCGCGTGGAGAGTGGTTCCTATTGTAAGGCCAGAATTTAATTCTGTGCATTCCGCGGCTTTTATAGCTCCGTTGTAAGGAATTCCTGCAAAAGTTGTAGCACGCATTGGGAATAAATCTTCTCGCGATATCACTGGTTATCTGAGGACAAGATGATCCTCAGTTGTCGTGAACACAGAACGTTCCAAAATGCATAAAATTAGAAAGACACCCTAAGGGCTTAAGAATTTGTGTATTTTGATGTATAAGAGATAGTGTAATGGCTTTGATCTTTTTTAAATACACAGTAGAACCTCTCTGTAAAGGACAACACCTAATTGCAGAGCCAAAGTGTCTTTTAGGGAGAGGTGTCCTCTTACCGGAGAGTTGATGAATTGTAAAAATAGTAATTTTGCAAATAAAAACTGGTCTTTGTGGAGAGGTGTCCGCTATCGGGAAGTTCTAATGTATCTGTTTATAGGACAATATCTTTCCGTAAAATATCCAATGATATTTTGATAATAGAATTGACCTAGCCACTTTACGATCGAAACACCACTTTGACAAATTAGTAGATTTGATATTTTAAATTTTGGTAATTGCTGTTTTGTAAATTTCGTGATATATTTTAAAATATTTCGTGAATCCATAGTAGAGCTCATGATGTCAAAGTCAATCTGATCTGATGAGGACCATTATCACGAAACCATAGACTCCAGAAAAGCGATATGAAGTTTCCGAAACTGGTATTTTGGCTTTTATCACCGACCTGATTCTGCTCTGACCTGATTAAAGAGATGATCAATGATTTTCGCATTTATTTTTGCAAAAGAATTCAACTTTCCTTATAAATAAAAATTGTTAAACATTTGAAAATCACTTTTAAAAAAATTATGAACAAAGACAAATATAATGTCAGTTTAGCAAGCTAAAATGGAACACTTAAATTATCATTTCTTTAGAAATTGTTTTTATTCGTACTTCATTTCTTCACTTCCTTATTTCTATTTAACAACATTTTTTAACGCTGATTCAGATAATGTAATTCATAATAATCATCACAAGAAATTATAATTATATATTTGAACTACAAATAATAACATGTTCCTCCGTAAATTTTTCCATCGATATTTCTAATTGCTCTTGAAAATATATTATTTTTTATTCTATGAAAAATACATGTTACTGAGGAGAGAGTAAAAATATTTGAAATTTGACATTTATATAAATATTTCAAACTTCTATCAGGTTTGATTTAAAGTACTCAATAATTTATTTTAAGTGAGGTTCTTTTATGCTTATCCCTAGTACACGTGGTACGGGCCATGATAATCATGGTGGGAGTTAGCGACTGCTTTTACTATAAGTGCACATATCTACACATGTGAAAAACAGTTCGAATTTGCACTTACAAATGTGCCAGAGCCCTGTTTGGCTACTTGCACTCGCTGGTGTGGTTGAACTTTTGCAAGAATCGGGAGCCATTGGAGCATTTTTTTATCAGAAAAAAGTGAACAATGCGGGAATCGAACCTGGGTCGTTGCGGTCGAAAGCCAACGGTTTAGACCTTCCTTCCACCAATACTCTCTATATATTTCCAAGTGGAAAATTAGGGAAGACAAACTTCAGGATGAGACAGCAATTTATTTCAGGCAAGAACAAACTATTAATGGTATAAAAAAAAGATAAGCCACGAGGGAAATTTGAAGAGTAGCAAAATATAAACATAAAAATGACCACTCTGTTAATAAAAATAATAAAATTAATAAATACTTTGATACACTATTTTATAATGATGGGTTTCTTTCATTGCGCTGTGTTATCTAATTGGAGTATCTGTCACCTATCTGAACTTAGAATTACATTTAATTGACCCTTAGCAGCAGAAATACATTGTTCTTTAGCAAAATCCGAATGACAAAAACTTAATGCATACTTAATTAAGAAAAAGGCATCTACTTATCGTCCTTAAGTTGCTGATGGCTTGCGCCATTAATCGAAATTCAGTTACACCGTAAGGAGATGCCCTTTTTTTTAATTTATCCATCACATCCCAGTACAATTTCAAATTTCTACTATTTTTTTCACATTAATACAAGTTACCTTCAAAATGAAAGGATTTAAAAGCACGAATGTTTCTTTTATGCACAATACAAACTTCTACTGCCGTTGGGAGGGCTTGGCTCATCAGTGGTGAACCCTTCCAGCGGTTTCGCCAATCTAATCCACCAGACCGCTTCTCAGAGCTCTAATACTGTATTGGACATTTCTGCTTATATACGCAGTACTGAAGGGGGTGGAATCTCAGAAATGGTTTTCAAGAAAACTATGAACATATATAAGCTTATAGGACAGTAAATTTACATTCAACTTTGTTGCCTTTAATGCCTATCAATTATTATTTTAGTTATTCCAAATATATCGTTTTATTTATAACATATATTCAAAATAAATTGAAAAGCACGCAAAGCACGCTGGATAAAAATGAAGCATACATACAACTCAGAGTCAAATAAAATACGTTAAAATCTTTGTGTAACAAGATCTTATTTTCAATTGGTTTTATTAACCTTTGTTCACATTTTCTATTTGAAAAAAAAATGTTTACATGTACACCTATCCCCCGATTTACACGATACTTGTTTTACACGTTTTCGCTTTTACACGGTTTTCCAAATAAGTTTTTTTTTTTGTTTTTATCGCACTATACTAAATGCGATATTCTACTCTATACTACCTATGTTGGAAAGAATATTTGGAGGATCTGATTCATGAGGGGGCGAACACCTATTCAGATTTGACAGTTTAATATACACTTATCCCTCGATTTACACGTTTTTTTCAGGAACGTATCTACCGTGTAAATTGGGGGATTAGGTGTATTAAACAACGTGTTAGATGCATTTGTGAATATATAAAAAATATATTGATTTTGAAAATTCTTAAAGTAATTTGGTGCATGTTAGTTTAGGGTAGAAAAACAAATAGAAAATATTAATTGTAAAAGTCTTACTATGGGTTGAGACAATTGACACTTAAACAACTTTATTGAAATCTCGTCAATCTTTACACTCAAAGGGAGTTATAATGTAATAATAATAATAGGAATGAAGAGAGATATTTACATCCGGGCACGTCCGGATCAAGAGCTTAAAGCTGCCTTGAATCTAGACAGATCCCTGCCATTTGGGGAGTTCATGTTCGGAACATGTTTGATTACTATGGGTTGAGGATATGCGTTTATTTACATTTATAATTTAGAGAATTTGAGTAAGCCATAGGGGGTCGGTGGAAGGCTGGTTAAACCGTTTGGTTTTCGACCACTACGACCCGGGTTCGATTCCCGCATTGGACACTTTTTTCCTGTTTAAAAAAAATGTATCAATGGCCCCTCAATTCTTGCAAAAGTCCAACCCCACCAGCGAGTGCAAGTAACCAAACGGGGCTCTGGTACATTTGTAAGGGCAAAGTCGAACTGCTTTTCACATGTGTAGACATGTGGTGCGCTTACAGTAAAAGCAGTCGCTAACTACCCACCATGATTATCATGCTTTGAGATAAGAAAGAAGAAGAAGAAGGGTAAGCCATGTGTGATATTGCCACGGGGAAAATTATTAAAGACAAACTTCAGGATGGTGCAGCACAATTTATATAAGGCAAGAACAAACTATGGATGAAAAACAAAGGATAACCAATGAGTGAAGTTTACAGAGTAACAAAATATAAACATAAAAATTATACTCTGTTAATAAAATAATAAATTCTTAGCTACAATATGATTAATCTCTTAGCTGCTCATCAGTTTCCATCCTTGTGCAGTGTCAGCCGTCTGAGAGTAGAGAATCTCTGTCTTGTAATCGGTATAACCTTCTAAGTCACTCGAGCTCTGGAGTAGAAAGAAAGAAATAGGTTCAAGGTTGTTTCTGCGGATAAATAGTGAAGTTCTCTGTTTACCATCGATCTGTCACGATGAAGGCCGACAGCGTTGAAAGAAGATTATTCCGTCAGTTCTGAGGCTTCCACCAACCTCTTCGAGGCGTGCTGAAGAAACTTCTGGGACCAAATTGACGTCAAGAGCCCATTGATCTTGACGTGGGCGAGTTGCAGCCGCGACCGAAACGTGGGTATTGATCTCTGGGCGCGGGCCAAGGTCGCGGGATCGAGTCCCTGGCTCCATTGTCGCGTGGACTCTCTTTGGTGTCACATTGTTGGACCGGCCTCTCTGGTATCTCATTGTTGGAACGGCACTCTCCACTGCTTCATTGTTGAGAAAGCCTTCTCTAGTGATGTGCGAGCTATCTCTGGTGTATTTCATTGTTTTGTGGGCCTATTATCTGATTTGCTTCATTGTTGTGTGAACCTCTTTTGGTGTGTCTCATTGTTATGTGGGCCTCTTCTCTGATATGGCTCATTGTTGTGTGTACCTTTTTTTGGTGTGTCTCATTGTTGGGTGGGCCTTTTCTCTTATTTGGCTCATTGATGTGTGAACCTTTTTAGGTGTGTCTCATTGTTGGTTAACCTTTCCCTGGTTTGTCTATTGTTGTGTGAAGATATTTTTTGTGTCTCATTGTTGGTTAGCCCTTTTATCTGATTTGTATCAATGTGGGGTGAACCTTCTTTGTTGTGCCTCATTGTTATTGAGCCCTTCTCTGGTTTATAGCATTGTTGTGTGAGCCTTTTTCAGTGTCTCATTGTTTGTTAGACCTCTTCGCTGGTTTGCCTCATTGTGGTGTGAAACTTCTTTGGTGTTTCTCATATTTGGTTAGCCCTTCCATGGTTTGTTTCATTGTTATCATTGTCTGGTTTTCTAATTGTTGTTTGAGTCTACTCTTGTGTATTCCATTGTTGTTTAGGCTTTTCTGCGTTCTCACATTGTTGTTTGGGCCAAATCAGTTCGTTTCATTATTATTTTAGGCCTTCTCTGGTTTGTTTCATTATTGTCAAGGTCTTTTCTTGTTTGCCTCATTGTTGTTTAGGCCATCTCTGGTTTGTTTCATTGTTGCCTGGACTTATTCTGTGAAGTCTCATTGTTTCTTAAACCATCTCTGTTTTGTATGATACTTTTTCGGCCCTTCTCCGGTATCCAATTATTGTTTAAATGGGTCGATGAGGTTATTTTTGTTTAGGTTTATTTTAAATCTCAGATATGTTTCCTCTCTAACTCTTTATAAATGATAATCCAATAGAAGTATCAAATCGATTGAATATTTATTTACGCTGTCAATATTTTTTCTCCTGAATTTTATAATCTCATTCTCTTCTTACTGTAATTCATAGTAATTACGTGAACTTCCTTGAAACTATTAGACAACCATATTACAAATGATATTTAGAACTATCATTCTGTTGTTGTTGTTGTTGTTTATTCATCAAGTCGTTTAAACGAACTCCATTAGGTACCATTGTCTCAGATTTTATATTATAGTTCTGGGGTTTTCCCAGAGGTCTTTTTTTTGGAGGATTTGATACAATTCAATTCTTCTTCCGCTCGATCTGTTAAAATATATACGTAAAAATGCATGCTATATAAACACTGATGGATCAAAAATATATATTGGTAAGAGTCACTACCGATAAACCAGACTTTCTAATATATATTTTTTATCCTTCCTTTTACTAGTTTTATACATTTCAATAGAGCTGAAAAAATAGAGCTTTAATAATGATGATTATTTTACATTTTTACTCTGAGCCAGGCCCTCCCATTAATTTTTCCATTGCAGTAAGAGCAGTCTAAATTGCTTTATTTTTGAAAGAATCATACGCGTCTATGATATTATCGAATTTTAATAACAGATGGAACGCGAATGCATCATAATATGAAAAATATATGCGTGTGCTGGGCCCAATGATTTTTATTGAAATATCGTGAATATCAATTCAGAGGACAAAAAATGGGAAGATGGTTCAAAATTCAAATCTAAATAAATGATTTGAAGTCTTGAATATCAAATAAATAATATATGTACAATGATACTCTAGCTATATGTTATTTTTTATATTCATTTTATATTCCTATTTATTTACATACTGCAGGTATGTCTAGTTTCACGTCATATATATATATTAGCTCGATGTCAATATCCGATTGGTGCATATCAATAAAATAATTATTATCTATAATTAATTTTATATTTGACAATATTGTCACACAAAAATGTTCTAAATAGATTTGTCGTTTAATTCTTAATTTATTCGATTTTACTTCTTTTAATTAGTTTTGGTCATTTTTAGTTAGATTTTTGTTCACATAGTATTTAATCATTAAATATTATTAGTTCAATTTTTCATATTTCTTATTGTCCGTCTATTATTACTTCATTTCTTCTTTTATTCAGGTAGTTTAACCTTTTATTAGTTATTTTATAATTGATTTTTTTAATCTCTTGTTTATAAATCAAACAATAAAACAGGTTTCTGGAGATTAATTTATTTTCATAAAATGAAATTCATATCCATAACCATGTTGTATTGTTTGAATATAATATATAGTTTTGATTTAGGTATCTTCATTTACGTGTCATTGCAGTAGAGACCCTGCGAAGACTTTGAGAAAATGCCTTTGCAAAGTTTGCATTCACTCAGACAAAACCTAGAAGAAAATTCAATCAAAAATTATTTTAGGAAGACAGATTTTATCTGTGAGAAGTGAATAATCAAATCTGTGTTAAGTTTCCTAAATCTACAGTATATTAATATGAATTCATCTCCAGATTCTCTCAAATTTTCAACAAATTTTATTCATCAATTAATTTAGTTATATGGAGTTGTTGCTGCTTATTGCCAGATTTCAAAACCTTAATAATATCAAAATTAAAGGTTATTTTAGATTTCAATGCTATACTTCTAAATATATTTATGAATATTTTTCAAATCTTCTTCTTTTTTCTTATCTCTACTCAATCATATTAAGGTATCAAGCTTGTAAAGCTTGAAACTTTTGATGGTGTCCTTTACAGGGAGGTTCTACTGAATTTCTTCTTCTTTTTTATTTTCACTCAATCATATTAGGGTATCCAGTTTGTAAAGCTTGAGACTTTTGATGGTGTCCTTTACAGGGAGGTTCTACTGTATTTCTTCTTCTTTCTTATCTCCACTCAATCATATTAAGGTATCATGCTTGTAAAGCTTGAGACTTTTGATGGTGTCTGCCGGGGAAGAGTAGAGCTCATCAATGGATGAGTCAATAATGTGTTTTGGGGTTGAAGGTAGAGAATTGCACTTGGTACATAATCTTTAAAACCTGGAAAGATCAGGTTTCTAATATATCTTATTGTTTCTTTTTATTATAATTTTTACTTATATAATGAGTTTATAACGGTCTCTGTTTGAAAATTGTAAATCGACGCAATTATCTCTTATCGGGGATATCACTTTTTGTGTTTTGAAATAAATAAATAAATGCTATTATATTATGATACATTAGCGCGCCATCTGTTATCAAAATTCGAAACTATTATGGACGCGTATGATTCTTTTTTAAAATAATCAATTTCTACTGTCCTTACTGCAATGGAAAAATTAATGGGAGGGCCTGGCTTATCAGTGGTGAACCCTCTGTGTGTGATCACTGGTGAGCCAGGCCCTCCCATTAATTTTTTCCATTGCAGTAAGGACAGTAGAAATTGTTTTTTTTTTAAGAATCATACGTGTTTAAAATAGTTCCGAATAAATAAATGCTATACATGAAACTTAAAACACCTTATATCATGGGATGGTTGGAGGGAAGAATGATTTCTAATGGCAAGCGATAACATAACGATCAGCTGATTTATGACCGCCATTTGCAATGATTGCTGGATCTGGCCATCGATCGTCTGGTAACGCTGATCTGGGAAATTTCGTCTGCTCCACTTTATTTATTTAATTTTACTTAACTCTGTGTGTGAATTTATATTATAGATGGTTCGAATTAAACCTTTTACTTGATTGTTTTGGAAGTTGTAAGATGCTTAAAAGTGTATGAATACTCACTTCCAAAACTAAACTTATATATCTATATTCGGGGTGAGGGAATAAAAAAAAGGTAAGCAATTATTAAGTAATGTTTAGATTGTCGAATGCAAATTTTACTTACAAAAAAAAAAGAACGAAATATCAATTATTAGCAAATATGCTTATTTTATTTTGAACAAATTTAAGTATATAATATTTTTGGCAAATGAGTTTATTGAAAAATAAACACATTTAACCAACCCAAAAGAAAAAAAACATCTATATATACAACAGAACAAAAATAATAATCAAAAAAAGCTTTTTGTTTTTTTGGTCAAATTAGAAAAATATTTATATATCAAAAAAATTAAATTGAATATAACATATATATGTTATATTAAGATAATATTTAAAATGTTATATTAAGATATTGTTTTATTTTAAATTATAATTTCATAGATACAAATATTTTGTTAAATCGACCGCCAGAGGTCACGCTTTGCATATAAAAACTCGTTGTTGTTTTATCCCGATGGTCGACTCAAAACCTTTGTACATTATGTAAATAATCTTTTGTTTTCCTTATTCTACTCACTCTTTTCTATTTATAATATATATATATTTTAAAATTTTTGAAAATACAAGTATGTATTGATAACCTCTCTTTTCTTCTGTCAAATAAAAATAGATAATTTTACATTTTAAGAAACTTTCAAAGTTTTCGCCCGCTGATTTTCTGCTGTAAAAGCATAAAGAAACAAGTAGTAATATAGAAATTTTGACATCGTTGAATTTTTATATACAAATTCTAGATATACAAGTGTGTATCGATTTCAACAATGAGTATAATATCGAAAACGAATTCAACATGATTTTGACAAAAACACAAATATATAAACTATTTTATCATTTATTTAGACAAAAAACATGGTGAAGGAAGACGAGTTTCTTTTATTGATGCATAGGTGCAAGCTATATACAGTTATCAGCGTCATAATCAATTCTTTCTTAATCAATTCGGTCACCGTTCGCTTTGTGAATGGAATAAATACCCAAATATAGCCACTTCTCATAACCATCGGTGGTTCAGTGGTAGAATGCTCGCCTGCCACGCGGGCGGCCCGGGTTCGATTACCGGCCGATGCATTTTTTTTTTTTTTACAATTTTTAAAACTCATTTATATATTATACAAGAATGACATCCACGGCGGCAATTTATAATTGTAACGAATAGTATTTGAATAAAAGCATTTGATCGGGTAAAACCCGGACGTTGCCCGGGTCATTCGGCTAGTGTTTGATAATGGTAACAACGCTGTTGCAGAAACGACATACATCATTTATTTAGATTTGGTCTTAATACCTTGTAGTTCTAATCTATAATCCAAATTATGCCTTTTTTCAATATAATATAACTTGTTCTTCAAATTAAAGATACTTCGGCCAGTAAATCTTTTTTTTATTATCTTGACGTTTCGACAAAAATATGTTGTTCTCGTCAAGAGCGAACAAAAATGAAAACATTTGGCAAAGTGTTAAAAATAATATATAGAGATTGAAATTAAATTAAAATGAATAATAATAATAATATAATTATTTGAAACGGTAAATATGTAAAGAGAGTTCTTATATGAAAGAACTTAAAAGCACGAATGTTTCTTTTATACATAATTGAAACTTCTACTGTCCTTACTGCGAAGAAAAAATATATTGGGAGGGCCCGGCCCATCGGTAGTGAACCCTCCTAACGGTTTCGCCAATTTAATCCACCAGACCACTTCTCAGAGCTCTAAAACTGCACCGGACGATTCTGCTTATATACTCAGCACTGAAGGGTGGAATCTCAGAAATGGTTTCAAGAAAAGTATGAACATAAGCTTACAAGACAGTAGAATTACATTCAAATATTTACATCGAGCAATGCTATTCCGCCAACAATAAAGACATGGTCAGTTAAGCATAAATTAACACAAAGCAATAACGCGCAATCTACACATATAAAATGAAAGGATTTAAAAGCACGAATGTTTCTTTTATACATAATACAAACTTCTACTGTCCTTACTGCGATGAAAAATTCTTTTATGTAATTTTTTATATACTTATGTATAGAATATTCAGTTGCTTTTTTAGGGTTGAAAAGTCAGGCAAAGAGTCATTTTGCTTTTGAAAGAATATTTTTAATTTTTAACGCTTTACCAAAGTTTTTATATTTATTCGCTCCTGACGAGAACAAAATATTTTTGTTGAAACGTCGAGATAATAAAATATTTACTGGCCGAAGTATCTTTTATTTGAAGAACTATGAATGCCACCGGCCAGGCAGCCTTTATCTTTACAATAATATAACTAATTAATATTCAAACATTATAAAGATAATAGAATGAAGAATGAACTAGTTGTTTGTGAACTTAACGATTTGATATCCGATAAAAAATCATATTTAAAGTTCAACTGGCTTTACTCTTCATCTCAAAGTCATTAATTTGTTGACTGGTCCTTACATAATGATGATCTAAATATTTATAGTAAGCTATTGCCTTAGATTTGTTTGCTGATATTTTTGAAAGCAATACGTAGGATTAAGTGTTGGTACATTTAATTTGTTGATATAGGGCCTTCCTCTCTGCATCAAGGGCTGTACAATTAAGCAGTTAATGGGGGAGTTCTTCAGTAATTTCCTTGTCACACAGTGTGCATATTAAGTTTTTGGCCTCAAACGTCAGAACGTGTTTTTTTTTTTTTGAAGACTGTAAATAGTATTCTCGATTGAGCTATACATCGTTTGACTGGTAAAGGGAAATCATCGGTTTCCCTTTTCATATAAAGATTTTCCACTTTAGAAAATAGCCTACCATTTTATATATATAATGACCTCATCTTCAACTTCTTTAATAAAATGTTATTTCTTTAATTGATACTTAGAAATATTCATTTCAAATTTTAACAAGATGTTTCTTTTTACTTTTGATATATATAAATAACATTATATTAATTTCACATGTGTAGACAAGTGGTGCACTTACAGTAAAAGCAGTCGCTTACTTCTACCCACCATGATTTACATGGCCCGTATCACGTGTACTGGGGATAAACAAAAAAATAAATTAATTAATATTCGTCTATTTGTATAGATTATTTTGTATCAATTTTAATCAAGAAAAAGGAAAAAAAATTGATATTATTTTGGAGTAAAATTGATTATTATTTTATGTGGAAATGTCTTTCCCATATTCCCTCAACAAGCTGCTACACAGTTTAAACTTTAGCTGTTTTCGTAATTGCTTTTAAATAGATTTTTTTAGGTTCAAAGAAAACTTCACTCGGGTTAGCAAAATTTGATTTAAATTCGGTAATTATAATCAAATCGTTAAATACAGCCTGTAATCCTTATCAAGTTCTACATTTACAACTAAACAATTTCAAATTCATTAATTGAAGTTATTTAAGAAACCATATAGATATGTTTTGAAAATAGAGCAATCCATAAATAAATATTTAGGTTGCGCTTTAGCCAACTGAAATAATGGTAAAATAAATGCTATTTTGATCCAATATATGCCTTTTAATAAAATATAGATATGTGTGGACAATATCTGTGTGAAACATATTCTTTTATTCTTCTGTATATAGAGAAATCCATATTTAAATATTTAGTTAATAAAAAAGCAAATATTGGATTGAATATGAACTATTTTTATTCAATATAAATCTTTTATTCAAAATCAAATCTTTCATACATATAATATATATAATAGTTGCCAGGAGAAACATATTTCACAACCAAGTCAAACTATTCTAAATATCAGAATTTAGCGACATTCTATATCCATATTATATATATAATAACGGTTTAAAAATAATATAATATCTGGTATACTATATATATTTTGTTAAAAATATAAGAAATAAAATAACATTTACATTTTCTTATTGAATGACAAAATATTTTATTCAATCCAATATATAACCTTTTTATTATCAAAATATTATTTTATAAATATATAATTATAAAAGAGAGTTTCCTACATATGTAGTAAATCTACATTTAAAGCTAAACAAGGTTTATTTAGTTGGAATGAATTCAGAAGCCATAGTTATGTTGACAATATTTTTAGCATATTCTTCAATTCCATATCGTATTAATTATATAACTCAATATGTAATTGCATTCTCTATATATTCAGAGAATTTTTAAAAGATAGAAGAACAATGGATTATGCATGACACTAATGGACAAAACTTAAGGAAGCTGTAC
>CP092876.1:80777803-80849595 GCA_030710605.1 Cordylochernes scorpioides
GTTTTTAAAAACGAAAATTGCAATTATACCGCGAATGTTTCTTCTAAACAAAAATCGAAATTTATTTTAAAGAGAAATAACGACTATTTCAAACTTTAAGGATGAAGTATAAAAGGGTGAAAATATGAAGAGTAATGGCGAACGGAAAAATAAAAGTGTCCAGGGGCGGGAAGGCCCCTTCCCGCCCCTGGACACTTTTATTTTTCCGTTCGCCATTACTCTTCATATTTTCACCCTTTTATACTTCATCCTTAAAGTTAGAATAGTCGTTATTTCTCTTTAAAATAAATTTCGATTTTTGTTTAGAAGAAACATTCGCGGTATAATTGCAATTTTCGTTTTACAATCATCAGCCGCGTTATATTGTATTTTGAATAAAGTTTTCATCAGAATTTTGATTACCTTGTGACAAAATATATTTTTAAAAATACTATTCAGTTTACCTTTCACTATATCGGCGTCATAAATATATGTAAATATGTAAGATAAACCAATAAAAATGCCATATATATTGGATATTTCTACATTTAGAAAATTATCTACGCGAAAAACAAGCCGTCAAGACCTTTTATAGGAATTTAAATACATCTATCGTAGACAAAAATAGTTTCTATATAATACTCATGGAAAAAAACTGAAGGAAGTTGTATCTTTTAGCATGTATATCGGGATTCAGACAATAATTCTGAAAGATACACTCATAGACAAAACCTAAGGAAGTTGTACCTTTAAGCATGTATATCGGGATTCAGACAATAACTCTGAAAGATATTACAGTGATATTTATTGAAGACATACAATATATCCAAGTGTGAACAAAATTGCCTCTGTCTTCTTCAAAAAACATATACAACCAACAATATTGAATAGTTTCCAATTCCTTAAAGTTTTGTCCATGAGTGTAATTGATATGAAATTAATACCTACAGTTTAAACCCACTTATTGAAATATGTTAAACAGATATCAATTTCATAAGCAATGTATATCAAATTATTCAAAATAAACGATAGAGTATGCCAAATAGGTTAATTTTATCGTAACCTTTCTTGTTTGAAAATAGATTCTCCTATCTACCAGTTACAGAAATATTATTGAGCCTTCTTCCTCGAATAATAAAGAAGAATGGACTGGTCCCAAAATATCGGAAACTGCTGAGTAGTATAGCTGATCCACGAAAACGGCGTTTTATCCTTTATAAACCTTTTTTATATAAGGGAATTCACTTCAATACCTCCTTCAAATTCGACATAAAAGGTTCGAAATGTAAATTTTCCCTCTTCCTTATAGTGCTTCTCTATAAAACGAATTAATTTTTTATCGATAATATAAATTAATTTCATCCTAGAGAAACAAGTTTCAAAGTCAAAATATTTTAACAACACTTTGACCACTTTGTTTAGAAAATTTGAAAATTAGTTTTTCAAATTAGTCAACAAAGAAAAAATATTACATCATACTCTATATTGAGATTTAAAAATAGCTAATGTGTCTATTCCATTTTACAAAATTAATAAAAGTAATATTTTTATGATAAATATCTAATAATTTTTCTTTGAAATAAATTTGCTTTTTTTACCACACACACACACACACACACACAAGCGATATGTTTCATTGTTACATTTTATTTTTTTCTCTGATGAAAGAGTTAGAGGTAAGTCGATTGCTATCTCTGAAATTGATTGCTTAAACTCGCTTATAAATATTGTTAGTGCTATGTGTATTTTGTACTATTTTACCTTATTTTATATTGTAGAGTTCTTGTAAATGTAAAGTTTTTGTGTTTTGTTTACAAGCTTGTTCCTAATCCTAACAATATTTTTGTGTAGTTTATACCTGTAATTTATCAAACAGCTTGGGTTAATCTCTCCACACTATTAGCCTGACCTAGCTAGTAATATTCTGCAATTCTATGTTTTTTAAATATGTTATTGGTATAAGAGCGCTTTTAAAAAACTGTGGGAATAGTATATAGTATACACCAATACCTCGCTTTGCGTCGTTTCGTTTTGCGTTTTTTTCAAAGTTGCGTCGCTGCTTAATTTTTACTGATTTTCACTGTGCGTCGTTAGATTTTCGAAGTTGCGTTGTTTTGCATTCGAGTCTTTAATTTTTTTTCTGAAAATTTTCCCTAAAATATGGCAACACCTTTATTTTTGATTGTGCCTTCACATATTTTCACTTTGCGTCGTTTCAATTTGCGTCGTGTTTTTTTTTGGAACGTAACCCCGACGCAAAGCGAGGTATGGATGTACATCTTTTTTTTCTGAATCTATAAAAATATTTACTTAATTTCAGCAATTATTCAGTTGGCATTTTATAGATAATACTAAATTATTTTTTTAATATAAATTCAATATTTTTGCAAACTATGTGATTTTCCTTTCAAATCTACATCTTTAATGTTAGCCTTAATTCCTTAGCCATTATTCAACTCTAAAATTAATATATGAAGTAAAACGACATTTGAAAATTATCCCGAATATGTTTCTTTTCAACGAAAAATCAAAATTTATTTCAAGGAGAAATAACGACTATTCACAATTCATCTTTTCATACCTCATCCCTAAGATTAGAAATAGTCGTTATTTCTCCTTGAAATAAATTTTGATTTTTCGCGTTGAGAAGAAACAAATGCGGGTAATTTACAAATGTCGTTTTATAATCACAAGCCGCATTATATTGTATTCTATAATATAAGAAATATAAACTATTTACGACACGTATGTGTTAAAATAATTGAAGAGTATCCTGAAAAAAAAGAATTGAATTCATCCGATGGAAATCACTGCATCACGTTTTTTATGCATATTTGGGAAATTTAAATTTAATTTAAGATATTATAAAATTATATTTATTCGAAACAATTATAACTTATAATTCAATATATTTAGAAACGATTAGAACGTAATAATTAATTAATATTTTTACAGTCAATGGTCAATATTTATTATATTATATAATCATAGAATTTGACGACCAAATATATAACAACAATTAACACTTGGTAATCGAACAACATAATCTAATTTCGACCAAGGAGTCAAAATATTTCATCTTTAGGCTGCAGTGAAAATTGAATTGAATCGTTTCGTTTATATCCAGACTTATATCACACACAAAAAGCTTTATTATGACCACCGGTCTTATACAGATTCACCACAGGAAGAAAGGAAGCATATATGGAGCTCCTGTATTCCAGGCAGCGCAGCACTCAACAACAGCCTCCAGGTCCGACGAAATTCAGATACATATCAATCTTGCTGATGTTTCACAAAAATACAATTGAAGAACACCCGAATTTCATTATCCAACACTTCATGCCCCGCCCATATTATGGTATAGCTTCCCTACCTCCGCCCTTTTCAATCATCTGGTGATCCACAACCCTTTCTTTTCACTCAGGAAGCACCTGCCCCCACCTTGCGGCTATCATGCTCGTTTCAAAAGGACTTCATAGAGATCATTGTACAATAATTCAATTAAATAATTCCTTATAACAATATTAAGGTGAAGACATTAGGCTTTCAGGGATAAGTCTCTTTTTCTCCTTAATACTATATCATTGAAATGAGAGAGATAATCAAAAGCAATTCCTTATCCTAGACCGTACATACTAGACCCATTATTTCTTGAAAATAAAGATACTTCGGCCAAGTAAATCTTTTTATTACCTCGACGTTTCGACAAAATTATTTTGTCCTCGTCAGGAGCAAACAAAAATTAAAACATTTGGCAAGGCGTCAATTATTTTAGAATGATTTTAACACCCTGCCAAATGTTTTAATTTTTGTTTGCTCCTGACGAGGACAAAAGATTTTTGTCGAAACGTCGAGGTAATAAAAATATTTACTGGCCGAAGTATCTTTATTTTCAAGAAATATGAATGCCGGCCAGGCAGCCTCTATATTTACGATAGACTCATTATGTTCCTTTATGGAAAAAAGGTTTTTCCTGTCTGCTAAAAATGCTCCAACTTCACTGCAACTCCAGCACATATCCTGGACTGTATTAGAGCTAAGAAAGAAGAACTATACAAGAACCAAAAACACTATAGTAGAAAAAATTATTGCTTTCAACCTTCATGACCTGGTGTATTCTTCTTACCCATGGAATAATAATTTTAAAAAATCATCACCCTCCCAAATTATGCTATCACTGCAGAGTTTGGTAAGGAATTTGCCAGCGGGTCTCTAGCTGTTTCTTTTCTACCGGGCTAATTGGCCTTTTAGTAGCAAGGTCTTCTAACCCCGCGGGTCTCCAGCGACACTACGTATTTCGCGATCTACAAAGAATACGTAGATCGCGTGTTTCGCTGCTGAGGAGATGGTGTGGTCCTCGAGACCAACTCTATATATATGACGAAGAAATTGTAGAACCAAATATTGAATTTTAAAATAATTACATGTTTTATTTTATCTGTGTGCGTGTATGTGTTCGAAAAAAAAAAGTAAAAACATGAACGTTTTTTCTTTTTAAGAATTTAAAATGCTGAGAAAAGCTTTTCTTAACTCCTTAAATAATCTCTTTAAAAATGATAAAGCGCTATTATATTGGAATACATCTATTGAACATAGATAGGATTTATTCCTGACTATTGGTTGAAACTTCATTCTTGTTCAATCAATAAAAATAATTCACCTATTATATTCAGAATATAATAATTATAGTCATATATTGTAGAACGGCATTTGAAAATTATCCCGCATGTGTCTTTTGAACGAAAAATCGAAATTTATTTTAAGGAGAAATAACGAATATTTCTAAACTTAGGGGTGAAGTATGAAAGGGTGAATTGTGAAGAGTAATGATAAACGGAAAAATAAAGTTTCCAGGGATGGGAACAATATTTACGAACGGAAAAATATGCCCAGGGTAGTCTAATGGAATTTTCAAATGTCGTTCTACAATCATAAGCCGCATTATATTGTATTATAAATTATTTTATAGGATATACATATATCTATATTAATAAAATGGAAATTTCATAAGTGGACATCATTAAAAACTATCGTTACAATGCATCAATTTCAACCAAATTTTCAACATTTATGTAAAACGAGATGGAGCAGGTTTTGCTTAACATCAAAATATATTTCCTAACATTAACATGCGTAACTTCGCTGTTATCGATTAAATACAAAAGAAAATCAACAGAGTTAATTTTATTTATATATAAATACAAAATTAAATTTCAACAGAGTTAATATTTTTACATACTAGCTAATAATCTCAATCTAAAAAATATTCAAAACAAGCAATTTTAAGATAACACCATATGTAAAACATTCGGCCAAGAAAACAACAACGATATTACATCTTTCTCACATATTCACACACAATCTTGATTAATAATTAAAACTAATCTTTAACATTGTTTATTATACTTCAACTTTTATTTCTCCATTTGTTTTTAAATACCCAATTGTTTTATCATGTTTCTAATTTCGCCTAACAAATATACAAATTTATAGTGACCAACATATGCAAATTTTATCTTTGTTTTTATTTAACTTTATATCGTAACCATAACATCCATTGTAAGCATTTTTCTGTTCACCTTCCGTGGTTTCTCTTTTCTCTGATAGTTTTTAGGTGTAGTATATTTTCTTATTACTAAACTACAAACATTCCCTCGAGAAAAACCTGGGCGAAGCCGGGTACATCCTCTAGTATGTTATAAATGAGGAAAGAATAGAGATTTTATGCTTGATTTTTGATTATGTTGAGAATTATGGTAATGGTGATGTAGTCGTGAGAATAATAAAAATAATTTTGATCAGTAATTTAATTGAACTAAAGGAATATATAAAAGAACATAATTTGATAAAAGTAATGCCTGGCTTAAGGCAAGTAGAATAAGGAAAACAAAAGATTATTTACATAATGTACAAAAGTTTTGAGCCGGCCATTGGGATAAACCAACAACGAGTTTTTATAGGGGAAGAGTGACCTCTGGCGGTCCTGATAGTTCAAAAAGGTTAATTGTTCATCTTCTCTAGAGAACCATATCTTTATATCTACTGGTCTGTGGGTTGAATATATTTTTGTAACAAATGAAGTCGAACAGCTACATGAATTCGTAGATGAGAAAAGAACATATACGAATTTAAATCAATTTTCTAGATATATATACAACTATCTTTTGAACTGTAAAATATAGGGAAGGGAATTTTGAAGGGATGGATTTTGTATGTTTGTTTGTTTTTCTCCTTTACCAATTTTCTTTGAATAATTATTAAAAATAATTGAATTCTGTAAGCTTGTGTATAGCCAATTTGTTATGATATAAATAAAGGGAATTGACGCAAATAGCCCTGAGTTTTGGATATCGCGTTATAGGATATTAATAAAATTAATAAAGCTAATTAAGTAACCAATTAAGTGACTGGGGAATGAACTAAATTTTATATATGTCAACTTCGAATTATTTTATAATTATGTATGCAAATATAATCTATTTTTACGTATCGGTGATGCCCGGGTCAAACTGCAATTATATATATATGTATGATTATTATTATTATTATTATTATTTTCAATTTAAAGTGCTATGTCCCCCTAAAGACACTTGCGCTGTCATACATGTATGCCTTTACATTTGTCTATACATATTGTTGCACCAGGTTGCGGCTTGGCAGACTCTTCAGCCTTGATTCTCTCCTGTGCTTGGTCTTGCATCTTACCAGAGCGTGTTTCAACCATCCTACAAATTTATAAAAGGGAATAATGAGATAAGTCTACTTTATGTAGCCACCAGAATCATTTATTTATTTTCTCACATCAAAGAGAGCAGTGAAGTCACAGTGTACCTAAATACAAATGATGATAATCTAAAAATAATCTGTTTTAAATAAATATCATAGAATATAAAAATAAATAAATATATAATTTAAATTTCAAATATATTAAAAATAATATAATAAATACGCCATTAATCATGATGTAACACTTCCCCCTCTCCAGAGGTCGTCACGTCCTCGTGAGTTACCTCATCAATTCTCTCAAAATAGGGTTTGAGTCTTGAGACATGGACAATCAATGGGTCTTGGCCAGGATTATCTTTTGGCTCAATTAAGTAATTTACGTTAGACAGCTTCTTTAATATTCGATATGGGCCAAAATATTTTCTCAATAGTTTTTCGCATTTTCCGATTTTCCTGACTGGTGTCCAAACTGCCACTAAATGTCCTGGTTCATAGATTTTCTCATTGTGTTTTTTGTCATAGTTTCTTTTCATTCTTTCCTGAGTCTTCTCTGTGTTGTTAATGACTACCTGTCTCGTCCTTGCTATTTTATCTAAGTAGTTTTCTATATATTCGTCGTAATCGTCCATGTTACTGTCCGTTGGGATATTCTCGTCGTCTAAGAGGGACATGGGTTCCCTTCCAAACAACAGGAAAAATGGAGAGTAGCCTGTGGTTTCTTGAATCGTGGTATTATACGCGTGGGTGATAAAAGGGAGGATTTCATCCCAGTTCTTTTGGTCTGTGTTCACATACATGCTGATCATATTGATTAAAGTTCTATTTAGCCGTTCCGTTAGTCCGTTAGTCTGGGGGTGGTAGCTCGTTGTGAAGCAGTGTTTCACTTTGCACATTTTCATTACCTCCTTCATCAAATTGCTAGTGAATTGTGAACCTCTATCGCTAATAAGAAATCTTGGGGCCCCGTGACGTAAAATAATATGTTCGATTGAAAATGTAGAGACTTCTTTCACGGTTGCTTCTGATACTGCCTTTGTTTCAGCATACTTGGTATAATAATCAGTCAACACAATTATCCACTTCCTTCTTCTTTTCGTTGATGGCAAGGGGCCAACAAAGTCAATTCCGATTCTTTCAAAAGGGTAGTTAGCTGGGGGAATAGGTTGTAGAAGTCCAGAAGGCAAGTGATTTGAACCTTTCCGACTTTGGCAAAGATGGCACGTCTTTACAAATTCTGAAACATCTTTCAACATGGAAGGCCAATAGTATTTATTCTTCAATCGGTAAGTGGTTCTGGCGACGCCCAGATGGCCATTCAGCATATGGTTGTGGTATTCACTCATGACTTCCTTCCTTCTCTTCTTTGGCACTACCAGCAACCATGCCCTACCTTCAGGATTTGGATTTTTCTTGTAGAGACACCCATTTTCTTCTTTGAAGTTCTGTGTAATTGAACGCTTGTTTCCACTAAGGTTCTCCTTAATATTCTCAATAAAATCATCCTTTTCGTCTATTATTTGATTCAGAAATAGTCTTTCATAATCTTCGTCCCATTCGTTTTCAGGTAAGGGTCCTCTAGATAGACCATCAGCGTCCAGATGTTTTTTACCCGATTTATGTATGATTTCGATATTATATTCCTGAATCTTCAGTGCCCATCGTGCCCATCAGATTCTTAAGCCATCATAGTGCGTGATGATCAGTTACGATTTTGAAGTGCCTTCCATATAGGTAGGGTCGTAACTTGGACATTGACCACACAACAGCTAGACATTCTTTTTCGGTAGTCGAATAATTTTGCTCAGGTTTGCTCAGTGTTCGACTTAAATATGAGATAACTTTTTCTTTATCGCCAAACTTTTGGACTAATGTTGCCTCCAGGCCGATGTTAGATGCGTCAGTATGAATGTAAGTAATTGCATTCGGGTCAAAGTGCCCTAAGATTGGAGGATTTATCAATGCTACTTTAAGGGTTTGAAATGCTTTCTCTTGATTTTCTGTCCAGGTAAAAGGTACATTCTTTTTTATAAGACTGGTTAATGGATCGGCAATTTTTGAAAAACCTTTGATAAATTTTCTATAATATGAGCACATTCCTAAAAATGATTGAACTTCTTTTATCTTTTTGGGCCGAGGAAAATCTCTGATAGCCTTGATATTATGCTCCGCTGGTTTTATACCATGTTGATTAGTTATATGGCCAAGAATCTCCAGTTCTTCGAAAGCAAATTGGCATTTTTTGTTGTTCAATTATAAATTAGCCTCGCGAAAACATTTTAAAACAGCTTCTATTCTTTTGAGATGTGTTGAAAAATCCGAGCTATAAATGATTACGTCATCTAGATAACATAAGCAAATTTGCCATCTAAGATTACCAAGCATATTTTCCATGTTCCTCTCAAATGTAGCAGGGGCATTGCATAGACCAAAGGGCATTACGTTGAACTCATATAGGCCATGTGCTGTAGTGAAGGCTGTCTTTTCTTTATCTTTCTCCTCAACCTCTACTTGCCATTATCCTGATTTAAGGTCAATTGCTGAAAGGTATTTGGATCCTTGAAGTGTATCCAATACTTCATCAATTCTGGGAATTGGGTAAACATCCTTCACTGTTACATCATTCAATTTTCTGTAGTCAACGCAAAATCTGTACTTACCATCTCGCTTCTTGACCAAGATTACAGGGAAGGACCATGGACTCGAGGATGGTCTAATTATGCCGTCTCTGAGCATTTCATCAATTTGTTCTTTTATGATTTCTCGCTCTTTCGCGCTCACCCTATACGGCTTGTGTTTGATCGGTTTCGCGCCTTCTGTATCGATCCGATGTTTCGCTAAGTTGGATCTTCCTAATCCCGACGAAAACAAATCCTCGTACCTTTCCAAAACTTGTTTCAATTGCTCCTTTTCCGTATATGCTAAATTTTCGTTTATCTGAAATTGGGGTTCTTCATGCTCTTTTTGTTCACTTTCTTCCATAAGATTCACTTCGGCTGGCTGGCTTCCAAAGCACAATGTTTGGTTTTTTAATATTTTTAATGGTCGAGGGTAAGGGTTTGTTATCCAGATATATGTTTCCTTATTCACAACATTTATTAAGCTTCTCGCTAGTCGAAGTCCATTTGTTTGAAACATTTTATGGTTCTCCTCGATGATGTATTCGCCATCCTCTGCTTCTACAAATGCATTAATCAATTTAATAGAAAGTTCTGGTATAATGGCATCCTTTGCACTTTTTATTTTCTTCTGTTGATATTTGATTACGTCACGATTTTCTGTCAAGTCATATTTGATTATTTCACGCTGACAATCAATTTTTGCGTTCATTTTCTTAAGAAAATCACGTCCAAGTATAAATATTCGCAAATGTGTTCTCATTATCACAAATTGATGTGTAATTGTTTTGTCATCGAATTTTATATTTAAAATAATATTTCCTACGATATCTAATTCTTTGCCATCGGGTCCGGAGCACATTTTATCAGGATTTATTATTTCAAGACCTGTGTTAAGAGCTGTACTAAGGTCGACCACTGAAAGATCGGCGCCTGTATCAATCAAAGCTTCGCAGATACCGATTCTATCCACGTTAATGTTCATTTTATATTTGGGGTCTAACTTTTTAATTCCATTTATGGTCGACTTGCTTTGATTGACGGTCTCAGGCGCGATGTTTAGTTTAAATCTTCTAATGCAGCATATCTATTCCTTGTAGGGATACTCGAGTACGGGCTATTACTTACGTCAGAGTAGAGCAGAGGTCTCGACTTCTGAGTTCCATTATCCATTCGGATTTCTTCTTCGACCTTGTCTTGTGTAACTATGGGGTCCTCTTCCACAATTCTTACAAACCTGACTCTGCAATACCGCGCTACGTGTCCTGGCTTGTTACACTTGAAACATATTGGTCTCCCGTCTTCTGTCCTATTCCTATTTGAATTTGGATTCTTATTGTATGTTTTACTTGGGTAGACCGGTTTTGGCTCAGGATTGGGAGTGTAAGATCGTCTAGGGGCAGATACCTGGGGCAGAGGCTTGTTCTGGTAATACCTCGGAGTGGGGGCCTGGGGCTTGGAGGTGTTCTGGTAGTACCTCGGAGCGGGGGCCTGGGGCTTGGAGGTGTTCTGATATGGTCTTCTGAACGACGTAGCATTCTTCCATTGCTCTTGATGATGGGGACGAGGAGAGCGTGGTCCATTATAAAGAGCTTTTGATTTTTCTGCACGTTCTTGGTAATTCTTTTCGAACAAATCCAGCTTTTTACAAATTTCTAGAAGTTCATTGGTATTTTTAGGAGGGTTTAGGTGAAGGGCAAAAGAGTATTCTTTCTTTAACCCTCCAATAACCCAGTTTATTTTAGTCTCTTCTTCCATTTGGGGGTCGACCTTGTTGCACAGTACAAGGATATCCTCTGCGAACCTGATTGCAGGTTCATTCCACTGTTGTATCCTGTTTAATCTCATCCTCATTTCTTCTTTGTTGGCGTCTGAGGCAAAATCCTCAATTAGGCGGCTCTTGAAATTTTCCCAGCTGGTGAAACTTACTTTGTGTAGGTTCAGCCAGGTTTTGGCGCTACCAATCATATTCATGGCAGCATAACGGGAGATAATGTAGTCTGCCCAATGGTACAGGAAGCCAATTTCTTCAAGAGATTCAATCCATGGGCGAGGGTCTTCTGTTCCATCATACTTGGGGATGTCGATGTTGGGATTCAGGACAACTGGGTCGGAACTAGCATCTCTACCAATTGTTGCACCAGGTTGCGGCTTGGCAGACTCTTCAGCCTTGATTCTCTCCTGTGCTTGGTCTTGCATCTTACCAGAGCGTGTTTCAACCATCCTACAAATTTATAAAAGGGAATAATGAGATAAGTCTACTTTATGTAGCCACCAGAATCATTTATTTATTTTCTCACATCAAAGAGAGCAGTGAAGTCACAGTGTACCTAAATACAAATGATGATAATCTAAAAATAATCTGTTTTAAATAAATATCATAGAATATAAAAATAAATAAATATATAATTTAAATTTCAAATATATTAAAAATAATATAATAAATACGCCATTAATCATGATGTAACAATATATATACAATACTTTTAGGCCGTTATAGAATAGTCATATGATGTGTCTGTTTTACAATTCATTAATTCTGTTCTTTGTTTGATACCCAATCTTTTATTTCTGAAAAATGCAAAAGTGGTTTGTAATTTGTGGAAGATGATCTTTGTGAATACTACTCTGATCAAAAAGTGTCGACCCTTTGCTCATAAAATCCTGAAAACTCAATATATTTTCTCCTGGTTTGTTGCAAACGCAAGCGTCGCCCTTGGCTTGGAGACCTGCCAATTTTCAAAAATCACGCGTCACATCAGCGCGAGCAGCCGCTGTTCGAAGTGAAGCCATTTTGCCCGTGCTTCGATTTCGTTAGTCACCGAAATGGAGGATCAACGAATTTGCATCAAGTTCTGTGTGAAAAACGGATTCAAGGGTGCCGAAATTTTTTGGATGTTGCAAACAGCCTACGGGGATGCCGTCATGAGCCGAAGACGAGTTTTCGAGTGGTACAAGCGCTTCAAGGAGGGTCGGGAAGAGACCGCCGACAACGAGCGTTGGAACTGGTGTTGGAACTGGTGCGTGAAGACCGACGAATAACTGACAGGGAATTCGCTGAAGAAGCAGGAATATCATTCGGGTTGACCCAATCGATAATAAAGGACATTTTGGGAGTGAGAAGACTCACCGCCGTTCTCGTTCCTAAAGATTTGACTTTTGATCAAAAGAACGCCCGGAAAGAAACGGCCAGTCTCAATCTCGAAGCGACAACCGACGACCCCGAATTGATGAAGAAGGTCATTACTGGAGAAGAAAAATGGATTTACAGCTTTGATTCGGAAACTCTACCCAACAGGTATCGGAGTGGCGCTTCAAAAATGAGCCGAGACCAAAGAAAGCAAGGAAGGCTCCCAGTAAAGTCAAGGTCATGTTTATGGTGTTCTTCGACTACCAGGGCATCGTTTATCATGAATTTCAACAACAAAGCTCTACAATAACTGCTGACTCTTATCTGGGAGTTTTGAGGCGATTGAGGGAAGCGATTAGGCAGAAACAGCCGTAGCTGTGGAGGAGCAAGTCGTGGATCCTCCACCACGATAACGCGCCGGCGCACACACCCCTCAAAATCTCGAAGTTCCTGCAGGACCACTCAACCTATGTGTTCCCCCTACCCCTTACAGTCCCGATTTGGCCTTTGAGACTTCTTCCATTTTGAAAATCTCAAAAAAAAGTTAAAGGGTCGGGAATTTCAGAGCATTGAAGATATCAAAGTGGAATCGAAGAAGGCCATGAAGGCGATCCCGAAAACAGACTACCCAGAGGTGTTTTGCCGACTGGAAAAAAAGATGGCTGAAGTGCATCGCGGCCAACGGGGACTACTTTGAAGGGGGATAATTTGAATTTGGTAGAATAATAAAGTTTTTTTTTTAAAACTTATGAGCAAAGTGTCGGAACTTTTTTTATCAGTGTAGTAAAGTCATAATATATTTTAAGAAATTGCTAAAATAGAATGATAATTGTAGATATATTGCCAGACATTCCTTTCTTTTGTACCAAGTTCTTTATTCTCGTTTTTTCTCTCTCTTTCTCCTTCTTAATACCATATGACTATTCTTTACGGCCTATAATTATTGTAAATAATAGACAATTGTAAAGTCATACATGGTAAATAATTAATAAGTTACTTTAGAATATAACTCATTGTGTAAATAGCTCAACTTGATTAATCTTCTATCTCCACGATACTAATTATTACAGATAACTTCATTAACTTCCATCATTACTTAACATACTGTAAATAACTACCTTGCGATTTCTTCTATCTGCTTATGTTGTTGCTTATTTGTTTAATGTATATGTTTATTCAATGCTCTTTTTCTTAATTGTTTATTTTCTTTTTGATAATTCTGTTACCTACTCTACTACAATATGAATTATTGTAAATAGTTTCACGCGCAATTATCCAGATCGGATATAGCGTGTCTTGTTTGCAACTGGTAATAAATAGATGTATGAGAGCGGAAGTGTCGCTAGATGGACATATCGCTTTACATTGAAATAAATACATATATCTGCTATACCTTGTTAATGTGTGATCGTTTTTCAGATCAGAAGAGATAGTAAACAGTGGTTCTTTGTAGATTGTTTGTATCCCTTCATATTGTGGCGAAGAAATAATTTATATTTTAATTTAATTAATCAATGAAAATATTTGAAATATATTTATTACTTTGAAAATAGAGCAATCCATAAATAAATCTTTAATTAAAAAGGCATATATTGGATCAAAATATCATTTATTTTACCAATATTTCAGTTTCCTGAACGCCAACCTTTATCAAGGTGTTATAACATTTATAACACCTTAATAAAGGTTGGCGTTCAGGAAACTGAAATATTAGTAAAATAAATGATATTTTGATCCAATATATTTCTTTTAAATTAAATATTTATTACTTTATATTTATAAAATCATCATTTAGTTACCTAGCATGCTTGCTCGATATTCTCTAGCTGTAGATAGTTTGGTTGATAATTGTCGACTGGTCGCCGTGACGTCATCAATAAATACTTTTACATCTTAAGATATTCCAAGACTTGATTCATGCGATACAATATTATTGAATAAAGATTTAACTATAAATATATTATAATAATTCGAATATGATTCAATATTAAATAGAATATTTATTTTGACATCTACAATATCACAGAGTTTCAATTAGAAAAATATGGTGATATTTATGTTACATGCGATAGGATATTTCAAGAAATATGTCGATATTATAGAATAGAGCTATTCTCTTCTCCGCCTCTAATATTTATCTTTCTTGAAGAAGAGATCAAAAGCCTTAGAGTTCCTTATAAAATATCTCCTATAAAAATCATAAATATAACTCAAAACTAAATTTGATTTCAAAAGTTCGGCTATATTATATAATGAAGAAAAATATTATGGACTTGGAACATCAGATTTACATACCCAAGAAAGTGGACATTGCGACTTCTCTGATAGAGATGCAATGAGACATCTTCATTAGACACGACAACAATAAAGAACAATATTTTAATATTAAAATAAAGAGAGAAGGATCGAAGACTCATTATCTTATTTACTTCAATATATTACATATATTACAAATATTTGCGTACGTCTTTAGGTGTCTTTAGCTTTCCGCTCTGGCCGATGGTTTCTATTCGCTCTTTGAAGATTCTGTTACTTTCAAGGCCATCCTGCATCGCACAAAAAGCAAATATTTAGAAAATATTAATAAATATTGTACATATCCTGCTTGCGTTCTCAATGTTCGGTATTTTAAACTGAGTCTGTTTTACTTTACTCACTCCGTTTGAGATCAGATTGCGTGAATCGACATGACATCAGTAAGACAACATTGGACGGTTTCTGTTTTGAATGTGTTGCTTCAGTATTTCTGATTTTCTTCGGTAATATAAGTGATTATTTTTCATATTGATATACATATCTGATATATCGTATTTAGAATGTTGGTATTCAATATGCTCACTGATTTTATCTGTTATTGACTGCATGATAAACCTACTCGTAGATTCTGAAAGGTCGTCCCTTGTTGTCCAACAGTTTCCGACATATGTTCTCTATTTCTACATCTCTAGGGAGTATGGTTGATCAAAGAAATCACGTTTGATAGATCGATATATTATAGTGATGAAAGGTATTCTAATACTGAAGGAAATTTTGTAGAGTTAAAGGAAGAAAGGTATGATGGTCTGCACTAGTAGAGTGATAAAAGGTATTCTACTACTGAAGGTAATTCTGTAGAGTTAAAGGAAGAAAGGTATGATGGTGTGCACTAGGAGAGTGATGAAAGGTATTCTACTACTGAAGGTAATTCTGTAGAGTTAAAGGAAGAAAGGTATGATGGTCTGCACTAGTAGAGTGATGAAAGGTATTCTACTACTGAAGGTAATTCTGTAGAGTTAAAGGAAGAAAGGTATGATGGTGTGCACTAGTAGAGTGATGAAAGGTATTCTACTACTGAAGGTAATTCTGTAGAGTTAAAGGAAGAAAGGTATGATGGTCTGCACTAGTAGAGTGATGAAAGGTATTCTACTACTGAAGGTAATTCTGCAGAGTTAAAGGAAGAAAGGTATGATGGTCTGCACTAGTAGAGTGATGAAAGGTATTCTACTACTGAAGGTAATTCTGTAGAGTTAAAGGAAGAAAGGTATGATGGTGTGCACTAGTAGAGTGATGAAAAGTATTCTACTAGTGAAGGTAATTCTGTAGAGTTAAAGTAAGAAAGGTATGATGGTGTGCACCAGGAGAGTGATGAAAAGTATTCTACTACTGAAGGTAATTCTGTAGAGTTGAAGGAGAAGAAAGGTATGATGGTCTGCACTAGTAGAGTGATGAAAAGTATTCTACTACTGAATGTAATTCTGTAGAGTTAAAGGAAGAAAGGTATGATGGTCTGCACTAGTAGAGTAATGAAAGGTATTCTACTACTGAAGGTAATTCTGTAGAGTTAAAGGAAGAAAGGTATGATGGTTTGCACTAGTAGAGTAATGAAAGGTATTCTACTACTGAAAGTAATTCTGTAGAGTTAAAGGAAGAAACGTATGATGGTCTGTACTAGTAGAGTGATGAAAGGTATTCTACTACTGAAGGTAATTCTGTAGAGTTAAAGGAAGAAAGGTATGATGGTCTGTACTAGTAGAGTGATGAAAGGTATTCTACTACTGAAGGTAATTCTGTAGAGTTAAAGGAAGAAAGATATGATGGTCTGTACTAGTAGAGTGAATAAAGGTATTCTACTACTGAAGGTAATTCTGTAGAGTTAAAGGAAGAAAGGTATGATGGTCTGCACTAGTAGCGTAGTAAGTACCATAGGAATGTGGCGGCGGTGGTGGCGGCAGTGTTATGGGCGGTTGCCGGGCGACGGACGGATCAATAGTCTCAGTGCTGCAGTGCCACCGCGGCGGATTACCGGCCGTACCATGCGCCCAGGGGATCACTCAGTCCGTGCCCAGGTACGTACCGTGCCCTGGAAGGATCAAGGTAGATTTGTACACATTCAAGTTTCTCTCATGTCCTACCAGAACGCACCAGGAATTGACGTACGTTTGGGAATGTACCGTCCTCTGGTAGTAGACATGTAGGTTCCATCGAGTACGTAATATAATAATGCTGATTTGGCATTGCCGTCACAATGTTTGTCGCTTTCTGACAGTATCAGTGTACGTTTCAATTATGCCTGAGTTTGTATCAACCGTAAAATGAACAACTGTAAATTTGATCTGCACAATGACTGCGTACTTTTCCTAGCAGGAACCATTTAAGCCTTACCTGCGTCTCAGTTCATATTATGTCTTAGCAAGAAGATATATATAGGTTTTATCTGCGCTTGTAGTATGCCGTGTTTTGTAAGTATCAACGTAAATTTCACATGCATATTAATAAATACCATGCTTCCTAGAACAGTGTTTGTTTCATTTGAAACTAAATAATACCATGATATATACTAATACCAAAAATACCAATACCCTAATAGTATAATTGTAGGTTTAGCCTACGCTTGAGGTATACAGTGTTCTGTAAATATCAATGTAGATTTCACCTGATCCTGTATACTTACCATTCCTTCTGAAATAGCGTTTTCTTCACCTGAATCTAAATAATGCCATCCCCATATAGTATAAGCGTAGGTTTCACCTGCACTGCCCTAAGTACTTAACGATTCTGGCACCTAGTAACAGCGTAGGTTCGTTTATTTAAACCCCCCTCCCTATACAACTCTACCTTATAAAAATCAATAAAATTTGTGAAAACCTCGACTGATATCATTTTGATTATTTTGTTTTTATTCTGTGCATGTTTTTGTCGAATGTTCCTCTGAGATATGTTAAAATCTTCTTTGAACGACCTTTGAAACACAAATAAACGTCAACTGTAATACAAGAAGCTAAAATCGAAGACACACTGATATTTAATAAAATTTAATATTTACAATAAGTGTACATCTTTATTATAATTTATTATATATTTTGAATTTATATAAATATGTAACATAGTTACAAATTCATATGAGAAATGGTTAGAGAAAAATAATTATTATTAATAAACAATATTTAAGCGCAACTTGTACCTATATTTTAAAGTAAACACATATATAGTAAAAAATAGTTATTTTGTCAAATTTACCAAAATCTCTTCTTCCACTGGCCTGGCCTACGACGGTGGCATTAAAAGTTTCCAGACGAAACTTTACACCGATCTTCTCTCCCTGAATAAATAATTTATTAGCAAGCTTTTAATTCTGTTTCTGGGCTCTCTCTACGTGGGGTTTATTTTGTTGCAGGTTGGATCTAATACATCTTCTTTATATCTTTGTTCGTATAATATAAAACCTAAAACGTATTTTTATGAAGTAAATAGTATATTTTATAATAGAATAGTATAAAGAAGTATCTTTGCATATTGACAATATTTATATTTGTATTTATGTCATTGGTTGTTGTGTTGTTTTGGTTTCAATTGTTTATGTAAAATAGTTTTCAGCATTTAGTGTTGTTACTTAACGCAAGCATCCCTTGTGGGGATATCACGTCTGATTTGATAATACTAAATAAATATTTTACTTTCTATATATATTATTTATCAAATTACGAAACTATTTGAGACGCGTAATATTCTTTTTAAAATAAAACAATTTTTACTGCCCTTACTGCAATAGAAAAATTAAAGGAAGGGACTTGCACATCAGTGGTTAACTCTCTCAGCGGTTTCGCCAGTTTAATATACCATACAGCTGTTATATTGCATTGCAGTAAGGGCAGTAGAAATTGCTTTATTTAAAAAAGAATATTACGCGTCTAAAATAATTTCGTAATTTGATAACAGATGGCGCGCTAGTGCATCGTAATATATTATTTAATTATAATAGTTATGGATTTATATATATATATAGCTTTTTTAATGATTAAAGAAAGCTTTTTAAAATAATTTGATAACGAATTGAAGTTAATATTTCAGTATAGCAAGCTATTACTGAAAAAGTAAAGTAGATGTATATCTATTACTGAAAAAATAAAGTAGATGTATATGTAGATATATATATCTACAATATACGAAAGAAAATTTTGATATAAGAGAAGGTTCATATATTTTAGATATAAAAATACTTTAATATTTATCGTAAAGATGAAGGATGCTTGGTCGGAATTCATAGTTCTTCAAATAAAAGATACTTCGGTCAGTAAATCTTTTTTCCTGTCTCGATGTTTGACAAAAATGGTTTGTCCTCGTCAGGAGTGAACAAATATAATAATTATAAGAGTTATGGATTTTTATATTTATTTATAGGTTTTATAATGAATTTAAAGATAGCATTTTAGAATATTTATTGTCGAAATGACGAGACAATAAAAAAGATTTACTGGCAGAAGTATCTTAAATTTAAATTTATGTATAGTATATGTATATTTTTGAAAATAGAGCAATCCATATTTAATTCATTAGATAATAAAAAGGCATATATTGGATTTAATAAAAGATTTATTTTGCCAATATTTCGGTTGTCTGAACGCCATACCTTTATCAAGGCATTACATTTTTGTAATTAATTACAAAAAATACAAAAATGTAATGCATTGATAAAGGTTTGGCGTTCAGCCAACCAAAATATTGGCAAAATAAATATTTTATTTAATCCAAAATATGCCTTTTTATTATCTAAGTTATATGTATATTTAGGTATTCAAATATTAACCATTAAAGCTAGTAGACAATGCGTTGTGAGAATTTTAAAAGATTTTTTGCTTTGATATATCAATATTAGTTAATAGGCTAATCCCGTAATAGAATGTTCAAATCTAAAAGCTTGAGGGATGAGTTTCTTTTGCAAATACTTTTTTTTTTTTTCCTGTGTAGAAGGGCGTTGCCCGAAAGCTCGAAATAAATTTATTTGCAAAAGAAACTCATCCCTCATGCTTTTAGATTTGAACATATCAATATTAGTATTATATTGCTTTTATATATCTGTATTTTATCTTCGAGTTATATTTTATACGAAGGTAAAATAGTATTCTAATTGATTGTGCAAGAGTTGAGCTGTAGATATACAAGTTGGGTTTGATTATTTGACATCCAAACTAGTAACTTTCCCTGATCCAGAAACTCTGATGGAAGGACAATCCAGTTAGAAAGCTCAAAATTTCAATAAGATTTTATCTCTTTATCTCTGAATCCAATTATTTAGTTCTGACTATGTGTCCAATTATATTTATTTCAAACAGTATTTTACTTTTCCCTTTTGCATTCCTTTCACTCTATAATTGTAACTATATAGTCTGCTTTTATATTATTTTCTTCCTATACTTAATTCTTATAATAATTTTCATTTACCTATACATTCTTTTCAATATCTGATTACTTCTGACTATGCTTTGCTTCTAACTATAAATTATTTTTCTTTATTTCTAACTTCTGACGATAAATTTATTCTACCTATATACATTTTATCTATAGTTCTGACTAAACTGTATTTATATCTATACGTTATATTCTGTATTTATTCACTTCTGATTATATTTTTTAAACTTTACTTTTGTTCCTGTACTTATTGTGTGTTGTGTTGTTGTGTTGTGTTGTGACTATACAATTTTCTGACAATACTTACTTTTAGCAATATTTTGTTTCTACCTATATATTTTATGTCTATACTTAAATCTAACTATACTTTCTTTTTGTCCCTGTATTTCTTGTGTGTTGTGTTGTTGTGTTTTGACTATACAATTTTCTGCCAATACTTACTTTTAGCAATATTTTGTTTCAACCTATATATTTTATGTCTATACTTAAATCTAACTATACTTTCTTTTTGTCCCTGTACTTCTTGTGTTGTTGTGTTGTGTTTTGACTATACATTTTTCTGCCAATACTTACTTTTAGCAATATATTTTGTTTCTACCTATATATTTTATGTCTATACTTATATCTAACTATACTTTCTTTTTGTCCCTGTACTTCTTGTGTTGTTGTGTTGTGTTTTGACTATACATTTTTCTGCCAATACTTACTTTTAGCAATATATTTTGTTTCTACCTATATATTTTATGTCTATACTTATATCTAACTATACTTTCTTTTTGTCCCTGTACTTCTTGTGTTGTTGTGTTGTGTTTTGACTATACATTTTTCTGCCAATACTTACTTTTAGCAATATATTTTGTTTCTACCTATATATTTTATGTCTATACTTATATCTAACTATACTTTCTTTTTGTCCCTGTACTTCTTGTGTTGTTGTGTTGTGTTTTGACTATACATTTTTCTGCCAATACTTACTTTTAGCAATATATTTTGTTTCTACCTATATATTTTATGTCTATACTTATATCTAACTATACTTTCTTTTTGTCCCTGTACTTCTTGTGTTGTTGTGTTGTGTTTTGACTATACATTTTTCTGCCAATACTTACTTTTAGCAATATATTTTGTTTCTACCTATATATTTTATGTCTATACTTATATGTAACTATACTTTCTTTTTGTCCCTGTACTTCTTGTGTGTTGTGTTGTGTTTTGACTATACATTTTTCTGACCATACTTACTTTTAGCAATAGTTTGCTTCTATCTATATATTTTTACGTCTAGACTTGAATTTAATTATACTTTGTCTAATCATATACTTTTTTCTGTCTATACTTGGTTGAATCAATAATTTGCTTCTACCAATCGTTTTTTTTTCTGTCTCTACTTCTGACAATTATTTAATTATAATTTTATTTATCTTTTTTTTTGCCTTACCCATTCTCATATTATAATATTTTGCCTATGCTTATATATTATAACTATATTTTCTTCTTCCTATACCTTTCTAATGCTTATATTTTCCTTGTCACTAATATTTCTTCTCATATAGATAATCAATAACTACTTCTGCAGACCCCTTATTGCGATATTTGACAAATAGAAGAGAGGGTTAGCAATATTTCTAACTACGCAGTAAAGTCAGCAGAAATATGTTGGGAGGATTTCTATCAAAAATATCATTTTTAAATTGTATTAAACTTACTTTATATAGATATAATGCTGTATTTTAACCTGCTTGTAAGTTCCTTTACACTAAAAATGTTTCCTTTTCTTAAACCTTATTTCTGGTTAAACTCAGCACATTACACCTACTTTCCTGTCTCCTATGCTTTTTTCTGCCATAAATTTTTTTCAGCCTAAACTAAGCATTTTTTTTTACCCATACTTTCCCCTTTTTGTGCTCTTTTTCTGCCTATGCTTTCTTTATGCTTATGTTTTTCCTGTCTATAATTTATTTCTATCTGAACTTAGTCTTTCCTCTATATTTATTCGGCCTATGCTTTTATTCCTCCCATACTTTCCTATTCTAATACTTTCTTGCTGTCTATGATTTTCTTTTGTCTATTCTATTCCTGCCTATATATGAACTTTTCTATTCCTATGCTCATTTTCTTACTATGGGTTTTTAAAAAATAAATTCTTGTTCCTATGCTTTTATTCTGCCTATTCTTTCCTCCTCTTATGCTTATGCCTATAATTTTTCTCTTCCTATGCTTCTTTCTATCTATTTGATCCTGCTGTCTATTATTTTTTATGCCTTTACTTTGTTATTCCTGTGCACTTTCCTGCCTATTATTTCTTTGTTCCAATTCTCTTCTTTTTCTTTTAGCTTCCTCTTTCTATAATTTTATTTTCCTTATACATTCCTCTTCTATGCTTATGCCTAAACTTTTCTCTTTATGTGCTTCTGCCTATACTTTTCTCTTTATGTGCCTTTGCCTATACTTTTCACTTTCTATTCTTTTGCCTATACTTTTATTTTCCTATTCTTGTCCCTATTCGTTCCTATTTCTCTGCTTACTATGCTTCTTCCTATACCTTTATCTTTCTATGCTTCTACCTATAATTTATCTACCTATGCTTTTGATTATACCTTTCTCTTCCTATGCTTTTTCCTTTACTTTCCTCTTCCTATGCTTCTGCCTATACCATTCTCTTCCTATGTTTCTGCCTATACTTTCTCTTCCTATGCTTCTGCCTATACTTTTCTCTTTCAATGCTTCTGCCTATACCTTACTTCTTCCTATGCTTCTGCCTATACCTTTATCTTCCTATGCTTCTGCCTATACCTTTATCTTCCTATGCTTCTGGCTATACCTTTTCTCTTCCTATGTTTCTGCCTATACTTTCCACTGCCTATGCTTCTGCCCATACCTTTCTCTTCCTATGCTTCTGCCTATACCTTTCTCTTCCTATGCTTCTGCCTATACTTTTCTCTTCCTATGCTTCTGCCTATACCTTTCTCTTCCTATGCTTCTGCCTATACTTTCCTTTTCCTATGCTTCTGCCTATACCTTTCTCTTCCTATGCTTCTGCCTATACTTTCCTCTTCCTATGCTTCTGCCTATACTTTCCTTTTCCTATGCTTCTGCCTATACCCTTCTCTTCCTATGCTTCTGCCTATACTTTCTCTTCCTATGCTTCTGCCTATACTTTTCTCTTCCTATGTATCTGCCTATACTCTCTCTTCCTATGCTTCTCCCTATACTTTTCTCTTCCTATGCTTCTGCCTATACCTTCCCGTCCTATGCTTCTGCCTATACCTTCATCTTCCTAAGCTTCTGCCTATATCTTCCTCATTCTATGCTTCTGCCTATACCTTTCTCTTCCTATGCTTCTGCCTATACCTTTCTCTTCCTAAGCTTCTGCCTATATCTTTCTCATTCTATGCTTCTATCTATACTTCCCTCTTCCTATGCTTCTGCCTATACCTTTCTCTTCCTATGCTTCTGCCTATACTTTCCACTGCCTATGCTTCTGCCTATACCTTTCTCTTCCTATGCTTCTGCCTATACCTTTCTCTTCTATGCTTCTATCTATACTTCCCTCTTCCTATGCTTCTGCCTATACCTTTTCTCTTCCTATGCTTCTGCCTATACCTTTCTCTTCCTATGCTTCTGCCTATACCTTTCTCTTCCTAAGCTTCTGCCTATATCTTCCTCATTCTATGCTTCTATCTATACTTCCCTCTTCCTATGCTTCTGCCTATACTTTCCCCTTCCTATGCTTCTGCCTATAATTTCTCTTCCTATGCTTCTGCCTATACTTTCCCCTTCCTATGCTTCTGCCTATAATTTCTCTTCCTATGCTTCTGCCTATACTTTCCTCTTCCTATGCTTCTATCTATACTTTTCTCTTCCTATGCTTCTGCATAAACTTTCCTCTTCCTATGCTTCTGCCTATACCTTTCTCTTCCTATGCTTCTGCCTATACCTTTCTCTTCCTATGCTTCTGCCTATACCTTTCTCTTCCTATGCTTCTGCCTATACTTTTCTCTTTCTATGCTTCTGCCTATACCTTTCTCTTCCTATGCTTCTGCCTATACCTTTCTCTTCCTATGCTTCTGCCTATACTTTTCTCTTCCTATGCTTCTGCCTATACTTTTCTCTTTCTATACTTCTGCCTATACCTTTCTCTTCCTATGCTTCTGCCTATACCTTTCTCTTCCTATGCTTCTGCCTATACTTTCCACTGCCTATGCTTCTGCCTATACTTTCCACTGCCTATGCTTCTGCCTAAACTTTCCTCTTCCTATACTTCTGCCTATACTTTCCACTGCCTATGCTTCTGCCTAAACTTTTCTCTTCCTATGCTTCTGCCTATACCTTTCTCTTCCTATGCTTCTGCCTAAACTTTCCTCTTCCTATGCTTCTGACTATACTTTCCACTGCCTATGCTTCTGCCTATACCTTTCTCTTCCTATGCTTCTGCCTATACTTTTCTCTTTCTATGCTTCTGCCTATACCTTTCTCTTCCTATGCTTCTGCCTATACCTTTCTCTTCCTATGCTTCTGCCTATACTTTCCACTGCCTATGTTTCTGCCTAAACTTTCCTCTTCCTATGCTTCTGCCTATACTTTACACTGCCTATGCTTCTGCCTATACTTTCCTCTTTCTATGCTTCTATCTATACCTTTCTCTTCCTATGCTTCTGCCTATACTTTTATATTCCTATTCTTCTGCCTATATTTTTTATCTTTGCATCCTCCTCCTTCTGTCTATTCTCCTCTGCTGCCTATACTTTCTTTTTCCTGTGTTCTCTTTCTGCATATTGTTTTCTCAGGCTACAATATCCTATTTACCTTACATTCCTTAATCCGCGATTTCCTCTTTCTGAAGCGTTCTTGGGCGTTTACTTTACTTTTCATCTGCCCTTACTGTAAATTCAACAACATTCCTTCTCGATTACGCTCAAAACTCTGCCTGTAGAGGATAAGCTACAGCATTCAACATTGTTTTATACCTACCGTCTGATAGTGAGTAATCTATTCATCATAGCCAATTATATTATTTGAGTCCAATGGCGATCCGTCAAATAAGTTTATATTTAAAAGGTCGTGCCTGGATCTGTAAAAAAAAACCTTTTTTTTTTTTCTCAAATATTTCGAGAGATTGCTCCCTCTTTATCAATTATATTATGAGAATGATTATACTTGCCATAGGATATCTACAATACCAATTATCGAAATAAGACAAGACTAAGGATATTGGTTGTCAAACGTTCGTGTAGAAATTGACAATAAATTACATGAACGTCACTAAACGAACCATTCGAAATTAACTTTTGACACAAAGCGGATATGAGGAGGTTTTCCATCTTTCATGAATGTATTTTCATCAAATATTTGTCTCTCCTGAAATATGCATATAAACTATATTATAAAATGTTGTGCATAATATTCACCCCTTACAGAAAGGATACTAAGGTTGTGCTATATATTCAACTTTTTTTTTGACACAAAGAGGATATGAGGAGGTTTTCCCTCTTGTTAGGATGTAAATTCATCAAGTATTTGTCTCTCCTGAAATATGCAAATAAACTCGATTATAAAAGGTTGTGCATAATATTCACCCCTTACAGAAACGATGCTAAAAAAAGGTCGGTGGACGAGTGGGTAACATCCTCGATTCCCGACAGTCATGAACCGGGATTGAATCCCGCGTTAAAATTTTGTTTAATATGTGAATAACCTTCACATATTATTCACTGTTTCAACTATCATGAACTAGGTTGCTCTTGTTGAGCGGTACCTATTAATGTGATTTTGAACCGGCAAAAACGATGCTAAGGTTGTGCTATATATTCAACTTTTTTTTGACACAAAGAGGATATGAGGAGATTTTCCATCTTGAATGGATGTAATTTCTTCAAGTGTATGTCTCTCCTGAAATATGCAAATAAAATCGATTATAAAAGGTTGACACAAAGCACAAAGAGGATATGAGGAGGTTTTCCCTCTTGTATGAATGTAATTTAATCAAGTGTTTGTCTCTCCTTAAATATGCAAATAAACTCGATTATTATATGTGCATAAAATATACCCCTTACATAAAAAATGCTAAGTTTGTTCTATTAATATTTTAGAAGTGGTCCAATTACAAAGAAAGAATAATCCCACACTAGACTGTAATGCCCCATCATCAATTATTTTATTGAAAGATTTGCTTCACACAAATTCTCTGATCAAAGTTATATGGCATCTGGCAGACAAAATGTACTATAATATTGTTGCACCAGGCTGAGGTTTGGCAGATTCTTCAGTCTTGATTCTCTCCTCAGACGCGTCTTGCATCTTTCCAGAACGTGTATCAACCATCCTACAAGGTTAAACCAGTCAATAATAAGACAACTATATATTTAGGTAACACCTAGAATATCTCTTTATTTATCACATCAAAGTTTAAAGCAGGTGGGGTATTTAGTGTATCAAAATACAAGTGTTTTATAGTACATAATATTTCATAATAATTTTCTGCTTTATAAAAATAAATAAATATATAATTTAAATTTTAAATATACTAAAAATAATATTATAAATAATTTTTAAAATATGCGCATCAAATATGATGCAACAATTTTATACTATATATATATATTATATAATCTAAAAACTCAAATATTTCTATATTTTAATTTATATATATTTTATTTTATTCATTGATAATATTACTTTGTTATCATCGTTTTTAGAAAGACTTTCAGTTTAGTTGTATAGTTTTGTTGTAAATATGCGTAGTTAATATATCAATCCTTTTAAATCACTAATATAGGATTAACTTTATAGATTCTATATAATGTGAAAATAACTAATGTGTAATCTTTCCTCAAGTAATTGAAATTAAAAGCTACTTATCTATTTTTATCACGACTGCACCTCAACCCTTTATCTTATCGATCCTTTGTCTTATCAACCCTTTATCTAACAACAACAAATTTATTCATAACATATATATACATACAGTTTAACCTGTCTATAGAGTCCCCTTTTGGGACTCACCAAATTAGGGTGCTATAGAGAGGGGGTGCTATAGACAGGTCACTTTTTATGTAAATCGCATCGTACTACGCATTCAAAATCGGGCGCTATAGAGAGGAAGGCGCTATTTAGACAGGTTTAACTATATGTACTAAAAATATATACCATGTTTTCTCCTGTAAAAGAGCGTCCGTGCCCGAAAGCTAAAAATGTTTTGAAAAGATACTTTTCCATTGAAGCCTGATATATTTTACTCAACATTTATATTTTCTATTTACTAAAAAATAGGAATAACATCCTTTTGAATATTTAAATTTTTCGTGCATTGACATAGTATAAATATTTTCGTAGTTATTAAATTTTGATGTTTAGCATCATTTTTGGATCACCCTGTGTTTGTGTCACCAATGTAGCGACCACTTAACACATACCATTGTATAGATATTATGTTTTAAATGAGGTGGACTGTTATATTAAATAAACAACAACAGCTTTATTAGGACATTTCCGTCTTGTAAGGACTCGCCATACATCATTTTCATGGAGAAAAGGAAAAATAAACATAAACAAAGGAGAGAAGGGAAAATTAAAAGGAAATCAAAGTATTCAACATAACTATACAAATTAACTATGGAAGGAAATTGTTCTGTAATTTTAGTTCTTAGAGATTACCTTGTTCCCTAACGCTTTATGAAAGTTAAACAATTCTATCGCTATATATTTTTTCTCGGACATTATTCTGATTAGCTGAACTGGGTTCACATAGATTTGGATAATGTTCTTTAAGATCTTATTCCGTTCCTTGTTAACAATAGTGCATTCAGAGATGTAGTGGGTCATTTCTTCAATGCTTTCAGTTTTGCAGAATTTAAAAATTACATCTTCCTTTTTAATTATTTGAATGTGACTTTCTGTTATATTAAATAATTAAAAATGTGACAATATATTCGCATTAAATAAAACAAAATGTGAATATCTTTCTAAGGGAATCAATATATACTTATCATCCTTTTTTATTTCCATTTGACCAAACACTAAAATAAACAAACTGTGACATATTTGTTCCTTGTTCCAAAATGACTTTGTTAGGTACCGCTCAAAAATAGCCAGCTAGCTTTATGTTATTTGCAATGAAAAATAAGGGTTCGGTGGAAGAATGGTCTAAACCGTTGGTTTTCGACCACTACGACCCAGAATCGAATCCCGCATTGGAAACCTTTGTTTTTGTTTTAAAAAATGCTCCAATGGACCCGATTCTTGCAAAATTTTATCCCCACCAGCTAGTGCAAGTAACCAAATAGGGCTGTGGCACATTTTGTAAGTGCAAAAGTCGAACTGATTTTCACATGTGTTGACATGTGGTGTGCTTACAGTAAAAGCGGTTGCCAACTTTTACCCACCATGGTTATCATGGCCTGTATACCACGTGAACTAAGGATAATTAAAAAAAAAATTAAAGAGCCTCTACGACAAGATTATTTTATATTTATTGAAGATGAATGACTTCTCCAAAAAAAAATTAAAAATAAAATTCAAAAAGTTAAAAAGCTAATAATTAATTAAACTATATGATTGGTCTCTACTACAAATCGATAGAAAGTAGAGAAGTTTTCTTTTGACCATCTTTATTATTTTCAAATGAAGAAGAATTTATTGGTAGGAAAATATAAAACCTCTTTTTGACGAGTATGTAAATGTATCGATCACAGGACTGACAAGTCCGAAAGCTTGAAAATAAAAGGTTGTACAAGAAACTTAACCCTGGAAGCTGGGGCAAGTTACATTTTACATTTCGTAAAATTCCAAAGAAAAGTCTCTAATTACTAAATTAACTTAAGACTTTTAAAAATATTTATTAAGAAAACATTAGAAATGTGTTCGCAGTGAACAGAATGCATAGAAATATAGTGTAGATGGTTTAAATGAAATTTAAATGGTATTGCCGAGTCGCCCGGGAATTTTCAATAGTTGGAAGTCTGTAAAACTAACTTTAAGGAAATTTGCAAGTTTTCCCTGTAGAATTACTCTCTTGAGAATTTCCCCTTGAATTGTCGCGTGGAGAGTGGTTCCTATTGTAAGGCCAGAATTTAATTCTGTGCATTCCGCGGCTTTTATAGCCCCGTTGTAAGGAATTCCTTCAGAAGTTGTAGCACGCATTGGGAATAAATCTTCTCGTGATATCACTGTTCATCTGAAGACAAGATAATCCTCAATTGTCGTCAACATAGAACGTTCCAAAAGGCATAAAAATTAGAAAGAAACCCTTAGGGCTTAAGAATTCGTGTATTTTGCTATATAAAAGATAGTGTATAGGCTTTGATCTTTTTTTCAATATACGGTAGAACCTCTCTGTAAAGGACAACACCTAATTGCAGAGCCAAAGTGTCCTTTAGGGAGAGGTGCCCTCTTAGCGGAGAGTTGATGAATTGTAAAAATAGTAATTTTGCAAATGAAAACTGTTCTTTGTGGAGAGGTGTCCGCTAATTGGAGGTTCTACTGTATCTGTTTGTAGATCAATATCTTTCCGTAAATTTCCAATGATATTTCGACGATAGAATTGACCTAGCCACTTTTCGATCGAAACACTACTTTGACAAATTTAGTATATTTGGTATTTTAAATTTTGGTCATTGCTGTTTTGTGAATTTCGTGATATATTTTAGAATATTTCGTGAATCCATAGTAGAGCTCATGATGTCAAAGTCAATCTGATCTGACAAGGATCATTATCACGAAACCATGGACTCCAGAAAAGCGATATGAATTTTCCGAAACTGGTATTTTGTCTTTTATCACCGACCTGATTATGCTCAATTAATGAGATGATTAATGATTTTCGCATTTATTTTTGCAAAATAATTCAACTTTCCTTATATATAAATATAAATTTAATACGATTAATCCTTTTAATATATTGTAATACGCATAGCATCAAAAAGGATGAGTTTCTTTTATTAGGAAAAACGTTTCTAGCTTTCGGGCGTAAGCGGCCCTTCCACAGGAAATAATGGAACAATTTCAAGACACAAGCCAAATTCCACTCCAGATTATATACATTATTCCTCTTATTGCCCCATCAGTCACAAGATCAACACAGTTAAAACCCTTTCCAAACGAATATATACACATTGTACCACCCAACTCTCAAAAGATACAGAAACCCAATTATTGATCAACAAACTCACTTCTATAGGTTATCCGAAAAACTTTATATTAAGACATTTCTACAATCCCTCTCTCATAAGAAATAATCCTGTTTATAAATCGATATGTACAATCCCATATTCCCACAGTAGTACCTACATAGCCAGAATTTTAAACAAACACGGTATCAGAACATATTATGAAAGCAACCCGAGTATATTAACCATTTTAAGAAACCCCATTACCAGAAACAGTATTCCTATATCAAAACTATACAATAGCAAAGCAGTATATTCCATACCATGCACCCAATGTAATAATGTCTATGTAGGTGAAACAGGAAGACAGATAAAAGACAGAATAGACGAACACAGAAGAAACATTAAAAACAAAGACCCCAAATCTCTAATAGTGCAACATATCAGACACACAGATCATGAATTCAATCTAGCAAACCCAAATATTCATTACACAAACATAAACAGTAAATACAAAAGATTAATACTAGAAGCATTGATATCAACAAAATATAACAGTATAAACAGACATATAGACATCCCAGAGACATATGATAGGCTGGTCCAAAAACTAAAATAGATTTTTCCGTTTTTCTTCATCACACCATTTTACAATTATGCATTTAATAATAATATCAGCAAATTGACTAATTTACATAACAATAATTTCTCTTAAATAATAAAATATAATACTTCATAATTAATCCTAGATATGCAAAAATTACCTGTTATATATATGTATATACATCTTTACTTGAAATTGTTCCATTATTTCCTGTGGAAGGGCCGCTTACGCCCGAAAGCTAGAAACGTTTTTCCTAATAAAAGAAACTCATCCTTTTTGATTCTATGCGTATTACAATAAATATAAATTGTTGTAAATTAGAAAAACATTAAAATCACCCTAAAAAAAATATGAACAAAAACAAATATAATGTCAGTTTAACAGGCTAAAATGGAACACTTAAATGATCATTTCTTTAGAAATTTCTTTCATTCATACTTCATTTCTTCACTACCCTATTTCTATTTAACAACATTTTAACGCTGTTTCAGATGAATTAATAATTTAATTTCTAATAATCATCACAAGAAATTATAATTATATTATTTGAACTACAAATAATAACATGTTCCTCCGTAAATTTTTCCATCGATATTTCTAATTGCTCTTGAAAATATATTATTTTTTATTCTATGAAAAATACATGTTACTGACGAGAGATTAAATATTTTTAAAATTTGACATTTATATAAATATTTCAAACTTCTATCAGGTTTAATCTAAAGTACTCAAGAATTTATTTCAAGTGAGGTTCTTTTATTTATCCCTAGTACACGTGGTACGAGCCATGATAATCATGGTGGGTAGTTAGCAACCGCTTTAGTGCACCACATGTCTACACATGTGAAAAGCAGTTTGATTTTGCACTTACAAATGTTCCAGAGCCCCGTTTAATTACTTGCACTCGCTGGTGGGGTTGGACTTTTTCAAGAATCGGGGACCATTGGAGAATATTTTTTTTAATCAGAAAAAAGTGAACAATGCGGGAATCGAACCCGGATCGTAACAATCGAAAACCAATGGTATAGACCATCCTTCCACCAATACCCTCTATATATTACCACGTGGAAAATTAGGGAAGACAAACTTCAGGATGACACAGCAATTTATTTCAGGCAAGAACAAACTATGAATGGTAAATAAAAGATAAGCCACGAGGGAAATTTAAAGAGTAGCAAAATATGAACATAAAATGACCACTCTGTTAATAAAATAATAAAATTAATAAATACTTTGTTACAATATTTTATAATGATGAGTTTCTTTCATTGCGCTGTGTTATCTAATTGGAGTATCTATCACCTATCTGTACTTAGAATTACATTTAATTGACCCTTAGCAGCAGAAATACATTGTTCTTTAGCAAAATCCGAATGACAAACTTAATGTATATTTAATAAAGAAAAAGGCATCTACTTATCGTCCTTAAGTTGCTGATGGCTTGCGCCATTAATCGAAATTCAGTTACACCGTATGGAGATACCTTTTTTAATTTATCCACCATATGCCAGTACAATTTCAAATTTCTACTATTTTTTTCACATTAATACAATTTACTTTTAAAATGAAAGGATTTAAAAGCACGAATGTTTCTTTTATGCACAATACAAACTTCTACTGCCGTTGGGAGGGCTTGGCTCATCAGTGGTGAACCCTCCCAGCGGTTTTGCCAATTTAATCCACCAGACCGCTTCTCAGAGCTCTAATACTGTATTGGACGATTCTGCTTATATACGCAGCACTGAAGGGGGTGGAATCTCAGAAATGGTTTTCAAGAAACCTATGAACATAAGCTTATAGGACAGTAGAATTACATTCAACTTTGTTGCCTTTAATGCCTATCAATTATTATTTTAGTTATTCCAAATATATCGTTTTATTTATAACATATATTCAAAATAAATTGAAAAGCACGCAGGATAAAAATGAAGCATACATACAATTCAGAGTCAAATAAAATACGTTAATATCTTTGTGTAACAAGATCTTATTTTCAATTGATTCTATTAACCTTTTTTCACATTTTCTATTTGAAAAATAAAATTTTTACATGTACACCTATCCCCCGATTTACACGGTACTTGTTTTACACGTTTTCGCTTTTACACGGTTTTCCAAATAAGTTTTTTTTATTGCACTATACTAAATGCCATATTCTACTCTATACTACCTATGTTGAAAAGAATATTGGGAGGCTCTGATTCATGAGGGGGCGAACACCTATTCAGATTTGACAGTTTAATATACATCTATCCTTCGATTTACACGTTTTTCTCAGGAACATATCTACCGTGTAAATCGGGGGATAGGTGTATTAAACAACGTGTTAGATGCATTTGCGAATATATAAAAAATATATTGATTTTAAAACCTCTCAAAGTAATTTGGTGCATGTTAGTTTAGAGTAGAAAAACAAATAGAAAAGGTGAATTGTAAAAGTCTTACTATGGGTTGAGACAATTGACAATTAAACAACTTTATTGAAATCTCGTCAATCTTTACACTCGAAGGGAGTTATAAGGTAATAATAACGGTAGGAATGAAGAGAGATATATACAATCGACGTAGCCCTCACCGAGGGCACGTCCGGATCAGGAGCTTAAAGCCGCCTTGAATCTAGACAGATCCCTGCCATTTGGGGAGTTCATGTTCGGAACATGTTTGATTATTATGGGTTGAGGATATGCGTTTATTTACATTTATAATTTAGAGAATTTGGGTAAGCCATAGGGGGTCGGTGTAAGGCTGGTTAAACCGTTTGGTTTTCGACCACTACGACCCGGGTTCGATTCCCGCATTGGACACTTTTTTTCTGTTTAAAAAAAAATGCTCCAATGGCCCCCGATTCTTGCAAAAGTCCAACCCCACCAGCGAGTGCAAGTAACCAAACGGGGCTCTGGTACATTTGTAAGTGCAAAGTCGAACTGCTTTTCACATGTGTAGACATGTGGTGCGCTTATAGTAAAAGCAGTCGCTAACTACCCACCATGATTATCATGCTTTGAGATAAGAAAGAAGAAGAAGGGTAAGCCATGTGTGATATTGCCACGAGGAAAATTATTAAAGACAAACTTCAGGATGGTGCAGCAATTTATATAAGGCAAGAACAAACTATGGATGAAAAACAAAAGATAACCAATGAGGGAAATCTACAGAGTAACAAAATATAAACATAAACATTATATTCTGTTAATAAAATAATAAATTCTTAGCTACAATAGGATTACTCTCTTAGCTGCTCATCAGTTTCCATCCTTGTGCAGTGTCAGCCGTCTGAGAGTGGAGAATCTCTGTCTTGAGATGATCGGTATATCCTTCTAAGTCACTCGAGCTCTGAGGAAGAAAGAATGACAGAGGTTCAAGGTTGTTTCTGCAGATTAAATAGTGAAGAGCTCTGAGGAAGAAAGAATGACAGAGGTTCGAGGTTGTTTCTGCAGAGAGAGAGAGAGAGAGATGAAATAGTGAAGAGCTCTGAGGAAGAAAGAAAACAAAGAGGTTCAAGGTTGTTTCTGCAGATAAATAGTGAAGTTCTCTTTTTACCAGAGATCTGTCACGATGAAGGCCGACAGCGTTGAAAGAAGATTATTCCGTCAGTGCTAAGGCTTCCACCAACCTCTTCGAGGCGTGCTGGGAAACTTCTGGGACCAAATTGACGTCAAGAGCCCATTGATCTTGACGTGGGCGAGTTGCAGCCGCGACCGAAACGTGGGTATTGATCTCTGGGCGCGGGCCAAGGTCGCGGGATCGAGTCCCTGGCTCCATTGTCGCGTGGACTCTCTTTGGTGTCACATTGTTGGACCGGCCTCTCTGGTATCTCATTGTTGGAACGGCAATTTCATTGTTGAGAAAGCCTTCTCTAGTGTTGTGCGAGCTATCTCTGGTGGATTTCATTGTTTCGTGGGCCTATTATCTGATTTGCATCATTATTGTGTGAACCTCTTTTGGTGTGTCTCATTGTTATGTGGGCCTTTTCTCTGATTTGGCTCATTGTTGTGTGTACCTTTTTTTGGTGTGTCTCATTGTTGGGCGGGCCTTTTCTCTTTTTTGGCTCATTGTTGTGTGAACCTTTTTAGGTGTGTCTCATTGTTGGTTAGCCCTTCCTTGGTTTGTCTATTGTTGTGTGAAGATATTTTTTTGTGTCTCATTGTTGGTTAGCCCTTTTATCTGATTTGTATCAATGTGGGGTGAACCTTCTTTGTTGTGCCTCATTGTTGTTGAGCCCTTCTCTGGTTTGTAGCATTGTTGTGTGAGCCTTTTTCAGTGTCTCATTGTTTGTTAGACCTCTTCGCTGGTTTGCCTCATTGTTGTGTGAAACTTCTTTGGTGTTTCTCATTTTTGGTTAGCCCTTCCATGGTTTGTTTCATTGTTATCATTGTCTGGTTTTCTAATTGTTGTTTGAGTCTACTCTTGTGTATTCCATTGTTGTTTAGGCTTTTCTGCGTTCTCACATTGTTGTTTGGGCCAAATCAGTTTGTTTCATTATTCTTTTAGGCCTTCTCTGGTTTGTTCCATTATTGTCAAGGTCTTTTCTTTTTGCCTCATTGTTGTTTAGGCCATCTCTGGTTTGTTTCATTGTTGCTTGGACCTATTTTGTGAAGTCTCATTGTTTCTTAGACCATCTCTGTTTTGTATGATACTTTTTCGGCCCTTCTCCGGTATCCAATTATTGTTTAAATGGTTCGATGAGGTTATTTTTGTTTATGTTTATTTTAAATCTCAGATGTTTCCTCTCTAACTCTTTATAAATGATATCCCAATAGAAGTATCAAATCGATTGAATAATTATTTACACTGTCAATATTTTTTCTCCTGAATTTTATAATCTCATTCTCTTCTTACTGTAATTCATAGCAATCACGTGAACTTCCTTGAAACTACTAGACAACCATATTTCAAATAATATTTATAATTATCATTTTTTTGTTGTTGTTGCTTATTCCTCAAATCGTTTAAACAATCTCCATTAGGTTCCATTGTCTCAGATTTTATATTATAGTTCTGGGGTTTTCCCAGAGGTCTTTTTTTGGAGGATTTGATACAATTCAATTCTTCTTCCGATCGATCTGTTAAAATATATACGTAAAAATGCATGCTATATAAACACTGATGGATCAAAAATATATATTGGTAAGAGTCACTACCGATAAACCAGACTTTCTAATATATATTTTTTATCCTTCCTTTTACTAGTTTTATACATTTCAATAGAGCTGAAAATATAGAGCTCTAATAATGATGACTATTTTACATTTTTACTCTGAGCCAGGCCCTCCCATTAATTTTTCCATTGCAGTAAGAGCAGTCTAAATTGCTTTATTTTTGAAAGAATCATACGCGTCTATGATATTATAGAATTTTAATAACAGATGGAACGCTAATGCATCATAATATGAAAAATATATGCGTGTGCTGGGCCCAATGATTTTTATTGAAATATCGTGAAAATCAATTCCGAGGACAAAAAATGGGAAGATGGTTCAAAATTCAAATCTAAATAAATGATTTGAAGTCTTGAATATCAAATAAATAATATATGTACGATGATACTCTAGCTATATGTTATTTTTTATATTCATTTTATATTCCTATTTATTTACATACTGCAGGTATGTCTAGTTTCACGTCATATATATATATTAGCTCGATGTCAATATCCGATTGGTGCATATCAATGAAATAATTATTATCTATAATTAATTTTATATTTGACAATATTGTCACACAAAAATGTTCTGAATAGATTTGTCGTTTAATTCTTAATTTATTCGATTTTACTTCTTTTAATTAGTTTTGGTCATTTTTAGTTAGATTTTTGTTCACATAGTATTTAATCATTAATATTTTTAGTTCAATTTTTCATATTTCTTATTGTCCGTCTATTATTACTTCATTTCTTTTTCTATTCAGGTAGTTTAATCTTTTATTAATTATTTTATAAAAGTTCTATATAGAGTTTTGTGTTTAAATTGATTTTTTCAAATCTCATAATTATAAATTAAACAATACAACAGATTTCTGGAGATTAATTTATTTTCATTAAATGAAATTCATATCCATAAACCGGTTGTATTGTTTGAATATAATATATAGTTCTGATTTAGGTATCTTTATTTACGTGTCATTGCAGTAGAGACCCTGCGAAGACTTTGAGAAAATGTCTTTGCAAAGTTTGCATTCACTCAGACAAAAACTAGAAGAAAATTCAATCAAAAATTATTTTAAGAAGACAGATTTTATCTGTGAGAAGTGAATAATCAAATCTGTGTTAAGTTTCCCAAATCTATATTAATATGAATTCATCTCCAGATTCTCTCAAATTTTCAACAAATTTTATTCACCAATTGTTTTAGTTATATGGAAGTGTTGCTACTTATTGCCAGATTTCAAATTTTAATTAAATCAAAATTAAAGGTATTTTCCAAACCTTCTTCTTCTTCTTTCTTATCTCTACTCAATCATATTAGGGTATTAAGCTTGTAAAGCTTGAGATTTTTGATGGTGTCCTTTACAGGGAGGTTCTACTGAATTTCTTCTTCTTTTTTATCTTCACTCAATCATATTAGGGTATCCAGTTTGTAAAGCTTGAGACTTTTGATGGTGTCCTTTACAGGGAGGTTCTACTGAATTTCTTCTTCTTTTTTATCTTCACTCAATCATATTAGGGTATCCAGTTTGTAAAGCTTGAGACTTTTGATGGTGTCCTTTACAGGGAGGTTCTACTGAATTTCTTCTTCTTTTTTATTTTCACTCAATCATATTAGGGTATCCAGTTTGTAAAGCTTGAGACTTTTGATGGTGTCCTTTACAGGGAGGTTCTACTGTATTTCTTCTTCTTTCTTATCTCCACTTAATCATATTAAGGTATCATGCTTGTAAAGCTTGAGGCTTTTGATGGTGTCTGCCGGGGAAGAGTAGAGCTCATCAATGGATGACTCAATACAGTCAATAATGTGTTTTGGGGTTACAGGTAGAGAATTGCACTAAGTACATAGTGGGAAAACCTTGAAACAATCATGTTCCTAATCTATCTTATTGTTTATTTTTATTTTAATTTTTTCTTATATAATGAGTTTATAACGGTCTCTTTTTGAAAATTGTAAATCGACGCAATTATCTCTTAGCAGGAATTTCGCGTTTTGTGTTTTGAAATAAATAAATGCTATTATATTATGATGCATTAGCGCGCCATCTGTTATCAAAATTCGAAACTATTATAAGCACTGTGAAAGGTACAGCTTGCACCACGCTGATGAGGGCCAACAGCCCCAAACGCGTCCGTGGTTAGCTTTTCTTGATTAATCAAGAATGGGTATTTGGCCAATTCTGGAATAATTAAAAATCAACGAGAATAGTTGATATTTATTCCGATAGATGGCGCAAGCCATCAGCAACTTTCAGTTGCACGATAAGGAGATGCTTTTTTCTTATTATAAACACGTATGATTATTTTTAAAAATAAACATTTTCTACTGTCCTTACTCCAATGGAAAAATTAATGGGAGGGCCTGGCTTATCAGTGGTGAACCCTCCGTGTGTAATCAGTGGTGAGCCAGGCCCTCTCATTAATTTTTCCATTGCAGTAAGGACAGTAGAAGTTGTTTTTTTTTTTAAGAATCATACATGTTTATAATAGTTCCGAATAAATAAATGCTATACATGAAACTTAAAACACCTTATATCATGGGATGGTTGGAGGGAAGAATGATTTCTAATGGCAAGCGATAACATAACGATCAGCTGATTTATGACCGCCATTTGCAATGATTGCTGGATCTGGCCATCGATCGTCTGGTAACGCTGATCTGGGAAATTTCGTCTGCTCCACTTTATTTATTTAATTTTACTTAACTCTGTGTGTGAATTTATATTATAGATTGTTCGAATTAAACCTTTTACTTGATTGTTTGGGAGGTTGTGAGATTCCCCAAAGCGTATGAATACTCACCTTTCAAAAATATCTGAACTTATATTTCGTTTTTTTTTTGAAAATAATAAGGTACAATTTGGATTATAGAACACAAGGTAATAAGACCAAATCCAAATAAATAAATAGTGTGTGACGTTTCGGTAACAGCTTTGTCTGAAGATAGTAACAATGCTGTTACCGAATCATCACACACTATTTATTTATTTGGATTATTACCTTATTATGAAAATACAAGTATGTATTGTGCTAACTTCTCTCCTGTCAAATAAAAATAGATAATTTTACATTTTAAGAAACTTTCAAAGTATTTCGCCCACTGATGTTCTGCTGTATAGGAAAAAGAAACAAGTAGTAATTTTGAAATTTTGACATCGCTGAATTTTTATATACAAATTCTAGATATACAAGTGTATATCGATTTTTAACAATGAGTATAATATCGAAAATGAATTCAACATGATTTTGACAAAACACAAATTTATAAATATATAAACTATTCTATCATTTATTTGTTAACGTGATACTCCTGTTGAAGGACTGACAAGTCCGAAATCTTGAAAATAAAAAGTTTGCACAAGAAACTTAGCCCTGGAAGCTTTTTTTATTTTATAAAGAGAATTGTTTTAACAAATGTTCTTTAGACAAACCTTTACTCGGGTAAAACCCGGGCGAAGCCGGGTACATCCGCTAGTTTATATTATAAACATGTATTTTTATCTCGATTTAATTGTCAATACATGAAACCTATAATAAAAGAGACGTTTCTGTATTTGAGAACGTAAAAGAAGAAAATGCATTCTAAAAATATCGAGGTATTGTATTTTTGTTAGTTTATTTAACTAAAGCAATGTCTACAACAAGGTTTTCAAATATTTCACAAGGTAGGTCAACTGGCATAGAGGAAGCTATCCATCTATCAATTCTAAATTTTCCCTTTTAATATAAAGCTTTTCCACTTTAGAAAATAGCCTACCATTTTATATATATAATGACCTCATCTTCAACTTCTTTAATAAAATGTTATTTCTTTAATTGATACTTAGAAATATTCATTTCAAATTTTAAAAATATGTTGTTTTTTTTACTTTTGATATATAAAAATAACATTATATTAATTTCACATATGTAGACATGTGGTGCACTTACTGTAAAAGCAGTCATCTACTTCTACCCACCATGATTATCATAGCCTGTATCAAGTGTACTAGGGATAAACAAAAAAATAAATTAATTAATATTCGTCTATTTGTATAGATTATTTTTGTATCAATTTTAATCAAGATAAATTGAAAAATGTTGATATTATTTTCCAGTAAAATTGATTACTATTTTATGTGGAAATGTCTTTCCCATATTCCCTCAACAAGCTGCTACCCAGTTTAAACTTTAGCTGTTTTCGTAATTGCTTTTAAATAGATTTTTTAGGTTCAAAGAAAACTTCACTCGGGTTAGCAAAATTTGATTTAAATTCGGTAATTATAATCAAATCGTTAAATACAGCTTGTAATCCTTATCAAGTTCTACATTTACAACTAAACAATTTCAAATTCATTAATTGAAGTTATTTAAGAAACCATATAGATATGTTTTGAAAATAAAGCAATCCATAAATAAATATTTAATTAAAAAGGCATATATTGGATCCAAATATTATTTATTTTATCAATATTTCAGTTGGCTGAACGCCAACCTTTATCAAGGTGTTATAACATATTTAATGTGTGTCAACAACAAACTCAGCGCCACATAACGTCAACAGAATTAAGTTTTAAAAATATTTTGTTATATTCAATGGGGAGAAAAAAAATTGATATATCTATTTATATTATGGACAAAAATATTTTGTAAAATATATGGGTGTGAATATTTTGAAAATTAACAATAACGCCTATTCTGTTGACGTTATTTGGCGCTGAGTTTGTTGTTGACACACTTTAAATATGTTATAATACCTTGATAAAGGTTGGCGTTCAGCCAACTGAAATATTGGTAAAATAAATGCTATTTTGATCCAATATATGCCTTTTTAATTAAATATAGATATGTGTGGACAATATCTGTGTGAAACATATTCTTTTATTCTTCTGTATATATAGAATTCCATATTTAAATATTTAGTTAATAAAAAGGCATATATTGGATTGAATATGAACTATTTTTATTCAATATAAATCTTTTATTCAAAATCAAATCTTTCATACATATAATATATATAATAGTTGCCAGGAGAAAAATATTTCACAACCAAATCAAACTCTTCAAAATATCAGAATTTAGCGACATTCTATATCCATGTTATATATATAATAATGGTTTTAAAATAATATAATATCTGATATACTATATATATTTTGTTAAAAATATAAGAAATAAAATAACATTTGCATTTTCTTATTGAATGACAAAATCTTTTAATAAATCCAATATACGACCTTTTTATTATCAAAATATTATTTTATAAATATCTAATTATAAAAGAGAGTTTCCTACATATGCAGTAAATCTACATTTAAAGCTAAACAAGGTTATCTATTTAGTTGGCACATGAATTCAGAAGCCATAGTTATGTCAACAATATTTTTAGCATCTTCTTCAATTCCATTTCGTATTAAATATAAAACTCAATATGTGATTGCATGCTCTTTAGATTTAGAGAATTTTTAAAAGATAGAAGAACAATGGATTATGCATGACACTGATGGACAAAACTTAAGGAAGCTGTACCTTTTAGCATGTATATCGAGATTCAAACAATAACTCAGAAATATACATTCATGGAAAAAACTTAAGGAAGTTGTACCTTTTAGCATGTATATCGAGATTCAGACAATAACTCTGAAAGATACACTCAAGGACAAATCTAAAATAAGTTGTGCATTTTAGCATGTATATCGAGTTTCAGATAATAACTCTGAAAAATATTTGATACACAGTGACCTTTAGTGGAGACATACGAGATAACTAAGTGTGAACAAAACTGCCTCTGTTCCCTAAAAAAAAAAAATAAAGACGACGGCGACATCAAAATATGAAAATTTCTTAAGTTTTGTCAATGGGTGTATATAAACAGAATATATATTGTATCAATTGTAAGATTTTTTTTAAGGTTCATTTAACACATAAAACAGACCTATTGGAGAAATAACTTTGCAAAAATAACTTCGAGGGAAAATAGACAAATTATTCATACAAGATGTAAGTCTCTACTTACATATGAAGGAAGATAATTATAGGTTATCTCATCATGTTCTATGCCAAACTACTCTATTTGTTCTTTTAGCTTCCATCTATTTTCGAAAACTTGCTGCTCGCTTTCTGATTTTAATAAAAGATACGCATGGCTATATGGTATAATATTGATGACTATTATATCATATAAAGAAGAATATTATCTGAAAATGGCTTCGTTTGTAGCGAGGTTATACCAGATCTAATATATTTTCCTTCTTTGGAGGAAGATTTGTGCTGTTAATACTTTTTAAGATTTCGGTGGGACCTGTATAGAGCCATATATTCTTTGCTACCATTATTTCTTAGCAACTTGCTCCTACCGATCATTAATTGTAAGAAGATCGCACAATTGTGTTCAGAGTTACCTGTTAGAGAATATGAAACTCTTTGCCCATAGTTTAGATTCTAAACTTTAGAATATATTTAGAGAATATATGCGTGTTTTTCTATATTCAGTTTAAGTAAATTAGAAGGATGATATCCTGTATTTGAACCATCGATCCGAAGTGTTTAGAATTGTAAGTGGGCATTCCAGAGAGAGAATTGCTTAATAGTTCAGAATTTTGTTCACAACCTGAAATAACCTTCATATTCTAACATTGCGGTCACAGTTCAGTAAGGTGTCCACAGTCCGAAATTGCAGCCACAATCCAGAATTGTGTCCATAATCTGATATTTCTACCACAATTCAGAATTGCATCCACAATATGAAATTTCGACCACAATAACAAATCGTGTCCAAAGTCTAATATTGCGACCACATTCCAGAAATGCTTCCACAGTCTAACATTCGGGCACAATTCATCAATCTGTTCACAATCTTACATTACAGCCACAATCCAGAAATGCGTATAGTCTGACATTGAGACCCCTATCCAATAAATTCCAGCAATGCGTCACGTCTGACAATACCATAGAAATCGAACAATACGTCCAGAGTATAACATTGCGGCCATAATTTCAGCAATGCGTCTAGTTTGTCATGGCGGCTACAATACAACAATTTTTTCACAGTAATACATTGCGACGAAATTTATAGCAATGCGACCCGTTTGACAATGGCGTCAAAATCGAACAAAGCGTCCAGAGTATGACATTGAGGCCACAATTTCAGCAATGCGTCCAGTCTGACAGAGCGGCCTAATTCCAGCAATGCGTCCATAAACTGACATTGCGGTCATAATCCAACATTGCAGTAAAATTTATCATCTCGCGGCCATAGTCTAGCATTGCTTCGTCGTCAATGCCAATTGTTAGCCTTCCCACATAGCAGAACTCCATGGTTACAATAGTAACAAAGAGAACCTTTGGTTATTCGACTTTCCATTAACCAATTAAAAATGTATTAACAAACGATATTCACGAGATTGTTTAGCTCGCAGGTAAATAATGTATTCTCCTAGATAAATATTTAACAGTTTTGACCAAAGGAGCAGTCACGTAATGGCCCTCACGCCCTATTTATTTCTCCGGAGAGTCACTCGGCCAAGGCTTTCATAGCGTTTCTATTTCTTGGAAAAATCAATAGATTGGAATAGTGCCAAGATGGACAGCGCCAGGCGTTCCAAAGGCTCGCTGTGGCGGCATACTGTAACCTACTTAGCTCAGACAACGTCGGCCATATCAGTTGTGGGTGGTCCAGGTCCTAGCAGACACTTCGCGTACATCTTCGCCATCTTCCAAACCAAAGATATATTTTTCTTATAATTCATTCGATAAACCTAGTTTTCTCTACTTCTAATAGTTTCTATGAAAAATAGACACTTCGGCCAGTTAGAGTTTTTTTATTTTCTCAACGTTTCGACACAAATATTTTGTCTTCGTCAGGAGAAAAAAAAAAAGAAAGCATTTGGCAAGGCGTTAACAATTGTTAACAATTTTCACTGCCTTGCCAAATGCTTTCTTTTTATTTGTTTCTCCTGACGAAGACAAAATATTTTTGCCGAAACGTTGAGAAAAAAAAAATCTCTAACTGGCCGAAGTGTCTATTTTTCACAGAAATATGAATTCGACCAGGCAACCTCTATCTTCTAATTGTTTGTCTTTGCGAATTTTTAATTTTCGGATGTTAATCAAACAATAAAAAAACTGATTTCTTCCCATTTACATGAGAGTAAAAAAAAAGGCGTCTTATCCTAATAGAATGTATTTTATCGATACAAACCCTTTATATTTAAAACAAAAGAGGCATATCATGACCGCTCAAATATAGTATTTTATATGGCAGAGCGTTATCTAGTGGAGCAGAACTCAACTAAAAGTTGATTTAACTTTTCCTTGATATTTGGCTAACTAATATTATTGATGAATCAAGAAAAGTCAGCCACTAAAACATTTCTGGCGGCTGGTCCTCATTAGCGTGGTGCTGGCTTTACCTCATATATTTATACATTTTATTCTTTATAAAAATTGCCGTTAAAAAAGACGCAGAAACTATATATCATATAATGTGCATTATCCGTCTCTGCAGCCACTCAGATTCAAGTTGCTCACCAAGCCACAACACCATTTTGGGAAATTCGTACAACTCACCTGAAACAATGGTTTTTGACTATTGACTTCGCCAGTCCTGGACGGGTTTCAATATTATAAGATACACATCCAATCTTCCGAATTAACTAAAGATGGGTCTAAGTAACAAATTGACTAGGTTAATTCTATGATTAATATCTGTAGATGGTGGATATATATGAATCTAAATATTCGATAAAATAATTCCTTATATCAATATTAAGTCATCAGGGCCACCAAGAATAAGTTTTTAAAAAATTTAATTCATAACTCTATCTTTCTGTCATGGAAGCCTTTATACAGGAGAAAACACGATACAATACATTGGCCAATAGGAAACGAGTTATAATAACATCTGATTATATCTTGTATCCTATTGGTGATTTGTTGTATCCATGTTTTCTCCTTTAGAAGGGTTTTCATTCCAGAAAAAGACTTCTGAATTATTCTTTTTTTTTTTAAAGCTTATCCCTAGAAGAGCCTGATATTTCACCTTAAAGCTAATTATATTAGTATGTTTCATAAACTCTCTCATTCGAAACTTTTTTAAATCTTCAAAATTCCCATCCCTGGATACTTTTATTTTTCCGTTTATCATTACTCTTCACAATTCATCCTTTCATACCTCATCTCTAAGGTTATAAATAATTGTTATTTCTCCTTAAAAATAAATTTCGATTTTTCGTTTTAAAGAAACACATGCGGGATAAATTTCAAATGTCGTTTTTTAAATATTGTTTTATTTATTTATTTATTTTTTATCTATAGAGAGAGAGTCAATTAGGAGATTTAAAAGATGTGTGCCTCACACCGAAGTAGTAAACAAATCTCATATATTCAGATGTATATATGCAACTTAAAGCTAAAGTTAATATAAGGTTATGAACATAAATAGTAAAAAAAAATAACATAAATTTTAAACTTGAAAAAAATTATATTTACACTATTTGCATTTAAGATATATACAATTAATATAACAATGATATCATTTCATATGTTTTAGAGTTTTATATTTATGATAAATTATGTAGGTCATGGTGAATAACAAGTTATCCTTCATAAAATTCCTTATTTTGAATGGCAATTTCTTATTAAATGAAAATTTTCATATTATTGCGACACAAACACACACACATTGTAATTCTAGGATATTTCTAAAGGCACTCCATGTGCTGATAAAGAACCTATGAAATGTTGGCAGCTCCATTGAAAAAGGACGTCGAACCACCTTTGCGTGTGCAATTTATCGATTCCAGCCATTTGTTCTAATGGATTTTCATAATTTATTTTAAACCAATGGGGAGATGGTGGTTGGTCAGGATTTAATTTTCCCCCTCTTCTCCTATCTAGAGGAGTCTGGTTGAGAGAATCGTAACGTCTTGTTGAAGATCTTAGGATCTTGTCCACTCATACAGATTGACTGGTATAGCGTTTAGAATGGTGATCTCACATCTCCATCATAATTGATAAACACCATAGAATTGTTTCTAACCAGAATTCCAATTCTTTAATAGTAAATCATATCAATAAACACAGGCCACATTCCATACTTCAATAGCTCCAGAATCTCTTCACCAAGGATGTGAAAGTGGTTAGATAAATTCCATAGCCAAAATATAGATAGAAAATTCTCCCAAGAGATATCTTTGTATGTCTTAAAATAACTGGATAGATCTAGTCATAAATAGACGTCAAAAACCACATCTATTTAATCGTCTGAATTGAAAGAGTTTCGGCAATTCACACACAATGATGATAATGATAAGATTTCCTATTTAAGATAACAACGGATACAAGACCGAAAAATCTAATTATCCACTTCAGTCTTAATTCAAGAATGTAACAAATTAATTATGACTTCTATCTATTTATCTCTTGAATTGACTCAAACAGCAAGTGCGTTGCCATTCGAAAGAGAACTCCATTTATTGCTCCTTTCTCCCCACAGATTCTCTAATTGTTCAAACCTCACTCGAGTCATTAAAAGTTTAAGGATCGATACAAAAAGTTGTAGTTTGCATAATTAATAGGGGTTCCCAGTTAATATTTATGAAGCCATTAATTTAACCCTATCTCAGCGGGAATTTTCCATATGGCCGCCTTTTCTTTTAACCTTTCTTCTAGGCCAGACAATGGCCCTCTACATCTATCATTAGGGTAACGAGGCTCCACGGAACTATCTCCCAGATTATTTGAAATTAAAGAAAAATACACAAATATTAGCACTTATATTTAGATAGAGGATATATGATTTCTTTAGTTTATGGAAAATATATTGTAAAAGCTGTGTATCAATATTATTTTTCCCCTTTCAAATAATTTCTAGGTACCTATTGCTCAAATAAAATATAGTTTGTCTCCTATGCAACCAACAATATGTTCAAATGAAACAATTTTAAATATATTTCACCTCATCTACAAGTAACAGAGTGTAAAAATAAAAAAATAAGGGCAGTTAAAATACATTTAAGCTATTCAAGTAACAAGGTGTCTAAATTATTAAAATACATAGATCCTTCACCTTATAAACAAGCAAAAGTTATCTAATTAAAATAATTTGATAGGATAGCTTTTCTCTTCTCCAATCACCAAGGTATAAAAATACGTTAATTAATGAAAGTTCAACTTCAATATACGCGCAACAAGGTAGCTCATTAAAACAATTTCTAAAGGACATTTCTATCTCTTTCATATTTTCTATAAACATCAAGTAAAATAAAACTCTTCAAGAGAGTTTAGCTCCTATACAAGCAATAAGGTATCCAAAAGAACTCTTTCTCTGAAACTAACAAGATGCGAAAATACGACAATTGAAGACAACTCACCTCATATATAAGCAACACACATAATGTGTCTAAATAAAACAAATTTAAGGACAGTCACTACTGCTACAATCAACAAGGTGTATGGATGCAATTTTATGGATAATTATTTTTTTTAAAACTAACAATGTGTAAAAATGCAACAATTTAGGCAGTGTACCTTCAATGCAAGCGCAAAAAGGAGTCTAAATAAAACATATTTGAGACATATTTTTTATATAAATATTAATGCCAGCCAGGCAACCTCAATATTTACGATATTCAAGACAGTTGTTCACAACAGCAATTAAGGACAGTAAAGCTACAACCAGACAACAAGATGTACAAATAAAAAACAAAATTACGGAGAGAAACCACTTCTAAAACCAACAAGGTGTAAAATACATTAATTAAAGAATTTCACCTCCCCAAAAACCTATAAAGTGTACAAATAAAATAATTTAGGACGGTTCGCCTCTTTTACAAACAACAAATTCCAAATAAAACAATAAAGAACAGTTCACCTCCAATACAAGCAAAAAGGTGTAAAAAACAACAATTAAGGACAATTTAGCTCCAATACAATAAACAAGGTGTAAAATACAACAATTAAGGACAATTTAGCTCCAATACAAGCGAAAAGGTGTAAAATACAACAATTAAGGACAATTCAGCTCCAATACAAGCAAAAAGGTGTAAAATACAACAATTAAGGACAATTCAGCTCCAATACAAGCAACAAGGTGTAAAATACAACAATTAAGGACAATTCAGCTCCAATGCAAGCAATAATGTGTCCAAATACAACAATTAAGGACAATTCACTCTATATACAAGCAACAAGGTGTAAAATACAACAATTAAGGACAATTCAGCCCCAATACAAGCAACAAGGTGTAAAATACAACAATTAAGGAAATTTCAGCTCCAATACACAGAACAAGGTGTAAAATACAACAATTAAGGACAATTCAGCTCCAATACAAGCAACAAGGTGTAAAATACAACAATTAAGGAAAGTTCACCTCCAATACAAGCAACAAGGTGTAAAATACAACAATTAAGGACAGTCACCTCCAATACAAGCAACAAGGTGTAAAATACAAAAATTGAGGACAATTCACCCTATATACAAGCAACAAGGTGTAAAATACAACAATTAAGGACAATTCAGCTCCAATACAAGCAACAAGGTTCCAAATAAAACATTTAAGGAAAATTCACCTCCTATATAAAAGCAGCAAGGTGTAAAATAGAACAATCAAGGACAATTCATATCCATTACAAGCAAAAAGGTGTAAAATACAACAATTAAGGACAATTCAGCTCCAATACAAGCAACAAGGTGTAAAATACAACAATTAAGGACAATTCAGCTCCAATACAATAAACAAGGTGTAAAATACAACAATTAAGGACAATTCAGCTCCAATACAAGCAACAAGGTGTAAAATACAACAATTAAGGATAATTCAGCTCCAATACAAGCAACAAGGTGTAAAATACAACAATTAAGGACAATTCAGCTCCAATACAAGCAACAAGGTGTGAAATACAACAATTAAGGACAATTCAGCTCCAATACAAGCAACAAGGTGTAAAATACAACAATTAAGGACAAATCAGCTCCAATACAAGCAACAAGGTGTGAAATACAACAATTAAGGACAATTCAGCTCCAATACAAGCTGCAAGGTGTGAAATACAACAGTTAAGGACAAATCAGCTCCAATACACAGAACAAGGTGTAAAATACAACAATTAAGGACAATTCAGCTCCAATACAAGCAACAATGTGTAAAATACAACAATTAAGGACAATTCAGCTCCAATACAAGCAACAAGGTGTCCAAATAAAACAGGGTAAATAAAAGGTCCCATAAGGGAGATGAGTGATAGGAAAGGAAGTAAATAATAAAGAAGTTTATAAGCCGGCGGGCTGGGAAATCTATTTGTTTACAATAACTCCCCATGTACCTGGTGGGGACAGTTGATACATTGGCTTTCTGTTGTTAGAACATTTGTCTTTCCATACACATATAGTCTTCCCTTGTAGCTTATTACATTTGATTCTTAGACATGAAAATCCTTTTATACCTAATTACTTTGATAACTTTGTTTTATCATTGGAAGATTTTGTGAATAATGCGATTTGTTATGTATTATCATAGATTCTATCATTTACCTATTATCTATTTAGCATCGTTTGGAAGTCTAAATGAGAAATATATTAATAAATTATATATAAACAATCGTAGTATTGAGTGTTCTTTTGTTTCTAGTTCTTCAGGAAGTATTCCTCCTTTTTTATCTATGAATCCAGTTCTTGTTAATCGTCTCCTTCCATTTTCTTCTATTTGCTGAGAGTAGAACGTGAATTTTATTAATATAAATATTAAAAATGTAAATTAATTGTTTTTATTATTGTAATTTAAACTTCTTATAACATAATCTAGGAGAGAGTACTAATCAATCTCTCTCTCTTAATCTTTATTTTTTAGAATGATCTACCAAATCTTGGTCGAATATTGGAATGGCGTAGATTCTATGACATGGGAATCAAAACGTCTGGAGATCAATCTTTTATTTTATCATAGTTTCCTAAATATTCCCTACTCTTTATTATTAAGAAAAAGGGACATTTCTTGATCGTGAAAGTTTGCTGATTGCTTGCGCCATCTATCGGAATAAATATCAACTAATCGTTGATTTCTAATTATTCCAGAATTATTATTTGGCACAAACTGTTGTATTATGCAAATTCTTACACTATGGTATTTTCTATACGTAAATGGCAATAGTCGTTTGTAAAATTATTCCACCTATTTAATAAAAATACTTTCAAAATGCTTTTTTAATAATGAAAAAGGCGCGTAAGTGATCTTTTGAACACACACACACACTGCTGATCTATAACAATACCTGAAAATAGATTTTTCAGGACTTGTGAGAAGAAGTGCTTCGTGAAATCTTATCCCTATTTTCATCATTAATACTTAGGACCAATATACACAATAAAATGAAGAGGATAACTGCTGCTCTATAACAATACCTAAAAAAGGTTTTTAAGGACTTGTGAGAAAAACAGTTCTTCGAGAAATCTTTTCTATATTTTCGTCATTAATACTTAGAACCAATATGCAAAATAAAATGAAGAAGATAAAAATTAGGCGAATTTTAAATTCGTAGAAACATAGTTACATATTGTGAAGTTTTGAATGGCTTTCAATTTCGCAGTTTCAGTGAGTGGGTTCGAAGAGAATGAACAAAAATACCATCGATCATTTTGATAACGACCAATCAGATCTCTCCATTGTTTATATACCGGGTCACGTGACCGTTGAGTCAATATTGAAACATTCTAGGATGTTAGAAAATTATCTTCAAACATCATTAAGCCCCCTTCCCCTCTCTTCACATCATCTACAGCACTTAGGTCGTCTAAATGATCTACCAAATCTTGGTCGAATATTGGAATGGCGTAGATTCTATGACATGGGAATCAAAACCTCTGTAGATCAATCTTTTATATCATTATAGTTTTGTAAATATTCCTTACTTTTTATTATTAAGAAAAAGGAGCATTTTCTGAACGTGCAACTAAAAGTTGCTGATGGCTTGCGCCATCTATTGGAATAAATATCAACAAATCGTTGTTGTTGTTGTCGTGTCCAAAGAAGAGTCTCAGATGTCTCCATGTATCTCCATCACAGCAGTAACAATGTCCTCTATCTTGGGTGTAGAAACACAAGGTTGTTGTTGTCGTGTCCAAAGAAGAGTCTCAGATGTCTCCATGTATCTCCATCACAGCAGTAACAATGTCCTCTATCTTTAGTGTAGAAACACAAGGTTGTTGTTGTCGTGTCCAAAGAGGAGTCTCAGATGTCTCTATGTATCTCCATCACAGCAGTAACAATGTCCTCTATCTTGGGTGTAGAAACACAAGGTTGTTGTTGTCGTGTCCAAAGAAGAGTCTCAGATGTCTCCATGTATCTCCATCACAGCAGTAACAATGTCCTCTATCTTTAGTGTAGAAACACAAGGTTGTTGTTGTCGTGTCCAAAGATGAGTCTCAGATGTCTCTATGTATCTCCATCACAGCAGTAACAATGTCCTCTATCTTGGGTGTAGAAACACAAGGTTGTTGTTGTCGTGTCCAAAGAAGAGTCTCAGATGTCTCTATGTATCTCCATCACAGCAGTAACAATGTCCTCTATCTTGGGTGTAGAAACACAAGGTTGTTGTTGTCGTGTCCAAATGGGTGCCGTTGCCACGTTAGTCACCTTGGAAACGAACTAGAATTTGGTCGAATATTCCAAGGGTCAAGGGGGAACCGCAGGGAGGTGTGGTCGGACTTCTCCCCCCTAACTAATCGTTGATTTCTAATTATTACAGTTTTGGCCAGATAGATGTTGCAAGCCATCAGAAACTTTTGGGTGCACGATCATGAAATGCCTTTTTCTTAATTTATCCACCTGATCCAAGTACATTTTCACTTTTGTATTATTTTTCACTCTTTATTATATTACATAGCTTTAACTTTTGAAAATATACTTGATGTTTTTCTGTATTTACATGTACAATCAACACAAGAAACTACCTCAATATAAAAGAAAATGTGATTCTCTTGGATATAAATTAATACAAAAGGTTTCTGGAGAGATGAGTATCTTATATATATTAGTGTGTATTCTTAAGCTATATAGAATTTCTGTCTTTCTACAGGAATAAAAGCGCATAAAAATATTCATTTTGCACTCCATTAGAAGGGTGGATCTACCTAAAAGGTTTTGAGAATGCATTTATGAACTAAAAAGAAACCCATATACAGAAGCTTGTTTCATTATTTCAATTAAGAAACCACATTAGCAAGAAAACTACAACAACATAAAGCAGAAAAACTTCATTCGTTCTCTATATGAAATATAAATCCCAAACAAGCAAACCCTTAAGTGCTAGAAAATTATCCGTAAAATCAGTATAATTAAAATCTAAACACTTATGTTCATTGATCTATAAAGAAGAAGCAAGCATCTTTCTTGAATTTAGGAAATTCAAATTTGAAGAGGTCACCACTTCGGAATAATTTGCAATGAATTGTTGGAAACAAGTACATCCTAGATATGGAAGTGAAGAGAGTAATCAAGGAATTAGTCTCTAAGAAAACAAAGAATAAACTAGAACTCCTCAGACATGACAAAGATGAAGTGAGAATTTTTCCTAATTAACAGTATATACAGTCATGAACACACAACACAAAACTTAAGGAAGTGGAAAGTTTTTTTTTTGGTCGCCGGTCCCTGTTATTTTGAAAGCGACAAAGACAATTTTGTTCAAACTTGTTATCTCGTGTGTCTTCAATAAAGGTTACTGTGTATTAAATATCTTTCAGAGTATAAAAATAAGGTAATAAGACAAAATTCGAAAAGGTAAAGCACACACATCAACATATTATTTATTTATTTAGATTTGGTCTTATTGCCTTGTGTTTATGAGCTATAATTTAAAAAAAAATTAAAGCGGTGGAAGACTCGAGTTGTATTTTTGGATATGAGGAACAAACCTCAATGCATATTTTACTAGATTGTCCTGTTTTTCAAGACTACGGAATCGAAAATAATTTAATAGTAAGAGATCCAAGTATTTTTATTTACAGTAAATAAATGTATATTAGATTCAATACCTTTTGTAGATATATTTTAAATTATATAGCAACAAATATCTTTTAAGAAACTGATAATTTATAATATGCTGATTGTACATATTGCCAGACGCTTCTTTCTTTTGCACACAGTTTTTTCTCGTTTTTTTCTCTCTTTCTCATTGTTAACATCATATGACTATTCTATTCACGGCCGGAATTTATTGTACATATATGCATAGACAAAGGCATACATGTATGACAGCGCAAGTGTCCCTAGGGAGACATAGCGCTTCAAAAAAAAAATCTATAATATCCAAATTGTGCCTTATCTTTCAGAGTTATTGTCTGAATCCCGATATACATTATGAAATATACAACTCCACTAAGTTTTGTCCATGAGTGTATATTTCAGAGTTATTGTCTGAATCCCGATATACATGATAAAAGGTACAATTTCCTTAAGTTATTGTCGGAATCCCGATACACATGCTAAAAGGTACAACTTCCTTAAGTTTTGTCCATGAGTGTATCTTTCAGAGTTATTGTCTGAATCCCGATATATATGAAAAAAGGTACAAATTCCTTAAGTTTTGTCCATAAGTGTATATTTCAGAGTTATTGTCTGAATCCCTATGTACATGATAAAAGGTACAACATCACTAAGTTTTATTCATGAATGTATTTAAATATGATACCTTTGTCGCTTATCAACAACGCGTACTCAATTACAAATCAATTATATCAATATTATTTTGCCTAATAGATCTGTCGACATATCTTCCTATGTTTAAAATTATTTTCACAATCCAATACGTTGTTTCAAAATTATCAATAATGTGCTCAGTTTTGTTTCCTTTAAATGGCGCCGTAGATTCTATTTTAAATTGCTAGAAATCAATTAGTCAAGCTTCAACCGTTCTGATAGATTTCTACAGAGAAATTTCTTTGAATTCTATGACGTCAATTCATCCTGGAAATTCTTTAAAATGGCACTTTGTAAATGGACTGTGGATAATTGAACCAAACGCTCATTTCGTAGTTAATATCCATCTCTAACTTAAAATTTTAGAAATTCACATTTTCAGACTCATATTTATATCTTTATAATATTTTAAACTACAAACTAGGAATATAGAAATAAAGATAGCCTCTACCGTAAAAATAGATGCTAAAACTAACCATATTTATTTTGTATACTTACCTTGTTACAATACCATTCTATTTAGGCATTACACCAATACCTCGCTTTGCGTCGTTTCGTTTTGCGTTTTTTTCGAAGTTGCGTCGCTACTTAATTTTTACTGATTTTCACTATGCGTCGTTAGATTTTCGAAGTTGCGTTGTTTTGGATTCGAGTCTTTAAATTTTTTGAAATTTTCTTTCCTGAAATATGGCAACTTCTTTGTTTTTGATTGCGCTTTCACATATTTTCAATTTGCGTCGTGTTTTTTTGGAACGTAACCCCGACGCAAAGCGAGGTATGGGTGTATATAGGTGGAATTAGGACAATAAAACCGACGATGTTGCTTTAATAAATTATCAATCAAATGTATATAATCTATCTTAATATTCATTGTAATATGTCATCTAATATGAGGTTTTTGAAATATTGATTATATGTTTCTACTCTCACCATTTATAAATATATAAAAAAAAACACAAAGAAAGACATATCCTCTCACTGCTCACTTGAGAATTTTAGATGGCAGAGCGCCATCTAGTGAAACAAAAATAAATCAAACGTTTATTTACTCGTTCCGTGAAATTTAGCCAAACTATTTTTGTTCCACTAGATGGCGCTCTTTATCAAGATTTCAGGCCAATATGTCTTTCAACAGGAGATCTATATGTTCCACTTCCAGTCAATTATACACATTTGTATGGGACATGTAAAAAATATTGTTTTGTATTTCTATTTTATGTAAATTTTATTTGCTTTTTAAAATTCATATTTTTTTGTTTCAAATATGCAAAATTTTTATATTCTCTAATTTATATATTTATATATTTTTAATTGTATTCATTCTTTTTTTTGTTGTTGTTGTTGTCTGAATATAATAATAATAACAAGGTATAACCTTAGTGATAACAATAAAACAAAAACTTGATTTTGCAAGAAATGTTTATGTGGATTATTGTTAATTAATCACCACACATTTTTTCGGCAAGTATAATTGGCTGGAAATGGTACTTCTAGGTCTCCTGTTGGATGGCAATAGTCTTCAACAGAGAGAAAGGATTGTATTATACAGGATAGTAGATTCATTTCTGAGTATTTAATACACAAGTGATACACATAGGAAGACACACGAGATAACCAAGTGTGAACAAAAAATTGCCTGTATCCTTGAAAATATTCTGTGCGAATTTCTCAACATTGCCATTAAGCATGTTGGGAACAAAAACTACACAAAAAGCAAGGGCCTGTCCACACTCAGGGTGGCTTGTAGCACCTGATAAGATCCCGACATCTCTTCAGAGAAGTCTGATGTAAATATTTTATATTTTTATTACAATACTGTATTTTATTTTTTCTCTAAATTTATTATTTTTCTATTAACTAGGAGTCAATGAAGTTGTTAATTGTCCAATTATCCTTTAAAAAAAGAGGAAATCAAAGACTTTACACTTTCTCAAGTTTTATGCATAAAGTCGGTTGCCGATGGAACAAACCGTCGATTTCAGATAGACATGAACATGGATTGAATCCCGCATTGGACACTTTTGTATATGTGAAGAACCTGTTCTTATTCATTGTAAAAAAACATAAGCTAATCCCAATCCCGGATGAAAAAGGAGGAGGGGGAGCAGAAACAAGCTCGCTAAAAAACCTGGGCTCAGCTGGCCTGGCTGATAGTACCCTGTAAGGGCTCCTAATCCAGGGATACAGGATGAGCAGCGTTTGTACTCCATGTTAGGAGAAGCTGCATATGGTGTCTGTTCCTCATGTCAGAGGAGGCCATTTCTTTTGGAGTTAAGTCGGCCTGCCACTGAGTAGTGATTCCAGTCTTAATGACAAAGGCATTCTACTTCACCCAGTCATGATGGCTGTCAAACAGACACTATCAAGGGTCACAACTTGATACCCTAATATGATTGAGTGGAGATAAGAAATAAGAAGACATAATCTAAGTTGTTCTTATTGAGTCGTTTTGAAATCTTGAGGAATAAAGAGTAGTTAAAAGAGACCTGGTACCCTGAAGTGCTTATTGATTCAGTTAAATTGTAAATGGAGCTATGAATAAGTACACCTATCCCCCGATTTATACGGTACTTGTTTTACACGTTTTCGCTTTTACACGGTTTTCCAAATAAGTTTTTTTTTTTTGTTTTTATCGCACTATACTAAAATGCGATATTCTACTCTATACTACCTATGTTGAAAAGAATATTGGGAGGCTCTGATTCATGAGGGGCGAACACCTATTCAGATTTGACAGTTTAATATACACCTATCCCTCGATTTATACGTTTTTCTCAGGAACGTATCTACCGTGTAAATCGAGGCATAGGTGTATATATATATATATGTTGCGATACACTGTGTGGAAAATATAAGTTATAAAATATAAATGTTCCTGCAGCAGAGAATTTAACGACTCCGTGGTTATCAACTCCCAAAATCTTCAAAACTGAATAACTTAGTGAAGAGGTAATTAAGTTTTTCATCCACTATCAAATATTTATTGGGGAACTGAAGATTTTTCCGTTTAAAAAGATCCATCTCATATTTTAATTTTATTTTAATATATCTTGATTGTCTATATAACCTTAAATTGACTTTTTTGAATGCTTACCCTCAACCTTTATAATAATTGTCTAGAGTTAGGTTACCTATATGTAATTAAAGTTCTATTCCCCCCCCTATCTCTACATTATATATATATAATAATTAAATAGCATATTTTGGATCTAAAATAAAACAAACATTTTATTCAATATAAAATCCAATATTTCAATAGGCTGTACGCCTAACTCATCAGGGCGTTTCATGTTTTTGAACTGCTTTGGATGATCACGGGATGCCTTCACGCGACGATATATAAAATATTTACAACTCTGGGGCTAAAATTTAAAATATATACACACAAATATCAATAAGAATAGACTATATATGTACATGATTCATGATAAGTATAAGAAAAGAATTTTAATATATTAAAAATATATATATATATGATGAGGGCTAAAAGCCCGAAACGCGTCCGTGGTTAGCTTTTCTTGATTAATCAAGAATGGGTTTTTGGCCAACTCTGGAATAATTAAAAATCAACCAGAATAGTTGATATTTATTCCGATAGATGGCGCAAGCCATCAGCAACTTTCAGTTGCACGATAAGGAGATGCCTTTTTCTTAATATATATATATATATTTAAAATTAATAACGCTTATTTTGGATCAAAATAATTTATTAAAATATCCAAAATTTCGAAGAGGCTGTACGCCTATCTTCCTCGGGGATTCTAACCTTGTAAACATCCACGTGATGTACGAGTGGCGAGGTTTTGAATAAAGTAGTGTGGCCAAACCACTCAATGAAAATATGATTACTTTTTAAATTTTGATATAATTAAAATACTATTGTACATATTCTATAATTACTGTTTCTGTTTTATCTAGGTATGATTGGGGTATATCTATTTATGTTCTCTATAGACAATTTACAATTAAAATAATTTTATTGTCATCTTGTCAATACATACAGAGTACACAGTCTGTACTATTTTAAAAAAAGATAATATGGATTATATACACTATGTACAATGAATATGGCGCCTCTGCCAGCGCTGCAGAGTTTGGTGGAGAATCGCCAGTGGGTCTCCAGCGACACCACGTATTTCGTGATCTACGAAGAAAACGTAGATCGCGTAATTCGCCGCTGAGGAGATGGTGATGGCGTGGTCCTCGAGACCCACTTGAAAGATCCAGGACTGCAGGTCCGGCGGCCGGCCGATGATGGAGAACACCTCTCGGATGTTCTCTATAGATGCCCAGCTCTCTAGAAGTAATCGTGCATGTTTATATATATTATGATTATAATGTTTTGATATTGGAATTATAAAGATTTAGACGTGCAGTCGTGAAAAAGTAAATAAGTTATTTACTTATCAAGTAGTTTTTATTTTCAATTACTTGAAAATATTTATATATTATATATTTATCACAGTAATATCGAATTCAAAAAATGAATCCTATTTTCGTGAATTAAAAAATAGGTAGGTTAAATATACATAATTACAACAATATTTGAAGTATTCTAAATCTATTGTCAAAACATAAAAGAATTCTCAATGAAGAAAGTGAAATACATGTTTTTGAAAATAAAATATTTGTATTTTATTTTATATAATATACTAGACGGGTGACCCGGGCTTCGCCCCGGGATTGATCCGTGTGCATATCTACCCGAGTGATATATATTAGATAAGATTTTTTTTTATAATTGTTTGTTATTAGCATTATCTATTTGTTTGCATCAGCATAATTTAATCTAATCTAGAAAGTAGAATAATTTGAATATATAGTTTTAATAATTGATTTATATATTTTTTAAAATAGCCTATTGTCTTCCCCGAATTTTTACCTATGTATGGAAATTTTGGTTTGAATTTGTGAACTACTGCGAATTTGTATACCGGACATAAAAACAAACAAACATACAAACAAACAAACATACAAACATTGATTTTTATATATAGAGAGATAGTATATTATAATCTAAAAACTCAAATATTTCTATATTTAAAAAATATATATTTTATTTTAATTATTGATAATTCTACTTTCGTTATCATCGTTTTAAGAATAACTTTCAGTTTTGTTGTAAAGATGCGTTGTTAACATATCTATCTATTTGAATCACTAATATAGGATTAACTTTATAAATTCTATATAAAGTGAAAATAACAAATGTGTAATATTTCCTCAAGTAATTGAAAATAAAAACTACTTGACTGTAAATAATTATTTTTTCTTATCACGACTGCACCAATCCTTTATCTTATCGATCCTTTGTCTTATCAACCCTTTTCTAACAACAACAAAAACAAATTATTCATAACATATATATATATATGTATGGAAGTATAGTACAAATGTGATATTGTACTGGGATAAGGTGCATAATTATGAAAAAAGGCATCTCCTTATCGTGCAACTGAAAGTTAATGATGGCTTGCGCCATCTATCGGAATAAATATCACTTATTCTCGTTGATTTTTAATTCTTCCAGAATTGGCCATCAGTAACTTTCAGTTGCACGATAAGGAGATGCTCTTTTTTCATAATTATGCACCTTATCCCAGTACAATATCACATTTGTACTATTTTTCCAAATTGTGTCGCGTACTCACGCAATTCTGGCCTTAACTACCCGTTTCATGATTTTTCAGGATGCCTTGAATGACCTTTTTTTTGGTCGTTGAGGTACAGCTTGCACCACGCTGATGAGGGCCAACAGCCCGAAACGCGTCCGTGGTTAGCTTTTCTAATTGTGATAAATTTGTTTGATATAGAACTTGCTTAGGCTGTTTAAGGATACATAAGTACTGTTTATGATATTGCATTGAGTCATGGACTCTTAGAAAAGTTAATAGAGAAACTTCAAATCACAATTTGCTTTAATTGTGCTTAAGGAATATAAAATACATAATTGAGAAAGTGTACCTTACTTAAGGCGAGTAGAAAAAAAATAAAATAAAAGACGTATTAACAAATCAACAGAAATATTTGAGCCGGCCAACGGGAAACAACAACAATAGGTTTATATATGGAAAGCGGCGACATCTGGCGGTCGAGTCTAGAGAGTAGTTTGTTCTAGAAATTATAATATTTGTGTGTGTGTGTGTGTGTGAATGAAATAGCACTCTTATATAACATATATACATATATTAAAGAGGAAGTGCATATTTTGGATCAATCTTATTTATTGAATGCTATTTGAATATTTCGACGAGGCTGTTCGCCTATTTTCTTCTGGGGATTTAAACTCCTTGTAAGAATTAATATTGTGACAAATAAATAATTTATTTTCATTATTTAATTTTATTTAATTATTAAATAAAAATATTTAAAACAGATTTTAATATTTTTATTTGTAAAATCATCATTTAGTTACCTAGCTTGCTTGCTCAAGATTCTCTAGCTGTAGATAGTTTTGTTGATAATTGTCGATTAGTCGTACTGACGTCATCAATAAATACTTTTACATCTTAAGATATTCCAAGACTCGAATTCTAAAAAAAAGCTACAATATATATACATATTTTATAACAATTACTCCATGTACAATTCCTTATTGTGTTCAGCCTCTCTATTTCTCTCTCAGGAATAATCCTATAAATTATAGTCTCCAAGAAATGTATGTATGTATATTTATGTTTAGATATTTATTAAAATATTTTGGTTATAAAGGTTTCTACCCAAATTTAGTTGTCTTCATGAAATTTGATAAATAAATATTTATTATAAAGTAGTTTATTTTTAACTCTGTAAAATATACAATAAAATTTCAAATTTAAAATAGAAATTGTTAAGTAATAATAATTGTGAATGTGTGATAAATTGAAGACAATTATTTTCATACATGGCCTCTAAATGGCCTCTTGAAAAACATGGTATCGAAACCTCTATAATCAATAATGAATAAAAAGATTAAATGAAACATTTGAAAAATATATATAATATATATAGATACATTAAAAGTGCTTTGTCTTTTCAATCATAATATTGCTCAATATTATTTTAAAGGATTACTACAATTTGTGGGGAGGAAAGAAAACAACTATGGTTACATGTAGAAAATCCAATATTATAATATAATTAGTCAGTCCCCCAGAAATATAATAGGTGTATATGCCAAAACACCAGCTTTGGTAAATCCTTTGAATAAGTATCCTTTGAATCCTATGAATAATTTTCTTGTTGTTAGATAAAGGATTGATAAGATAAAGGATCGATAATATAAATGGATGAAGGTGCAGTCGTCATTAAAGAAAGCTAATTATAAATAATTATTTACTATTAAGTAGTTTTTATTTTTAATTACTTGACGAATGATTACACATTAGTTATTTTTACAATATATAAAATATATAAAGTTAATCCTATATTAGTGATTCAAAAAGATAGATATATTTATTACGTATATTTACAACAAAACTGAAAGTCAATCTAAAAACGATGATAAAAAAGTAGAATTATCAATGAATAAGAATAAAATATATATTTTAAATATAGAATATTTTAGTTTTTAGATTATATAACATACGATAATAACAATAGAATTAATTGTAAAAAGTTTATTAAATAAAAAATGACAAGCTTTCAAGCGTTAGCTCATTATTAGGCCAATTGTTTCCAAAGTTCCTACAATATATATAGAGATGTAGGTGGTATTGTAGGAATTTGGGAAACAATTGGCCTAATGATGAGCTTGAATTGAAAGCTTGCCATTTTTATTGAATTAAGAAACCTTTTCAATTATTTCGATTGATATATATCGTATAAATCCTTTGCAAGTATGTCACAATCTAAATTAAGATGGAGTTGTCATTATATAATATGTATATATTATATTTTAAAAAGATAAGATTTTCTGTTGTTTTTTTGATCAGGTTGAGGATTATGGTAATGGTGATGCAGTCGTGGTTGAATCTTGAAATAAAAATAATAATGGTTTTGATCAGAGGTTGCTTTAATTGAACCCATGGAATATATAAAAAAGACACAATTTGATAAAAGTAATGCCTGGCTTAAGGCGAGTAGAATAAGGAAAACAAAAGATTATTTACATAATGTACAAAAGTTTTGAGCCGGCCATTGGAATAAAACAACAATGAGTTTTTATAGGGGAAGCATGACCTCTGGCGGTCGATTTAGCAGTATTTGTATCTATGAAATATATAATTTTAAATAAAATAATATTTTAATATAAAAATTTCAAATGAAATATTTTAATATAACATATATAGTGCATAAATTAGATATTAATCATCTGTGCTTAATTAAATCAAAATTGAATGTCCTTCCGAGGATATGTTTCTTTAATAGTTTTTATTACTTGAACTTAAGATCTCGGGTTTAGAAACCTTTCGACGGCAGTGACACTCTAAGGTTAGCGTGTTGCTATCGTTGAAGGGCTTATAGCCCCGAAAGCTTGAAAATCCTAATATTAAAAACTATTAAAGAAAATTCTACCTCGAAAACATATTCGATTAATATTTATACAATAATAGTGAAAAAATGTTGATTTTTTACAAATTAATATCACTTTTATATTTAGCAATCAGCACTTAACATCAACTCTAACACTTTTCCTTTGCTTATTCCAAGTACACGTGGTACAGACTATGATAGGCATGGTGGGTAAAGGTTGGCGACTGCTTTTACTGTAAGTGCACCTCATGTGCACTTACAAATGTGCCAGAGCCCCGTCTGTTTACTTTCGCTCACTGGTGGTGTTAGACATTTGCAAGAATCGGGGGTTATTGGAGCATTATTTTAATGATCAGAAAAAAAAATGGTTCAATGCGGGATTCGAACCCGGGTCGTAGCGGTCGATACCCAACAGTTTAGACCACTCATCCACCAACCCCCTTGCCCTATCACATGAAACAGAAAAATGAAGAATGCCTTAAACCGAATTGGAAAACTTATCAACTTGTCTCTCTCAACTTAATTTCAGACCCAAAGTTTAAGAAACCGTCAAAGAATGTCAAATTTCCATTCTGTTCGTATGTAACGGTGATTGAACTATTGACTATACAACACATGTGTTACCAGATGGCGCTTGGAAGCAGTAGAAAACCAATAAGCTTAAGAATAAAAAGAAAATTGCTAAGAATAAAATGTAAACCGATTTATAGTGAGTATATTATATGTGAGTAAATTAAATTTAATTGCCATCTATCGTTGAAATTTGACACAAGTAAATTTACTGGCAATGCATTTCTTTTAAATATCATCAATTGGCGAAACCGCTGAAAGGGTTCACTACTGATGAGCCAAGCCCTCTCATTCAATAACTTTAATAATTGCAGTAAGGTCTGTAGAGATAATATTTGATGATATTTAAAAGAAACGCATTACCATTAAATTTATTTGTGTAAAATTTTATATTATATATGATATGTAGTAGCCGAGTATTTATATATATATAATAAGGTGGGAAAAGGGAGGAGAAATAAAAAGCGCCTGTAACTATGGCTTCCCATCATAAGAATTAATTTGAGGTGAAACAAAATAAAGGCGTGACATAACTACGTAGTCTGTCAGTCCTTTTCACCAACAGCAGCCTATTAACACTGGTCGACAATTAACAACTTTATTGACTTCTAGTCAACAGAAAAATAAATTTTGATGAAATTACAGTTAAATAATATAAATATATATTATGATGCATTAGCGCGCTATCTGTTATCAAAATTCGAAACTATTATAGACTCGTATGATTATTTTTCAAAGAGTCTAGCATCAGTATCACTATAAAAGGAAGTTCCAAAAATGCAATATAACAGCGGTATGGTTTATTAAACTAGCGAAACCGCCAAGAGGGTTCACCACTGATGAACCAGGCCCTCCCATTAATTTTTCCATTCCAGTAAGGACAGTAGAAATTGTTTATTTTTAAAAAGAATCATACGCGTCTATAATAGTTTTGTATTTTGATAAATAAATATATATTTATTTATTTATATATTTATTTACATCAGATAAAGCCTTCTCTGAAGGGACGTCTGGATTACAAGAAGGGTTACAAGTCGCGCTGAGTGTGGACAGGCCTTTGGTTACAAAAGAGATTTTCGAATGCTATGCTGAGGTATTCGTAAAGAATGATCTTGCGTCCAGATGAGAGTTGTCTGAGGAGTCCTTCCCTCTCAGGGTGGTACAGGATCACGTCCAGAACTTCATCTTGATAAACCTCCTCACAGAGAGGGGATAGGAAAGGGTCAACACTAAACAAGTTTGCCAAATATAGCTGACTAACAAGTTGAATACTTATATACTCATTTCTTTGTTGAATTTTTAAAAAAACATATCAATATAAACGTTTATCCCTTGACTTATAATTTTTAATATCAAAAATAATCCAGGGTTAAGTTTATTCTACGTTGTGCATAAAGAAACTTAGCCGTAGATGCTTTTTTGATATTATAAAATTTTAAGTCCAAATATGAAGGTATAAATTAAGTCAAGAGTTAGGGTAAATATTTCGCCGTGAATTATCGGATATTATTATTAGATGTTGAACAGAGTTCAATACCTTTAACCTTGGATTCTTTTTGATATTTTACAAATATAATTCCAAATATGAAGGTATATATTAAGCCAAGAGTTAGGATGAATATTTCGCCGTGAATTATCGGATATTATTATCAGATGTTGAACAAAGTTACATACATTTAGCCTTGGATGCTTTTTGATATTTTAAAATTGATATCAATGTCAAACCTTTTTTCAAATTTGATTAAGAACGCTATATAACACTTAATGTCAAATGATCAAAGCATTATATATATTTAAAATTAATACTTACTTTTTCACTCTTAGATTTCTGAAAATCTTTTTTTTTTCTATGGAATTTCTATAACTGTACTTATAGATTCGTCAAAGAGTTATATATATGAGTTTAATATATATATATTTAATATATATGTATGAATTATATTGTACTTCAATTTATTGACTAAAGGGCCAAGACACTAAATAAGTTAGGGGAAGGCCTTGTTTCTACTCAATAGAAAACTCTAAAAGAAGAAACACAAGGTGGGAGAATAGCTTCAATATAGAAGTTTATTAAAATCTCTTCACTCCTCGAATTTATTTTTTTTTATCTACAGCGAATAGGGATATTATCGTTGTATTAAAGAATCTCTAAGAATAATTCTTGTGTCTTTGCATATTTTCTCTTTGCATATTTGTTCTTCTTTATTTTACATAGTTTTAATTGAACATATTTGTGCTATAAATAGGGCGTAAGAATAAAGTTAGTCAATCCAGCCTTAGGAAAAATGTAGTCTTGTTGCCTTAAACTTCTTTCTTGGCCCGGATCGACACTACAATAATACTTTTACGATTCAGTTTTATTACGAATTCATATCAATTTTTCAAAATGTCTCTATATCATTCAAAAATAACTTTCACTAAATGTGTAAAGGCTTTGAGTAGTTATCATTAATCATATTAATAAAATAATAGTTAACTTACTAATATGATAAAAGTATATAAGAGGTCATTTTAACAACAATCCGATTAAAATTTATATTTCAATATGCTCATTGAAAAAAACTTTAAAAAAAAATAAATAAACAGAATATCTTTGTTGTCACTGGTCGTCTTTTTTTCTGAAGGAGACAGAGGCAATTTTATTCACACTTTTTTATCTCGTGTGTCTTCAATAAAGGTCACTATGTATCAAATATCTTCATATTTATTGTCTGAATCCCGATATACATTTTAATAGGTACAACTTTCTTATGTTTTATCCCCTAGTGTATATTTAAAAGTAAATATTATGTATTCTCAAGTTAAAAGAGATACATATAATGTTCATACATGAAAAACGCCAAACACTTGTAAAATATTTTTTTCAATTTAGAAAATTGGTATATAAAAACATAATTGAATATAAAGAATTATTCCAAAAGAATATAAACATCAGAATACGAATTTTTATATTTATAATCGTATATATATAATGATAAAATCAGAAAAACACAGGTATTAAAATTATATAAATTTAAGAAGAATTAAGAATGTAAATATAAAATTTTAAAAAGTGAGATTTAATATGCTTAAATATATTTTTTACAAAAATTAATATTTCAGGAAAAATATTGTTTGATACCTTTATATATAAATTATTTTAAATGAACTATATATGGATATAAGCTTTGAAGACACACACAGTATGAAAAATTAATATAATTGTAAATAAATAATATTTTTCGAGCAATTGCTTTTCGGAAAACATCAAGTAGAGTATTTTTTACATTTAAAATACCTTTCCAAGAGGTCATCCTCAGTATCAGTATAAAAGGAAGACTGAAAAAATGCAATATTACAGCGAAATGGTAGATTAAACTGGCGAAATCGCTGTGAGGGTTCATCACTGATGAACAAGGTCCTCCCATCAATTCATCATTGCAGAGTAAGGACAGTATAATATTTTCTAACTTTAGGAAGAATCATACGTGTTTAAAATAGTTTCAATTTTTTATAACAGATGGAATGTTAATGCGTATCTACATTTGGTTAACTTACAGTAAACATCGGTCATTCACATATCAGTATTATGACACCTTAAACTATATGTACAGAGAATGAGAACGTCTTCCTATCAGCTATGTGTGGTGATTAATTAACGACAATCCACATAAAACATTTCTTGCAAAATCAAGCCTTTTTATTACAATCACTATGGCTACACCTCGCTATGGCTATTTTTTCAGGCAACCAAAAAAGAATGAGAGGAAGAATAATAATTCAATCACATAGGAAAAAAATATATATAGATAATAAATATTTTGCATATTTTCAACAAACAAATACGAATTTTTAAAAGCAAATAAAATTTACATAAAATAGAAATACAAAACAATAAATTTTACATGTCCCCTACATATGTATCGAGCCGTTCTATAGGATCCCAACATCTTGTTCCAAATCTTAGAACCAAATTTACACCTCAAATTTCATGTTAGCTCATAGTTCTCTTTCAATTTCAAAATTCCTAAATTTAAAGTCTTTCGCTCTAATAAAATAACACTATTAAGAATTTCATTCTTCAATAAAGTACAGTTTCCTAATTTTTCAACCTAGTTACCCAGAGTTTTAATTTAAAAAAGACAGAGTTGTAAAGACTGTAAACCATCCAATCAGTTTTAAAGTCTTCCTCCACGGAGACCTCGCCCTGGGGTGGGGCGGCCACAGCTATTCCTGGAAACTACGGCTGCCGCCATTAAGTCCGTTCCCAATTAGAGAACTTTAACTACTTCCGGCTTAATTGCTGGGATCGATATGAGAAGAGATGCGACCACATGCTGAGTGAAACAGGATGGTAGTGAGGCAGCCACATGCTGGGTGACCCAGGATGGGAGAGAGACGTCCACACGTTGGGAATGAGGCGGCCAGACGATGGCAGCGAGGCGGACACTTGCAAATCACTAATTGAAACTTATGCTGATGACCCCATCAAGTGCTCCGACACAATAGGTTGAAGCTGCCGAATGCGCCTTAACGCTGTCCCCGAGAGGTCCCGGGATACTCTCCCGCCCGGCTCCATCCAATCGTCCGCCGATCGGCCCACACGGAGCAAAAATTAAATTAACCTTCCCAAAATACTCGCAAATTTGAAAAAATGAATTTAAACAACCTAATTGGAATTTTCGTTTTAAACAAAAATGCTTTTAAAATACTTCATTATCCTAATGGGCCGGAGTTATAATTAAAGTCGCCCCCTCAGCTGCCCCATTGATCTCCGACCTCTCGTCCCGATCCTAGTGCTATCCCCCTCAGCTGCCCCATTGATCCCCGACCTCTCGTCCCGATCCTAGTGCTATCCCCCCTCAGCTGCCTCATTGATCCTCGACCTCTCGTCCCGATCCTAGTGCTATCCCCCCTCAGCTGCCTCATTGATCCTCGACCTCTCGTCCCGATCCTAGTGCTATCCCCCCTCAGCTGCCCCATTGATCTCTGACCTCTAGCCCCGATCCTAGTGCTATTCCTCCTCAGCTACCCCATCCAAGTATTGCTCACTCACTTCTAAATCTATATCTAGTGCCATCGGCCCCTCAGCTGCCCCATTGATTCTCGACCTCTCGCCCCGATCCTAGTGCTATCCCCCCTCAGCTGCCCCATTGATCTCCGACCTCTCGCCCCGATCCTAGTGTTATTCCTCCTCAGGTACCCCATCCAAGTATTGCTCACTTACTTCTAGATCTATATCTAGTGCTATCGGCCCCTCAGCTGCACCATTGATCCTCGACCTCTCGCCCCGATCCTAGTGCTATTCCTCCTCAGCTGCCCCATTGATCTCCGACCTCTCGTCCCGATCCTAGTGCTATCCTCCCTCAGCTTTCCCATTGATCCCCGACCTCTCGCCCCGATCCTAGTGCTATCCCCCCTCAACTGTCCCATTGATCCTCGACCTTTCGCCCCGATCCTAGTGCTATCCCCCCTCAGCTGCCCCATTGATCCTCGACCTCTCGCCCCTATCCTAGTGCTATCCCCCTCAGCTGCCCCATTGATCCCCGACCTCTCGTCCCGATCCTAGTGCTATCCTTCCTTAGCTACCCCATCCAAGTATTGCTCACTCACTTCAAGATCTATATCTAGTGCTATCGGCCCCTCAGCAGCCTCTTACGCTCATAGATCCATCTACCTCATGTCTCGATCTCTTGATATAGATTCTTGTCCCGATGATAATAGAGAAGTTGTAGCAAATATAATTATTAGCGATGTCAGCATAATACCATGAGACTTCTGTCACAGCACACTCGTTGTCATTTCAGCTAAACGATCTAATGAAGATATGAACAGACCCTTTCCTGATATTGTTCTTTCAAATCGCTATAACTGGACACAGAATCTGTAGTTCTGTGTGGCTGGAACGGTCGATGGGGCCGTCGATACAGCACAAACCTTTTACGTCATTCCCCAACGATTTCTTATAAACTTCCCGCAGAGAGAATCATTAACCGACCACAACAAATCCAAAATTTAGAAATATGCGACGTCAATCATAATTCCTCCTATTGCAGACTGGACAACCATTTACCGAAATAGTCGAATTATCTTCGTCAATGTGTTCTATTGAATACTATACTTGATTAAATTGGCTTAGCTTTTCTATGAATTCCATTTATTCTCGATATAGGGTTGTGGATTATCCATCAATAAGGTTATTTCAAAAGTTCGTGTTTTTCTTAAAGCATTGTTTTTCTTATTATTTTGAGAATATTATTAAGGGCGAAAATATAATAATACATAATACAATTACTTAATACATAATGCAAAGACATTATACATAATGGCGAATAATATTATGACAACTAATATTATTATTTTAATTTTTTGCAAGTTTTTACGAATTTTTAAGACAGCCTTGTAATAACTCAAACTACGAAGTATTACCTCAAATCGTATATTGACCACGTATACCTCGATTTGTATAAAATTATAATTATTCAGACTTGGAAAAATAATCATAATCTTGTTCTTTATATATGCTTCAATATTTAAATCTATTATAAGAATGTGTTTGAAAGTAATTTATAGCGTACTGATTGAATGTATTTTTATATTTCAATATTGCCACTTGGGAAATTAGGAAAGACAAGCTTCGGGATAACACTTCAATTTATTCAAGGCAAGAACATACTATATGGATGATAAAAAAAAGAGGCAATGAGGGAAGTTTACAGAGTAGCAATATTAAACACTAAAAAATGATACTATGTTAATAAAATAATAAATACTTTGCTATATAGCTTCTTCCCTATGGGAGCTGTGACACACAGCTTGGAATTATTTGTAGTTACTTAATGGATATAACGTGCTTCTGCCAAGGATTCCATCAAAGTCTTGGAACTTTGTCCCTAGTACCTTTGCGTCCTTTTTCTTGCGGCGTGAAGAGTGGCTTTGTCGTCGTATCGTCTATAGGGGCATCTTGGAGGGAAGTCTTGGCTTTGACACGTCGGTAAACCATGGTGTCAGCCTCTGAGAATATAGATCACAGCACCCACTGCCTCTAGGTCTTCTCGGTGATATTCAGTTTGTCTTCCCTAACTTACCTAGAATCTCCACCGCGAAATGCCACATGGGATATTAGGAAAGACAAGCTTCGGAATGACACAGCAATTTATTTAAAGCAATAATAAACTATATGGATGATAAAAAAGATAAGCAATGAGGCAAGTTCACAGAGTAACAAAATATAAACATTATAAAATGATACTCTGTTAATAAAATAATAAATACGTACTTTGCTACAATATTTTTTCAGCTACCGCACCGAAAGGTATGGACACACCTTAAAAACAAAGAACGCTGTAAAGGTTGGCGTGTGTGGTTTGTTTACTACAAAAATAAAAGTTTAGACTTGCCAGTTGTTACCGTATCATCTAAAAATCATAACACTGATTGACTATTTTTTCAAAAAGGAAATGATCTTTTATTATTAATTAACTATGCAGATATTAAAAATATATATAAATTTCTGGAACTATTTTTCTTTATTTATTAATACAATAACATAAAGTTTAGGAAGGAATTTATTACCATATGCCAAAAGAGAAAAGGTTCCACTTTTGGTTTCTATATACACCTATCCCCCGATTTATACGGTAGATACGTTCCTGAGAAAAACGTGTAAATCGAAAAAAAAAAATTCTTATTTTAAATCTTTCAAACCAGCCATGACTTGCCAAAAATTTGGCTTCTTTTCAGTTGAAGAAGAAGATGGCAATTGCTCTACAATTTTTTCGTATAGTATTTCGTTAGTATAGTGCGATAAAACAAAAAAAAACTTATTTGGGAAACCGTGTAAAAGCGAAAACGTGTAAAACAAGTACCGTGTAAATCGGGGGATAGGTGTATTTGTAAAATCAAATGGTCATATAACAAATTAAAGCAAGAGACCATCAACACATATACAACTCCCCCTCTTTCTCTATTACCAAAGCCCTACGCCAAATATTAAATAGACTAGAGAAAAGTTAGAGGTTTTTTACGCTTATCCATACGCCACACACTAATTATTTATTTGGATTTGGTCTTATTAATTTATGTTTATAATCTATAATCCAAATTGTGCCTCACCATTGCAGTATTAAATCGAATTTTGAGTTACTAATCCAGATTTTATTTTTGCTTATTCCTAGTACACGTGGTATAGGCCTTGATAATCATGTTGGGTAGAAGTAGGCAACTGCTTTTACTCTAAGTGCACCACATGTCTACACATGGGAATATCAATTCGACTTTGTACTTACAAATATGTCAGAGCCATGTTTGGTTACTTGCACTCGCTGGTGGGATTGGACTTTTTCAAGAATCGGGGGCTATTGGAACATTTTCTTTTAATCAAAAAGTGTGTCCAATGCGGGAATCGAACTTGGGTCGTAGCGGTCGATATCCAACGGTTTAGACCATCCTTCCACCGATCCCCACGAGAAGTTTGAGTGTTGTGCTTAAATGGTAGATAAGAGGTATCTTGAGATATGGAGGGTAAAAGTGTGTGGCAAATACATTTTCTCTGTTATTGAAGGTTCGTTTAGATAGAGGTAATATACCCCATTGGAAACCTAAGAAAATAATTGTTTAAATATAACATCATTTTTCTCAAAGATATAAATATTTGTAAATATTATTCAATTACAGTCATCTTTCGCTTAGGGTTATTATTCTGTACTAAAATATGATACCAAAATCTGCCATCTCGCTGCTACTGCAAGGAATAAACGTTCTGTAGTATCCTGACAGGCACTAAATCTGTACGTAGAGTACCAATATATACTACTAGACGAATGACCCGGGCAACGCCCGTGTTTTACCCGATTGAATGTTTTTATTCAAATACTATTTGTTACAATTATAAATTGGCGCCTTAAATAAATGCATATATTAGTTAATAACTATAGCCTATGTGCTTTATCTGTCTATGTACTGTTGGCTTCCGTAGGCGTCTCTTACTGGGAAAAAAAAGAGAGGATTCCATTTAGTTATTAACTAATATATGCATTTATTTAAGGAGCGACCCGTTCCAACACAATAGTTACAAAAACGAAAAAGCGAGTGGGGGGGGGGGGCATGATGGGAGGGGGGCAAAGGTGACGTGATCGTAGCCAACCA
>CP092876.1:80849695-80955347 GCA_030710605.1 Cordylochernes scorpioides
CTTTTAGCATGTATATCCAGATTCAAACAATAACTCAGAAAGATACACTCATGGAAAAAACTTAAGGAAGTTGTACCTTTTAGCATGTATATCGGGATTCAAACAATAACCCTGAAAGATACACTCATGGAAAAAACTTAAGGAAGTTGTACCTTTTAGCATGTATATCGAGATTCAAGCAATAACTAAGAAAGATACACTCATGGACAAAACTAAAAGAAGTTGTGCATTTTAGCATGTATATCGGGATTCAGACAATAACTCTGAAAGATACACTCATGGACAAAACTAAAAGAAGTTGTGCATTTTAGCATGTATATCGGGATTCAGACAATAACTCTGAAAGGCACACTCATGGGCAAAATGAAAAAAAGTTGTACATATCAACATGTATATCGAGATTCAGACAATAACTCTGAAAGATATGTTATACGCAGTGACCTTTATTGAAGACACGCCAGATAACCAAGTGTGAACAAAATTGCCTCTGTTTCCTTTAAAAAAATACGACGGCGCCATCAAAATATGAAACTTTCTTATGTATTGTAAATGAGTGCGTACAAACAGAATATATATTGTATCAATTGTAAGATTTTTTTGTAGATTTCTTTAACTCATAAAAACAGACCTATTGAAGAAATAACTTTGCAAAATTTACTGCGAGTTTTCCCTTATTTATACAAGGTGTAAGTCTCTATTTATATATGAAGGAAGATAATTATAGGTTATCTCATCATGTTCTATGCCAAACTATTCTATTGATTCTTTTAGCTTCCATCTATTTTCGAAAACTTGCTGCTCGCTTTCAGATTTTGATAGAAGATACGTATGGCTATAAGGTATAATATTGATAACTATTATATCACATAAAGAAGAATATTATCTGAAAATGGCTTCGTTTGTAGCGAGGCTATAACAGAGATCTAATATATTTTCCTTCTTTGGAGGAAGATATGTGTTGTTAATACTTTTTGAGATATCGGTGGGACCTGTATAGAGCCATCCATTCCTTGCTACCATTATTTCTTAGCAACTTGTTTCCTACCGATCATTAATTGTACGATGATCGCACAACAGTGTTCAGAGTTACCTGTTAGAGAATATGTAACTCGCTGTTAAAATTTTATAAGAGCTTTGAAGAATATACAATGTATTTTATTAAGAAATGCGTGTTTTTCTATATTCATTTTAAGTAAATTAAAAGGATGATATAATGTATTTGAACCACTAATGATCCAAATTGTTTAGAATTGTAAGTGGGCATTCCATGCAGAGATTTGCTTCCATAGTTCAAAATTTGTTCACAGTCTCAAATCACTTTCATACTCTAACATTGCGGTCACGTTCAGTAAGGCTTCCACAGTCCGAAATTGCTGTCACAATCAAGAATTGTGTCCATGATCTGATATTTCGACCACAATCCAGAATTGCCTACACAATCTAATATTGAGGCCACACTCCAGAAATGCGTCCACAGTCTAACACTCAGGCACAATACATCAATGTTTTCACAGTCTGCAGCCACAATCAAACAATTTTTCCTCAATATGAAAATTCCAACCGCAATTCAGCCATGCGTTTAGCCTGGCTTTACGGCTACTATCCAATAATATGTTCACATTATGGCATTGCGGCGACAATTTCAGCAATGCGTCCAGTCTGACAATGCCGTAAAAATCGAACAATGCGTCCAGAGTATGACATTGAGGCCACAATTTTAGCAATGCGTCCAGTCTGACAGAGCGGCCTAATTTCAGCAATGCGTCCATAAACTGACATTGCGGTCATAATCCAACATTGCAGTCAAATTTATCATTGCGGCCATAGTCTAGCATTGCTTCGTCGTCAATGCCAATTGTTAGCCTTCCCACATAGCAGAACTCCATGGTTACAATAGTAACAAAGAGAACCTTTGGTTATTCGACTTTCCATTAACCAATTAAAAATGTATTAACAAACGATATTCACAAGGATTGTTTAGCTCGCAGGTAAATAATGTATTCTCCTAGATAAATATTTAACAGTTTTGACCAAAGGAGCAGTCACGTAATGGCCCTCACGCCCTATTTATTTCTCCGGAGAGTCACTCGGCCAAGGCTTTCATAGCGTTTCTATTTCTTGGAAAAATCAATAGATTGGAATAGTGCCAAGATGGACAGCGCCAGGCGTTCCAAAGGCTCGCTGTGGCGGCATACTGTAACCTACTTAGTTCAGACAACGTCGGCCATATCAGTTGTGGGTGGTCCAGGTCCTAGCAGACACTTCGCGTACATCTTCGCCATCTTCCAAGCCAATGATATATTTTTATTATAATTCATTCGATAAACCTAGTTTTCTCTACTTCTAATAGTTTCTGTGAAAAATAGACATTTCGGCCAGTTAGTTTTTATTTTTTCAACGTTTCGGCAAAAATCTTTTGTCTTCATCAGGAGAAACAAAAAAAAGCATTTGGCAAGGCGTTAAAAATTGTTAACAAATGCTTTTTTTTGTTTCTCCTGACGAAGACAAAAGATTTTTGCCGAAACGTTGAGAAAATAAAAAAAACTCTAACTGGCCGAAGTGTCTATTTTTCACAGAATATGAATTCGGCCAGGCAACCTCTATCTTCTAATTGTTTGTCTTTGCGAATTTTTAATTTTCGGATGTTAATCAAACAATAAAAAACTGATTTCTTCCCGTTTACATGAGAGTGAAAAAAAAAAGGCGTCTTAACCAAATAGAATGTATTTTATCGATACAAACCCTTCATATTTAAAACAAAAGAGGCATATCATTACCGCTCACATATAGTATTTTATATGGCAGAGCGTTATCTAGTGGAGCAGAACTCAACTAAACGTTGATTTAACTTTTCTATGATATTTGGCCAACCAATATTATTGTGATGAATCAAGAAAAGTCAGCCACTAAAACATTTCTGGCAGCTGGTCCTCATTAGCGTGGTGCTGGCTTTACCTCATATATTTATGAATTTTATTCTTTATAAAAAATTGCCGTTAAAAAAGACGCAGAAACTATATATCATATATATTATCCGTCTCTACAGCCACTCAGATTAATGTTGCTCACCAAGCCACAGCACCAGTTTGGGAAATTTGTACAACTCACCTGAAAACAATGGTTTTTGACTATTGACTTCGCCAGTCCTGGACGGGTTTCAATATTATAAGATACACATCCAATCATCCGAATTAACTAAAGATGGGTTTAAGTAACAAATTGACTAGGTTAACTCTATGATTAATATCTGTAGATGGTGGATATATATGAATCTAAATATTCGATAAAATAATTACTTATATTAATATTAAGTCATCAGGGCCACCAAGAATAAGTTTTTAAAAAATTTAATTCATAACTCTATCTTTCTAGCATGGAAGCCTTTATACAGGAGAAAACACGTTACAATACATTATCCAATAGGACACGAGTTATAATAACATTTGATTATATATTGTAGTCTATTGGTGATTTGTTGTATTCGTGTTTTCTTCTTTAGAAGGGTTTTCATGCCAGAAAGAGACTTCTGAATTATTTTTTTAAAAAGCTTATCCCTAGAAGAGCCTGATATTTCACCTTAAAGCTAATTTTATTTGTATGTTTCATAAACCTCTCATTCGAAACTTTTTTAAATCTTTAAAATTCCCATCCCTGGATACTTTTATTTTTCCGTTTATCATTACTCTTCACAATTCATCCTTTCATACTTCATCTCTAAGGTTAGAAATAATTGTTATTTCTTCTTAAAAATAAATTTCGATTTTTCGTTGAAAAGAAACACATGCGGGATAATTTTCAAATGTCGTTTTTTTTAATCTTGTTTTATTATTTATTTATTTATTTATCTAGAGGCAAATAGGAGATTTAAAAGAAGTGTGCTTCACATCGAAGTAGTTAACAAATCTCATTATTCAGATGTATATATGCAACTTAAAGCTAAAGTTAATATAAGGTTATGAACATAAATAGTAAAAATTTAACATAGCTTTTACACTAAAATAAATTCTATTTACACTATTCACATTAAAGATATACAATTAATATAACAATGTTGTGATTTCATAGGTTTTCGATTTTTATATTTATAATAAATTCTTTAGTCTTCAATGTGAATAGTAAGTTATCCTTCATAAAATTCTCTAGTTAAAATGGCAATTTTTTTGTTAAATGAAAATGTTCATATTATTGCGACACAAACACACACACGTTGTGATTCTAGGAAATTTCTAAAGGCACTCCATGTGCTGATAAAGAACCTATGAAATGTTGGCAGCTCCATTGAAAAAGGACGTCGAACCACCTTTGCGTGTGCAATTTATCGATCTCAGCCATTTGTTCTAATGGATTTTCATAATTTATTTTAAACCAATGGGGAGATGGTGGTTGGTCAGGATTTAATTTTCCCCCTCTTCTCCTATCTAGAGGAGTCTGGTTGAGAGAATCGTAACGTCTTGTTGAAGATCTTAGGATCTTGTCTACTCATACAGATTGACTGGTATAGCGTTTAGAATGGTGATCTCACATCTCCATCAGAATTCATAAACACCATAGAATTGTTTCTAAATAGAATTCAAATTCCTTAATAGTAAATAATATCAATAAGCACAGGCCACATTCCATATTTCAATAGCTCCAGAATCCCTTCACCAAGGATGTGGAAGTGGTTAGATAAATTCCATAGCCAAAATATAGATAGAAAATTTTGCCAAGAGATATCTTTGTATGTCTTAAAATAACTGGATAGATCTAGTCATGAATAGATGTCAAAAATATCTATTTAATCGTCTGAATTGAAAGAGTTTCGGCAATTCACACGCGCAATGATGATAATGTTAAGATTTCCTATTTAAGATAACAACGGATACAAGACCGAAAAAATCTAATTATCCATTTCAGTCTTAATTCAAGAATGTAACAAATTAATTATGACTTCTATCTATTTATCTCTTGAATTGACTCAAACTGCAAGTGCGTTGCCATTCGAAAGAGAACTCCATTTATTGCTCCTTTCTCCCCACAGATTCTCTAATTGTTCAAACCTCACTCGAGTCATTAAAAGTTTAAGGATCGATACAAAAAGTTGTAGTTTGCATAATTAATAGGGGTTCCCAGTTAATATTTATGAAGCCATTAATTTAACCCTATCTCAGCGGGAATTTTCCATATGGCCGCCTTTTCTTTTAACCTTTCTTCCAGGCCAGACAATGGACCTCTACATCTATCATTAGAGTAACGAGGCTCCGCGGAACTATCGCCCAGATTATTTGTGAAATTAAAGAAAAATACACAAATATTAACACTTATATTTAGATTCGTTACATAGAGGATATACGATTTCTTTAGCCTAGGGAAAATATATTGTAAAAGCTGTGTATCAATATTAAAACTATTCAAACTAAAAAAATTATGTGAAATAATAGTACTAATGTGATATTATACTGGGATAAGGTGCCTTATTATTAAATAATGATAAATCCCTAGATGTTTTCAAATTTAAGCTAACATGCTTGGTTCAAGGGGAGTAATCACCTTTGAGGTTGTGTGTCAGCAAAATTTTCCCTTTCTTCTCAATCTGAAACAACCCGGGAGATCTTTTGTCCACTTCTCTTTCTGTAGAAGGATTGTTGGAAATATATTTCTTTCTAGACGGAGGAAATTTTCCGTTTGAACTTGATAGATTCTCTCAGATGATTCTTTTCTTATTTATCTTTTAGAAGTTCTCTTCTCTACTCTTATTGATTTGAATTTTCTTATACGTATATCTATATCTACGCATACGCTATATACCCTTTATACGCATAGGCTATATATAATTAGTGTTATATCCATAATATATGTAAGAAAATTGGTATAAGAGAAGGGGTGAAGATAGTTAAAATGAAAGTAGATAAATCTTATATTTTAAGGTATCAAAAATGTTTTGTATATATTTTTCAAATTAGGAACTCTATTATATTTTCACAATTTTGAACCTTAAATGTATATATATATTATATTTTTTAAAATGCTATTTTATTTTAAAATTATAATTTATAGATTAAATTACATTGTAAAAAAAAAAAGTCCACCGCAAGATGTCGCGATTTCCCTATATACCTCACTAGCCTCTACATATTGGGCAGTTTTTATCTTTTTTTATTATATTGATGCATTTCAGGTGAACACAATATAAATGTCAGTAATTTAGTTATTTCTAATGCAAATACAATTATTTTAAAGACAGTTCAGTTTCAATTAACCTTTAATAAGAAGAAGGATTTACAAATAAAACAATGTTAAACATATAGTTTGTCTGAAAAAAAAGAGGAAAATAAAAATCAGATAAAAAGTTTCTTTTAATTTTGAATTTGCAATCTTTCGAGCAAATATACTGTTCTTCAACGGACTGATACTCTATGTACAATCTCTTAATAAACTTAATAAACTTTTTACCTGATTTTATTTTTCCTCTTTCAAATAATTTCTAGGTAACTATTGCTCAAATAAAATATAGTTTGTCTCCTATGCAAGCAACAATATGATCAAATGGAACAATTTTAAATATATTTCACCTCATCTACAAGTAACAGAGTGTAAAAATAAAACAAATAAGGACACTTAAAATTCATTTAAGCTATTCAAGTAATAAGATGTCTAAATTATTATAAATCATAGATCTTTCACCAACAACAAGTTATCTAATAAAATAATTTTATAGGGCAGCTTTTCTCTTCTCCAATCAACAAGGTATAAAACTACGCTAATCAATGAAAGTTCACCTTCAATACAAACAAAAAGGTAGCTAATTAAAACAATTTCTAAAGGTCATTTTTTCTCTCATATTTTCTATAAACATCAGGTAATATAAAACATTTGAAGACAGTTTAGCTCCTATACAAGCAAAGATAAAATACAAGCAATAAGGTATCCAAATAGAACATATTTAAAAGCCGTTCTCCTTCTCTAAAACTAACAAGATGCAAAAATATAACAATTAAAGACAATTTACCTTATATACAAGCAAAACACACAAGGTGTACAAATAAAACAAATTCAAGGACAATTCACTTCTACAACCAACAAAGTGTAAAATTGAAACAATCAAGGACAGTAAAGCGCCTATAAAAGCAAAACGGTGCCCAAATAAAACAATTTTGAAGACATATTACCTCCTATAAAACTAAAAACAAGTAAAATACAATAAGGGGTCCAAATACAACAATTAAGGACAGTTCACCTTCTCTACAAGAAACAAGGTGTAAAATAAAACAATTAAAAATACCTCAACTCCTCTACAAGCGACAAGGTGTTAAATACAACAATTAAGGAAAGTTCACCTCCAATACAAGTAACAAGGTGTACTAATACAACAATTAAGGACAAATAAGCTCCAATACAAGCAACAAGGTGTAAAATAAACAATTAAGGACAGTTCAGCTCCTCTGCAAGCAACAAGGTGTCCAAATACAACAATTAAGGACAATTCACCCTATATACAAGCAACAAGGTGTAAAATAAAACAATTAAAAATACCTCAACTCCTCTACAAGCGACAAGGTGTTAAATACAACAATTAAGGAAAGTTCACCTCCAATACAAGTAACAAGATGTACTAATACAACAATTAAGGACAATTAAGCTCCAATACAAGCAACAAGGTGTAAAATAAAACAATAAAGGACAATTCAGCTCCAATACAAGCAACAAGGTGTGAAATACAACAATTAAGGACAATTCAGCTCCAATACAAGCGACAAGGTGTCCAAATAAAACAATTAAGGACAGTTCAGCTCCAATACAAGCAACAAGGTGTGAAATACAACAATAAAGGACAGTAAAGCTCCAATAAAAGCAACAAGGTGTAAAATACAACAATTAAGGACAATTCAGCTCCAATACACAGAACAAGGTGTGAAATACAACAATTAAGGACAATTCAGCTCCAATACAAGCAACAAGGTGTAAAATACAACAATTAAGGACAATTCAGCCTATATACAAGCAACAAGGTGTGAAATACAACAATTAAGGACAATTCAGCTCCAATACACAGAACAAGGTGTGAAATACAACAATTAAGGACAATTCAGCTCCAATACAAGCAACAAGGTGTAAAATACAACAATTAAGGACAATTCAGACTATATACAAGCAACAAGGTGTAAAATACAAAAATTAAGGACAATTCACCCTATATACAAGCAACATGTTGTGAAATACAACAATTAAGGACAATTCAGCTCCAATACAAGCAACAAGGTGTAAAATACAACAATTAAGGACAATTCACCCTATATACAAGCAACAAGGTGTGAAATACAACAATTAAGGATCATTCACCCTATATACAAGCAACAAGGTGTAAAATACAACAATTAAGGACAATTCACCCTATATACAAGCAACAAGGTGTGAAATACAACAATTAAGGACAATTCAGCTCCAATACAAGCAACAAGGTGTAAAATAGAACAATTAAGGACAATTCAGCTCCAATACAAGCAACAAGGTGTCCAAATAAAACAGGGTAAATAAAAGGTCCCATAAGGGAGATGAGTGATAGGAAAGGAAGTAAATAATAAAGAAGTTTATAAGCCGGCGGGCTGGGAAATCTATTTGTTTACAATAACTCCCCTTGTACCTGGTGGGGACAGGTGATACATTGGCTTTCTGTTGTTGGAACATTTGTCTTTCCATACACATATAGTCTTCCCTTGTAGCTTATTACATTTGATTCTTTGACATGAAAATCCTTTTATACTTAATTACTTTGATATGTTTGTTTTATCATTGGAAGATTTTGTGAATAATGCGATTTGTTATGTATTGTCATAGCTTTTGTCATTTACCTATTATCTATTTAGCATCGTTTGGAATTCTGATTGAGAAATATTAATAATTAAAAGTATTGCAATTTTGGTATTGATGTTCTTTTGTTTCTAGTTCTTCAGGAAGTATTCCTCCTTTTTTATCTATGAATCCAGTTCTTCTTAATCTTTTCCTTTCATTGTCTTCTATTTGCTGAGAGTAGAACGTGAATTTTATTAATATAATGATTGGAAATATTAATTGTTTCTATTTTTATAATTTAAACTCTTTATAACCTAATCTATGAGTTTTATTAGAATATTTAGTATTTTGAGTTTAGTCTCTCTAATCAATCTTTCTCTTCTAATCTTTTTTTTTAGAATGATCTAGAGAGAGAAATAATGATAACCCAGGCCCCTGGAGCGAATGATCTACCAAATCTTGGTTGAATATTGGAATGGCGTAGATTCCATGACATGGGAATCAAAACGTCTGGAGATCAATCTTTTATTTTATTATAGTGTTGTAAATATTCCCTACTCTTTATTATTAAGTAAAAGGGACATTTCTTGATCGTGAAACTAAAAGTTTGCTGATTGCTTGCGCCTTCTATCGGAATAAATACCAACTAATTGTTGATTTCTAATTATTCCAGAATTATTATTTGGCACAAACTGTTGTATTATGCAAATTCTTACACTATGGTATTTTCTATACGTAAATGGCAATAGTCGTTTGTAAAATTATTCCATTTATTTAATAAAAATACTTTTAAAATGCTTTTTTAATAATGAAAACGGCGTGTAAGTGATTTTTTGAACACCCACACACACTGCTGGTCTGTAACAATACCTGAAAAAAGATTTTTCAGGAATTGTGAGAAGAAGTGCTTCGTGAAATCTTGTCTATATTTTCATCATTAATACTTAGGACCAATATACACAATAAAATGAAGAGGATAACTGCTGCTCTATAACAATACCTAAAAAAGGTTTTTAAGGACTTGTGAGAAGAAGTGCTTCGTGAAATCTTATCTATATTTTCATCATTAATACTTAGAACCAATATGCAAAATAAAATGAAGAAGATAAAAATTAGGCGAATTTTAAATTCGTAGAAACATAGCTACATATTGTGAAGTTTTGAATGGCTTTCAATTGCGCAGTTTCAGAGAGTAAGTTCGAGCGAATGAACAAAAATACCATCGATCATTTTGATAACGACCAATCAGATCTCTCCATTGTTTATATACCGGGTCACGTGACCGTTGAGTCAATATTGAAACATTCTAGGATGTTAGAAAATTATCTTCAAACATCATTAAGCCCCCTTCCCCGCTCTTCACATCATCTACAGCACTTAGGTCGTCTAAATGATCTACCAAATCTTGGTCGAATATTGGAATGGCGTAGATTCTATGACATGGGAACCAGAACGTCTGGAGATCTATATTTTATATCATTATAGTTTTGTAAATATTCCTTACTTTTTATTATTAAGAAAAAAGAGGCATTTTCTGATCGTGAAACTAAAAGTTGATGATGGCTTGCGCCATCTATTGGAATAAATATCATCTAATCGTTGTTGTCGTGTCCAAAGAAGAGTCTCAGATGTCTCCATGTATCTCTATCACAGCAGCAGCAATATCCACTATCTTGGAAAATGGGTGCCGTTGCCACGTTAGTCACCTTGGAAACGAACTAGAATTTGGTCGAATATTCCAAGGGTCCACCGCAGGGAGGTGTGGTCGGACTTCTCCCCACCTAACTAATCTTTGATTTCTAATTATTCTAGATTTGGCCAGATAGATGGCGCAAGCTATCAGCTACTTTTAATTGCACGATCATGAAATGCCCCTTTTCTTAATTTATCCACCTGATCCAAGTAAAGTTTCACTTTTGTTATTTTTTCCCCTCTTTATTATATTATATATATACATAGCTTTTACTTTTGAAAATATACTTGATGTTTTTCTGTATTTGCATGTACAATCAACACAAGAAAACCACCTCAATATAAAAAAATGTGATTCTCTTGGATATAAATTAATACAAAAGGTTTCTTGAGAGATAAGTATCTTATATATATTAGTGTGCATTCTTAAGCTATCTAGAATTTCTGTCTTTCTACAGGAATAAAAGCGCATAGAAATATACGTTTTGTACTCCTGTAGAAGGGTGCATCTACCTAAAAGATTTTGAGAATGCATTTATGAACTAAAATGAAACTCATATCCAGAAGCTTGTTTCATTATTTCAATTAAGAAACCACATTAGCAAGAAAACTACAACAACATAAAGCAGAAAAACTTCATTCGTTCTCTATATGAAATATAAATCCCAAACAAGTAAACCCTTAAGTACTAGAAAATTATCCGTAAAATCAGTCTGATTAAAATCTGAACACCTATGTCCATTGATCTATGAAGAAGAAGCAAGCACCTTTCCTGAATTTAGGAAATTCAAATTTGAAGAGGTCACCACTTCAGAATAATTTGCAATGAATTGTTGGAAACAAGTACATCCTAGATATGGAAGTGAAGAGAGTAATCAAGGAATTAGTCTCTAAGAAAGACAAAGAATAAACTAGAACTCCTCAGACATGACAAAGATGAAGTGAGAATTTTTCCTAATTATCAGTATATACAGTCATGAACACACAACACAAAACTTAAGGAAGTGGAAAGTTTTTTTTTTTTTTTTGATGCCGGTCCTCTGTTATTTTGAAAGCGACAAAGACAATTTTGTTCAAACTTGGTTATCTCGTGTGTCTTCAATAAAGGTTACTGTATATCAAATATCTTTCAGAGTATAAAAATAAGGTAATAAGACAAAATTCGAAAGGGTAAAGCACACACATCAACACATTATTTATTTATTTAGATTTGGTATTATTGCCTTGTGTTTATAATCTATAATTTGAAAAGGAATTAAAGCGGTGGAAGATTCGAGTTATTTTTGTGAACATGAGAAACAAACCTCAATACATATTTTACTAGATGATCCTGTTTTTCAAGACTACGGAATCGAAAATAATTTAATAGTAACAGATTCAAGTATTTTTATTTCCAGTAAATAAATGTATATTAAATTCAACAACTTTTGTAGATATAGTTTAAATTATATAGCAAAAAATATCTTTCTGGAAATTGATAATTTATATAATGCTGATTGTAGATATTGCCAGACACTTCTTTTTTTGTACACAGTTCTTTTTTTTTATCGTTTTTTTCTCTCTTTATCATTGTTAACATCATATGACCATTCTATTCACGGCCTTAAATTATTGTATAAATATGTATAAATAAATGTAAAGGCATACAGGTATGACAGCGCAAGTGTCCCTAGGGGACATAGCGCTTTAAATTATAATTAAAAAATAATAATAATCTATAATCCAAATTCTGCCTTATCTTTCAGAGTTATTGTCTGAATCCCGATATACATAATAAAAGGTACAACTTCCTTAAGTTTTGTCCATAAGTGTATCTTTCAGAGTTATTGTCTGAATCCCAATATACATAATAAAAGGTAAAACTTTCTTAAGTTTTGTCCATGAGTGTAACTTTCAGAGTTATTGTCTGAATCCCGATATACATAATAAAAGGTACAACTTCCTTAAGTTTTGTCCATGAGTGTGTCTTTCAGAGTTATTGTCTGAATCCCAATATACATAATAAAAGGTACAACTTCCTTAAGTTTTGTCCATGAGTGTATCTTTCAGAGTTATTGTCTGAATCCCAATATACATAATAAAAGGTAAAACTTTCTAAAGTTTTGACCATGAGTATATCTTTCAGAGTTATTGTCTGAATACCGATATACATAATAAAAGGTACAACTTCCTTAAGTTTTGTCCATGAGTGTATCTTTCAGAGTTATTGTCTGAATCCCAATATACATAATAAAAGGTAAAACTTTCTTAAGTTTTGACCATGAGTATATATTTCAGAGTTATTGTCTGAATACCGATATACATAATAAAAGGTAAAACTTTCTTAAGTTTTGTCCATGAGTATATCTTTCAGAGTAATTGTCTGAATCCCGATATACATAAGAAAAGGTACAACTTCACTAAGTTTTGTCCATGAGTGTATCTTTCAGAGTTATTGTCTGAATCCCAATATACATAATAAAAGGTACAACTTCCTTAAGTTTTGTCCGTGAGTGTATCTTTCAGAGTTATTGTCTGAATCCTAATATACATAATAAAAGGTACAACTTCACAAAGTTTTGTCCATGAGTGTATATTTCAGAGTTATTGTCTAAATACCGATATACATGATAAAAGGTACAACTTCCTTAAGTTTTATTCATGAGTGTTTTCATATATGATACCTTTGTCACTTATTAGCAACGCGTACTCAATTACAAATTAATTATATCAAAATTATTTTGCCGGATAGATCTGTCGACATATGTTCCTATATTTAAAATTGTATTCACAATCCAATGAGTTGCTTCAAAATTATCAATAATGCCCCGTTTTGTTTCCTTCAAATGGCGCCGTAGATTCTATTTTAAAATGCTAGAAATCAATTAGTCAAGCTTCAACTGTTCTGATAGATTTCTCCAGAGAAATTACTTTGAATTCTATGACGCCAATTGATCCTGGAAATTCTTTAAAATGGCACTTTGTAAATGGACTGTGGATAATTGAACCGAATGCTCAATTCGTAGGTAACATTCATCTCTAACTTTATATTTTTAGAAATTTACATTTTCAGACTCATATTTATATCTTTATAATATTTTAAACAACATAACTAGGAATATAAAATTAACGGTAGCCTCTACCGTGAAAATAGATGCTAAAACTAACCATATTTATTTTGTATACTTACCTTTTTACAATTACCATTCTATTTAGGCATTACACCAATACCTCGCTTTGCGTCGTTTCGTTTTTTTATTTTTTTCGAAGTTGCGTCGCTACTTAATTTTTACTGATTTTCACTATGCGTCGTTAGATTTTCGAAGTTGCGTTGTTTTGGATTGAGTCTTTAATTTTTTTTCCTAAAATATGGCCACACTTTTGTTTTTGATTGCGCCTTCACATATTTTCACTTTGCGTCGTTTCAATTTGCGTCGTGTTTTTTTGGAACGTAACCTCGACGCAAAGCGAGGTATGGGTGTATATAGGTGGAATTAGGACAATAAAACCGACGATATTGCTTTAATAACTTATCAGTCAAATGTTTACAATCTATCTTAATATTCATTGTAATATGTCATCTAATATGATGTTTTTAAAATAGTGATTATATGTTTCTACTCTCACCATTTATAAATATATCAAAAACAAAGAAAGGCATATCCTCATTGCTTACATGACCATTATAGATGGCAGAGCACCATCTAGTGAAACAAAAAATCAAATCTTTATTTACTTGTTCCGTGAAATTTAGCCAAAGTATTTTTGTTCCACTAGATGGTGTTCTATATTTCTTAAGCTTTAGGTAGGGCCAATATACCCTTAAACAGGAGACCTATATGTACCACTTCCAGCCAATTATACAAATTTTTTTCGGCATGTATAATTGGCTGGAAATGGTACTTCTAGGTCTCCTGTTGATAAGCAATACTCTTCAACACACAGAGAAAGGATTGTATTATACAGGATAGTAGATTCATTTCTGAGTATTTAATACACAAGTGATACACATAGGAAGACACACGAGATAACCAAGTGTGAACAAAAAATTGCCTGTATCCTTGAAAATATTCTGTGCGAATTTCTCAACATTGCCATTAAGCATGTTGGGAACAAAAACTACACAAAAAGCAAGGGCCTGTCCACACTCAGGGTGGCTTGTAGCACCTGATAAGATCCCGACATCTCTTCAGAGAAGTCTGATGTAAATATTTTATATTTTTATTACAATACTGTATTTTAATTTTTCTCTAAATTTATTATTTTGCTATTAACTAGGAGTCAATGAAGTTGTTAATTGTCCAATTATCCTTTAAAAAAAAGATGAAATCAAAGACTTTACACTTTCTCAAGTTTTATGCATAAAGTCGGTTGCCGATGGAACAAACCGTCGATTTCAGATAGACATGAACATGGATTGAATCCCGCATTGGACACTTTTGTATATGTGAAGAACCTGTTCTTATTCATTGTAAAAAAACATAAGCTAATCCCAATCCCGGATGAAAAAGGAGGAGGAGGAGCAGAAACAAGCTCGCTAAAAAACCTGGGCTCAGCTGGCCTGGCTGATAGTACTCTGTAAGGGCTCCTAATCCAGGGATACAGGATGAGCAGCGTTTGTACTCCATGTTAGGAGAAGCTGCATATGGTGTCTGTTCCTCATGTCAGAGGAGGCCATTTCTTTTGGAGTTAAGTCGGCCTGCCACTGAGTAGTGATTCCAGTCTTAATGACAAAGGCATTCTACTTCACCCAGTCATGATGGCTGTCAAACAGACACTATCAAGGGTCACAACTTGATACCCTAATATGATTGAGTGGAGATAAGAAATAAGAAGACATAATCTAAGTTGTTCTTATTGAGTCGTTTTGAAATCTTGAGGAATAAAGAGTAGTTAAAAGAGACCTGGTACCCTGAAGTGCTTATTGATTCAGTTAAATTGTAAATGGAGCTATGAATAAGTACACCTATCCCCCGATTTACACGGTACTTGTTTTACACGTTTTCGCTTTTACACGGTTTTCCAAATAAGTTTTTTTTGTTTTTATCGCACTATACTGAAATGCGATATTCTACTCTATACTACCTATGTAGAAAAGAATATTGGGAGGCTCTGATTCATGAGGGGGCGAACACCTATTCAGATTTGACAGTTTAATATACACCTATCCCTCGATTTACACGTTTTTCTCAGGAACGTATCTACCGTGTAAATCGGGGGATAGGTGTATTATATATATATATGTTGCGATACACTGTGTGCAAAATATAAGATATAAAATATAAATGTTCCTGCAGCAGAGAATTTAACGACTCCATGGTTATCTACTCCCAGAAACTTCAAAACTGAATAACTTAGTGAAGAGGTAATTAAGTTTTTCATCCACTATCAAATATTTATTGGGGAACTGAAGATTTTTCCGTTTAAAAAGATCCATCTCATATTTTAATTTTATTTTAATATATCTTGATTGTCTATATAATCTTAAATTGACTTTTTTGAATGCTTACCCTCAACCTATATAATAATTGTCTAGAGTTAGCTAACCTATATGTAATTAAAGTTATATACCCTATATCTCTACATTATATATATATATGAAAAAACAATAGAAAAAAATAAAAGATAAAGATATTTTTAAAATAAATGATATTTTGATCCAATATATGCCTTTTAATTAAAGATTTATTTATGGATTGCTCTATTTTCAAAATGTATATTTATGTTTAGATATTTATTAAAACACTAGACGAATGGCCCGGGCAACGCCCGGGTTTTACCCGAGTGCGAATATATTTTAAAAACGTTGTCTTGGGTGGTCGCTATAGACAGGGTGGTCTGTATAGACAGGTGTATGTATCACACAGCCGATAACAGGGTTGTCTAGAGTGGCCGCTATAGGCAGGGTGGTCTGTATAGACAGGTGTATGTATCACACTGCTGATAACAGGGTTGCTTAAAGTGACCGCTATAGACAGGGTGGTCTGTATAGACAGGTGAATGTAACACACTGATGATAACAGGGTTGCCTAAAGTGACCGCTATAGACAGGGTGGTCTGTATAGACAGGTGGATGTATCACACAGCTGATAACAGGGTTGTCTAGAGTGGCCGCTATAGACAGGTGTATGTATCACACAGCTGATAACAGGGTTATCTAGAATGGCCGCTATAAACAGGGTGGTCTGTATAGACAGGTGGATGTAACACACTGCTGATTACAGGGTTGCCTAAGGTGACCGCTATAGGCAGGGAGGTCTGTATAGACAGGTGGATGTAACACACTGCTGATAACAGGGTTGTCTAGAGGGGGGCAGGGAGGACACGTGTTCGCCGGCAGCCAATGGGCGCGCATTCTATCCGTGAGCTTCAGACAGAATAAGGCAATTATATATATAGATTCTGATCTACCTAAATTTAGTTGTCTTCATGAAACTTGATAAATAATTATTTATTTATTATCGAGTAGTGTGCTTATTTTTAACTCTTAATTAAAATATACAATTCAATTTCAAATTTACTATAGAAATTGTTAAGTCAATGCTATATTATTGTGAATGTGTGATAAATTAAAGACAATTATTTTCATACAATGTTCTCACGAACTTATTAAATAAACAACATATTATATGTTCTAAATGGCCTCTTGAAAAAAATGGTATCGAAACCTCTATAATCAATAATGAATAAAAAGATTAAATGAAACATTTGAAAAATATATATATAATATATATATAGATACATTATAAGTGAAGGTATAATGTCTGTGAAAAAAGGAACATCAATAAAAATCATCAAGAACAAAAGAAGAATGTTTTGACATGAAGAACAAAGGAAGATCTTTAATTTTTAAATAATCTTTTGTATTTAGATATATAATCTTTTGCATTTAATCATTTCTTACTTTTATAATGTTGTTCTAAGTATATAAGCCAATAAATATATTTTATATCGAAATGCTCCAACTCTTCAATCGAAAATTAACAACAATAAGTGCATTGTCTTTTCAATTATAATATTGTTCAGTGTTATTTTATAGGAGCTCTACAATATATAAGAGGAAGTAAAACACTATGGTTACATCTAAAAAATCCAATATTATAAATTAATTAGGCAATCGCGCATAAATACAATAGGTTATTAATAATATTAATAATCTGAAACACCAGCTTTGATAAATCCTTTGAAAACATGTATGTATATTAAAAACAAAGTAGGCATATCCTGACCAGGAGCACATGTGCTTTTCAGAAGGCAGAGCGCCATCTGATGGAACAGAAATCAACTAAACATTGATTTAGCCTGTTCCCTGATATTTATATTTTTTTCTATTGTTCTTTCATATATGTATATTATATATTCTAAAATGCAATTATTATTATTATTTTTTAATATATTTTATTTTCATTCATTGAATGTTCTACATTTTTTGACCATAGATTTAGAACATACCGACGTTAATTATTGTTGTAAATATGTATAGTTAAGCTACCTATTTTTTAAGGTCACGATTATAGAGAATTCATTCTATAAATTCTATATTGTTGTGATAAATAATTCTTATGTGTAAATTTACTTCAAGTAATTCAAAATAAAAACTACTTGAAAAGTAAATAATTTGTTTCCTACTTTTCACGACTGCACCTTCAATTCAATCTTTTTCAACATCATAAACAAAAAATAAATCATAACATGTATATATGTATGTTATGAATAATTTGTTCGTTGTTATATAAACGATTGATAATACAAAGGATTGATAAGACAAAATTTGATAAGATAAAGGGTTGAGGGTGCAGTCATGATAAAAAAGATAATTATTTACCAACAAGTAGTTTTTATTTTCAATTACTTGAGTAAATATTAAACACTAGACGAAAGGCCCGGGCAACGCCCGGGGTTTACCCGAGTGCGAATATATTTCAAAAACGTTGTCTTGGGTGGCCGCTATAGACAGGGTGGTCTGTATAGACAGGTGGATGTCTCACACAGCTGATAATAGGGTTGCCTAGAGTGACCGCTATAGATAGGGTGGTCTGTATAGACAGGTGGATGTATCACACAGCTGTAGAGTGGTCGCTATAGACAGGGTGGTCTGTATAGACAGGTGTATGTATCACACTGCTGATAACAGGGTTGCCTAAAGTGACCGCTATAGACAGGGTGGTCTGTATAGACAGGTGGATGTATCACACAGCTGATAACAGGGTTGTCTAGGGTGGTCGCTATAGACAGGGTGGTCTGTATAGACAGGTGAATGTAACACACTGATGATAACAGGGTTGCCTAAAGTGGCCGCTGTAGACAGGGTGGTCTGTATAGACAGATGGATGTATCACACATCTGATAACAGGGTTGTCTAGGGTGGTCTCTATAGACAGGGTGGTCTGTATAGACAGGTGTATTTATCACACTGATGATAACAGGGTTGTCTAGAGTGGCCGCTATAGACAGGGTGGTCTGTATAGACAGGTGGATGTATCAATCAGCTGATAACAGGGTTGCCTAGGGTGACCGCTATGACAGGGTGGTCTGTATAGACAGGTGGATGTATCACTCAGCTGATAACAGGGTTGCCTAGGGTGACCGCTATGACAGGGTGGTCTGTATAGACAGGTGGATGTATCACACAGCTGATAACAGGGTTGCCTAGGGTGACCGCTATGACAGGGTGGTCTGTATAGACAGGTGGATGTATCACACAGCAGATAACAGGGTTGCCTAGGGTGACCGCTATGACAGGGTGGTCTGTATAGACAGGTGGATGTATCACTCAGCTGATAACAGGGTTGCCTAGGGTGACCGCTGTGGCAGGGTGGTCTGTATAGACAGGTGGATGTATCACTCAGCTGATAACAGGGTTGCCTAGGGTGACCGCTAAGACAGGGTGGTCTGTATAGACAGGTGGATGTATCACACAGCTGATAACAGGGTTGCCTAGGGTGACCGCTATGACAGGGTGGTCTGTATATACAGGTGGATGTATCACTCAGCTGTTAACAGGGTTGCCTAGGGTGACCGCTATGACAGGGTGGTCTGTATAGACAGGTGGATGTATCACACAGCTGATAACAGGATTGCCTAGGGTGACCGCTATGACAGGGTGGTCTGTATAGACAGGTGGATGTATCACACAACTGATAACAGGGTTGCCTAAGGTGACCGCTATGACAGGGTGGTCTGTATAGACAGGTGGATGTATCACACAGCTGATAACAGGGTTGCCGAAAGTGACCGCTATAGACAGGGTGGTCTGTATAGACAGGTGGATGTATCACACTAATGATAACAGGGTTGCCGAAAGTGACCGCTATAGACAGGGTGGTCTGTATAGACAGGTGGATGTATCACACAGCTGATAACAGGGTTGTCTAGAGTGGTCGCTATAGACAGGGTGGTCTGTTTAGACAGGTGGATGTATTACACAGCTGATAACAGGGTTGTCTATAGTGGTCGCTATAGACAGGGTGGTCTGTATAGACAGGTGGATGTATCACACTGATGATAACAGGGTTGTCTCGGGTGGTCGCTATAGACAGGGTGGTCTGTATAGACAGGTGGATGTATCACACAGCTGATAACAGGGTTGTCTAGAGTGGTCGCTATAGACAGGGTGGTCTGTATAGACAGGTGGATGTATCACACAGCTGTTAACAGGGTTGTCTAGAGTGGTCGCTATAGACAGGGTGGTCTGTATAGACAGGTGGATGTATCACACAGCTGTTAACAGGGTTGTCTAGAGTGGTCGCTATAGACAGGGTGGTCTGTATAGACAGGTGGATGTATCACACAGCTGATAACAGGGTTGTCTAGGGTGGCCGCTATAGCCAGGGTGGTCTGTATAGACAGGTGGATGTATCACACAGCTGATAACAGGGTTGTCTAGGGTGGTCGCTATAGACAGGGTGGTCTGTATAGACAGGTGGATGTATCACACAGCTGATAACAGGGTTGTCTAGAGTGGTCGCTATAGACAGGGTGGTCTGTATAGACAGGTGGATGTATCACACAGCTGATAACAGGGTTGTCTAGGGTGGTCGTTATAGACAGGGTGGTCTGTATAGACAGGTGGATGTATCACACAGCTGATAACAGGGTTGCCTAGGGTGACCGCTATAGACAGGGTGGTCTGTATAGACAGGTGGATGTTACACACAGCTGATAACAGGGTTGTCTAGAGGGGGGCGGGCAGGGAGGTCACGTGTTTGCTGGCGGCCAATGGGCGCGCATTCTATCCGTGAGCTTCAGACAGACAGACAGACAGAATAAGGCAAATATATAAGTAGATTAGTTATTTTCACAATTGATTCGAATTTATAAAGTTAATCCTATATTAGTGATTTAAAAAGATAGATATGTTAACAACGCATATTTACAACAGAACTGAAAGTCATTCTAAAAACGATGATAAAAGGTAGAATTATCAATGAATAAAAATAATATATATATATATTTTTTTAAATAGAGAAAATCGGAGTTTTTATATTATATAATATACAGATATTGAAGAGATATTATATAAGATAGTGAAGTGGTTAGGGCTGATTATCAGATCAGTTTACAACATACATATCAATCGAATTAATTGCAAAAAGTTTCTTTAATGAATAAAATATGACAAGCTTTCAAGCGTTAGCTCATCATTAGGCCAATTGTTCCCCAAATTCCTACAATATATATAGAAGTATGAAAAGAGGCATCTCCTTATCGTGCAACTGAAAGTTGCAGATGGCTTGCGCCATCTATCGGAATAAATATCAACTATTCTCGTTAATTATATTTTCTTGATTAATCAAGATTGGGTATTTGGCCAATTCTGGAATAATTAGAAATCAACGAGAATAGTTGATATTTATTCCGATAGATGGGGCAAGCCATCAGCAACTTTCAGTTGCACGATAAGGAGATGCCTCTTTTTCATAATTATGCACCTTATCCCAGTACAATATCACATTTGTACTATTTTTTCACATATATAGAAGTGTAGAAGGTATTGTAGGAATTTGCGAAACAATTGGCCTGATGATGAGCTAACGCTTGAAAACCTGTCATTTTTATTGAACAAAGAAACCTTTTTTTACACAAATAAATTTACTGGCAATGCGTTTCTTTTAAATATCATCAAAAATTATCTCTATAGAACCTTACTGCAATGATATGAGCCCTCTCAATCAATAACTCATATCATTGCAGTAAGGTTCTATAGAGATAATATTTGATGATATTTAAAAGAAACGCATTGCCAGTAAATTTATTTGTGTCAAATTTTAACGATAGATGGCAATTAAATTTAATTTACTAAAGAAACCTTTTGCGATTATTTCGATTGATATATATCGTAAAAATCCTTTGAAATTATTTCACAATCTTAATTAAGATGGAGTTGTCATTATATAATATGTATATTGTGCATCAATTACATATTAATCTTCTGTGCTAAATTAAATCAAAATTGAATATCCTTTCGCGAAGATATCTTTCTTTAATAGTTTTTATTATTTGAACTTAAGCTCTCGAGTTTAGAAACTATTCGACGGCAGTGACACTCTAAGGTTAGCATGATGCTATCGTTGAAGGGCTTATAGCTCCGAAATCTTAAGTCCAAGAAATAAAAACTATTGAAGAAACTTCTACCTCGAAAATATATTCGATTCATATTTATACAATAATAGTGAAACAATGGTGATTCTTTACAAATTAATATCACTTTTATATTTAGAAATCAGCACTTAACATCAACTCTAACACTTTTCCTTTGCTTATTCCAAGTACACGTGGTACAGACTATGATAGTCATGGTGGGTAAAGGTTGGCGACTGCTTTTACTGTAAGTGCACATCATGTGCACTTACAAATGTGCCAGAGCCCCGTTTGTTTACTTGCGCTCACTGGTGGGGTTAGACTTTTGCAAGAATCGGGGGTTATTGGAGCATTATTTTATTGATCAGAAAAAAAAATGGTTCAATGCGGGATTTGATCCCGGGTCGTAGCGGTCGATACCCAACAGTTTAGACCACTCATCCACCAATCCCCTTGCCCTATCACATGAAACAGAAAAGGTCAAGAATGCCTCAAACCGCGAATTGAAAAACTTATCAACTTGTCTCTCAACTTAATTTCAGAGACAAAGTTTAAGAAACCGTCGAAGAATGTCAAACTTCCATTCTGTTCGTATGTAACGGTGATTCAACTATTGACTATACAACACATGTGTCACCAGATGGCGCTTGGAAGCAGAAAAAAACCAATAAACTTAAGAATAAAAGAAAATTGCTAAGAATAAAATGTAAACCGATTTATAGTGAGTATATTATATATGATATATAGTAACCCAGTATTTATATATATAAAATAAGGTGAGAAAAGGGAAGAGAAATAAAAAGCGCCTGTAACTATGGATTCCCATCATAACAATAATTTGAGGTGAAACAAAATAAAGGCGTGACATAACTACGTAGTCTGTCAGTCCTCCTCACCAACAGCAGCCTATCAACACTGGTCGACAATTAACAACTTTATTGATTTCTAGTCAACAGAAAAATAAATTTTGATGAAATTACAGTTGAATAATATAAATATATATTATGATGCATTAGCGCGCCATCTGTTATCAAAATTCGAAACTATTATAGACGCGTATGATTCTTTTTCAAAGAGTCTAGCATCAGTATCACTATAAGAGGAAGTTACGAAAATGCAATATAACAGCGGTATGGTAGATTAAACTAGCGAAAACGCTGGGAGGGTTCACCACTGATGAGCCAGGCCCATCCCATTAATTTTTCCATTCCAGTAAGGACAGTAGAAATTGTTTATTTTCAAAAAGAATCATACGCGTCTATAATAGTTTTGTATTTTGATAAATAAATATATATATATATTTATTTATTTATTTACATCAGATAAAGCCTTCTCTGAAGGGACGTCTAGATTACATCAAGGGTTACAAGTCGCGCTGAGTGTAGACAGGCCTTTGGTTACAAAAGAGATTTTCGAATGTTATGTTCAGGTATTCGTAAAGAATGGTCTTGTTTCCAGATGAAAGTTGTCTGAGGAGTCCCTCCCTCTCAGGGTGGTACAGGATCACGTCCAGTATTTCATAAACCTCCTCACAGAGAGGGGATAGGAAAGGGTCAACACTAAACAAGTTTGCCAAATATAGCTGACTAACAAGTTGAAAACTTATATACTCACATTTTTGTTGAATATTTTGAAAATCATATCAATATAAACCTTTATCCCTTGACTTATAATTTTGAAATATCAAAAATAATCCAGGGTTAGGTGTATTCTACGTTGTGCATAAAGGAACTTAGCCTTGGATGCTTTTTGATATTTTACAATTATAATTCCAAATATGAAGGTATATATTAAATCAAAAGTTAGGATGGGTATTTCGCCGTGAATTATCGAATATTATCAGAAGATGTTGAACAGAGTTCAATACATTTAAGCTTGGATGCTTTTTGATATTTTACAAATATAATTCCAAAAATGAAGGTATATATTAAATCAAGAGTTAGGATGGATATTTCGCTGTGAATTATCGAATATTATCAGAAGATGTTGAACAAAGTTCAATACATTTAGCCTTGGATTCATTTTGATATTTAAAAATTGATATCAATGTCAAACCTTTTTTCAAATTTGAATAAGAACCCTATTAACACTTCATGTCAAATGATCAAAGCATTATATATATTTAAAATTAATACCTACTTTTCACTCTTAGATTTCTAAAAATCTTTATTTTTTTCTATGGAATTTCTATAACTGTTCTTATAGATTCGTCAAAGAGTTATATATATGAGTTTTATATATATTTAATTTATATGTATGAATTATATTGTACTTCAATTTATTGACTAAAGGGCCATGAAACTAAAATAGTTAGGGGAAGGCCTTGCTTCTACTCAATAGAAAACGCTAAAAGAAGAAACACAAGGTGGGAGAATAGCTTCAATATAGAAGTTTATTAAAATCTCTTCACTCCTCGAATTTATTTTCCTTCATCTACAGCGAATAGGAAAATTATCGTTGTCTTAAAGAATCTCTAAGAATAATTCTTGAGTATTTGCATATTTGCTCTTTGCATATTTGTTCTTCTTTAATTTACATAGTTTTAATTTAACGTATTTTTTGCTATAAATAGGACGTAAGAATAAAGTTAGGCAATCCAGCCTTAGGAAAAATGTAGTCTTGTAGCCTTAAACTTCTTTCTTGGCCCGGATCGACACGGCAATAATAATTTTACGATTCAGTTTTTATTACGAATTCATCAAATTTCAAAATGTCTCTATATCATTTAAAAATAACTTTCACTAAATGTTTAAAGGCTTTGAGTAGTTATCATTAATCATATTAATAAAATAGTAGTTAACTCACTAATATGATAAAAGTATATAAGAGGTCTTTTAAACAATAACCCGATTTTAAACCTGTTTTCCTTTTCAAAAAAACTTCGTTTAAAATTTAGATTTCAATATACTCATTGAAAAAACTTTAAAAAAAAAACAGAATATCTTTGTTGTCACTGGTCGTCTTTTTTTTCTGAAGGAAACAGAGGCAAATTTATTCAAACTTTTCTATCTCGTGTGTCTTCAATAAAGGTCACTATGTATCAAATATCTTTATATTTATTGTCTGAATCCTGATATACATTTTAATGGGTACAACTTCCTTATGTTTTATCCCCTAGTGTATATTTAAAAGTAAATATTATGTATTCTCAAGTTAAAAGAGATAGGTACAATGATCATACAAGAAAAACGCCAAATATTTGTAAAATAATTTTTTCAATTTAGAAAATTGGTATATAAAAACATAATTGAATATAAAGAATGATTCTAAAAGAATATATAAACATCATAATACGAAATTTGATATTCATAATCGTGTATATATGATGAACAGATAAGAAAACACAGGTATTAAAACTATATAAATTTTAATGAATAGAATGGATATATAAAAATAAAAAAGTGAGATTTAACATGCTTAAATATGTTTTTTACAAAAATTAATATTTCACGAAAAATATTGTTTGATGCCTTTATATATAAATTATTTTAAATAATATATACCTAGACCTAAACCTTGAGGACAAACACCCAGTAGAAATACATATATTTATAAATAAATAATATTTTTCGAACAATTGCTTTTCGGAAAACATCAAGTAGAGTATTTTTTTCATTTAAAAATGAAATGATGAGCCAGTCCTCCCATCAATTCATCATTGCAGAGTAAGGACAGTATAAATTTTTCTAATTTTAGGAATAATCATAGGCCTTCAAAATAGTTTCAATTTTTTTTATAACAGTAGAACGTTAATGCATATATACATTTGGTTAACTTACAGTAAATATCGGTCATTCACATACCAGTATTATGACACCTTGAACTATATGTACAGAGAACGTGTTCCCATCAGCTATGTATCGAACCGTTCTACGAGTATAGGATCCCGACACATCTTGTTTTAAATCTAACAACCAAATTTAAACCTCAATGTTAGCTCATAGTTATCTTTCAATTTCAGAATTCCTAAATTTAAAGTCTTTCTCTCTAATAAAATAACACTATTAAAAATCCATTCTTCTATAAAGTACAGAGTTTCCTAGTTTTTTAAACTAGTTACTCAAAGTTTTAATTTAAAAAAGACAGAGTTGTAAAGACTGTAAACCATCCAATCAGTTTTAAAGTCTTCCTCCACGGAGGCCTCGCCCTGGGGTGGGGCGGCCACAGCTATTCCTGGAAACTACGGCTGCCGCCATTAAGTCCGTTCCCAATTAGAGAACTTTAACTACTTCCGGCTTAATTGCTGGGATCGATATGAGAAGAGATGCGACCACATGCTGAGTGAAACAGGATGGTAGTGAGGCGGCCACATGCTGGGTGACCCAGGATGGGAGAGAGACGTCCACACGATGGGTATGAGGCGGCCAGACGATGGCAGCGAGGCGGCCTCTTGCAAATCACTAATTGATACTTATGCTGATGACCCCATCAAGTGCTCCGACACAATAGGTTGAAGCTGCCGAATGCACCCTAACGCTGTCCCGGAGAGGTCCCGGGATACACTCCCGCCCGGCTCCATCCAATCGTCCGCCGATCGGCCCACACGGAGGAAAAATTAAATTAACCTTCCCAAAATACTCGCAGATTTGAAAAAATGAATTTAAACAACCTAATTGGAATTTTCGTTTTAAACAAAAATGCTTTTAAAATACTTCATTATCCTAATGGGCCGGAGTTATAATTAAAGTCGCCCCCTCAGCTGCCCCATTGATCCTCGACCTCTCGTCCCGATCCCAGTGCTATCCCCCCCTCAGCTGCCCCATTGATCTCCGACCTCTCGTCCCGATCCCAGTGCTATCCCCCCTCAGCTGCCCAATTGATCCTCGACCTCTCGTCCCGATCCCAGTGCTATCCCCCCTCAGCTGCCCCATTGATCCCCGACCTCTCGTCCCGATCCTAGTGCTATCCCCCCTCAGCTGCCCCATTGATCTCCGACCTCTCGTACCGATCCCAGTGCTATCTCCCCTCAGTTGCCCCATTGATCCTCGACCTCTCGTCCCGATCCCAGTGCTATCCCCCCTCAGCTGCCCCATTGATCCTCGACCTCTCGTCCCGATCCTAGTGCTATCCCCCCTCAGCTGCCCCATTGAACTCCGACCTCTCGTCCCGATCCCAATGCTATCCCCCCTCAGCTGCCCAATTGATCCTCGACCTCTCGTCCCGATCCCAGTGCTATCCCCCCTCAGCTGCCCCATTGATCCTCGACCTCTCGTCCCGATCCTAGTGCTATCCCCCCTCAGCTGCCCCATTGAACTCCGACCTCTCGTCCCGATCCCAGTGCTATCCCCCCTCAGCTGCCCAATTGATCCTCGACCTCTCGTCCCGATCCCAGTGCTATCCCCCCTCAGCTGCCCCATTGATCCCCGACCTCTCGTCCCGATCCTAGTGCTATCCCCCCTCAGCTGCCCCATTGATCTCCGACCTCTCGTCCCGATCCCAGTGCTATCTCCCCTCATCTGCCCCATTGATCCTCGACCTCTCGTCCCGATCCCAGTGCTATCCCCCCTCAGCTGCCCCATTGATCTCCGACCTCTCGTCCCGATCCAGTGCTATCTCCCCTCATCTGCCCCATTGATCCTCGACCTCTCGTCCCGATCCCAGTGCTATCCCCCCTCAGCTGCCCCATTGATCCTCGACCTCTCGTCCCGATCCTAGTGCTATCCCCCCTCAGCTGCCCCATTGATCCTCGACTTCTCGTCCCGATCCCAGTGCTATCCCCTCTCAGCTGCCCCATTGATCCTCGACCTCTCGTCCCGATCCTAGTGCTATCCCCCCTCAGCTGCCCCATTGATCCCCGACCTCTCGTCCCGATCCTAGTGCTATCCCCCCTCAGCTGCCCCATTGATCCTCGACCTCTCGTCCCGATCCTAGTGCTCTTCCCCCTCAGATTCACTTCAAGTATTGATCTCTGACTTCTGCTTCTGTTTTTAGCGCTATCGGCCCCTCAACTGACACTTCCACCCAAATATCCTCAGAACTCATGTTTCGATCCCTCGATATAGATTCTTGTCCCGATGAGAATAGAGAAGTTGTAGCAAATATAAATATTAGCGATGTCAGCATAATACCATGAGACTTCTTTCACAGCACACTCGTTGTCATTTCAGCTGAACGATCTAATGGAGATATGAACAGACTCTTTCCTGATATTTTTGTTTCAAATCGCTATAACTGGAAACAGAATCTGTAGTTCTGTGTGGCTGGAACGGTCGATGAGGGCGTCGATACAGCACAAACCTTTTACGTCATTCCCCAACGATTTCTTATAAACTTCCCGCAGAGAGAATCATTAACCGACCACAACAAATCCAAAATTTAGAAATATGCGACGGCAATCATAATTCCTCGTACTGCAGACTGGACAACCATTTACCAAAATAGTTGGTTTATCTTCGTCAATGTTCTATTGAATGCTATACTTCATGAAATTGGCTTTGCTTTTCTATGAATTCCATTAATTCTTGATATAGGGTTGGATTATCCATCAATATGGTTCTCCCAAATGTTCGTGTTTTTCTTAAAGCATTGTTTTTCTTATTATTTTGCGAATAGTATTATTACGGCGAATACATAATAATACAATTACTTAATACATAATACAAAGACATTATAGATAATAGCGAATAATATTATGACAAATATTATTGGTATTTCAATTTTTGCAAGTGTTTACGAACTTTTGTAACAACGTTGTATTAACGCAGACTACGAGGTATTACCTCAATGTCGTATATTGACAACGTATAGCTCCAATTGTATAAAATACTAATTATTTAGACTTGGAAATTATCTCAATCTTGTTCTTTATTTATACTTCAATATTTAAATCTATTATAAGAATATATGTGTTTGAAGATAATTTATAGCGTACTGATTAAATGTCTTTTTATTTTTCAATATTGCCACGTGGAAAATTAGGAAAGACAAGCTTCGGGATAACACTTCAATTTATTCAAGGCAAGAACAAACTATATGGATGATTAAAAAAAGATAAGCAATGAGGAATGTTTACAGAGCAGCTCAAGTCGGTGGATGAGTGGGTAACACGCTCGATTCCCGACAGTCATGAACCGGGATTGAATCCCGCGTTAAAATTTGTTTAATATGTGAATAACCTTCATATATCATTCACTGTTTCAATTATCATAACCTAGGTTGCTCTTGCTGAGCGGTACCTATTAATGTGATTTTGAACCAGGTACAGAGTAGCAAAATTAAACATTAAAAATTGATACTATGTTAATAAAATAATAAATACTTTGTTACATAGCTCCTTCCCTATGAGAGCAGTGACCCACAGCTTGCAATTATTGTAGATACTGACATGGATCTGAGGTGCCTCTGCTAAGGATTCCATCGAAGTCTTGTAATTTTGTCCCTAGTACCTTTGCGTCATTTTTCTTGCGGCGAAAAGAGTGGCTTTGTCGTCGTATCGTCTATAGGGACATCTTGGAGGGAAGTCTTGGCTTTGACACGGCGGTGAAATCATGGTGTCAGTCTCTGAAAATGTAGATCACAGCACCCATGTCCTATAGGTCTTCTCGGCTATCTTCAGTTTGTCTTCCCTAATTTACCCAGCATCTCCACCAAAATTCCACATGGAAAATTAGGAAAGGCAAACTTCGGGATGACACAGCAATTTATTTAAAGCAAGAATAAACTATATGGATGATAAAAAAAGATAAGCAATGAGGCAAGTTCACAGAGTAACAAAATATAAACATTATAAAATGATACTTTGTTAATAAAATAATAAATACGTACTTTGCTACAATATTTTTTCAGCTAGCGCACCGAAAGGTATGGACACCCCTTAAAAACAAAGAACGCTGTAAAAGTTGGAGTAGTTTGTTTACTGTAACAATAAAAGTTCAGATTTGCTAGTTGTTATTGTATCTTCTGAAAATCATAACACTAATTGACTATTTTTTCAAAAAGGAGATGAACTTTTATTATTAATTAACTATGAAGACATTAAAAAATTTATAAATTTCTGGAACTATTTTTCTTTATATATACATATATATTAAAAATAAAGAAGGCATCTCCTGACCACGAGCACATGTGCTTTTTAGATGGCAGAACGCCATCTAGTGGAGCAAAAATAAACTAAACGTTTATTTAGCTTGCTCCGTGATATTTGGCCAACCCAATTTCTTGACAAATCAAGAAAAGCCATCCACGAAAAGCACATGTGCTCGTGGTCAGGAGATGCCTTCTTTATTTTTAATATCAACACCTGACCCACTTATCCTTTATTATTTTTCTATTGTTTTTTCATATATATATATACAATAACATAAAGTTTCGGGAGGAATTTATTACCATATATCAAAAAGGAAAAGGTGCAACTTTTGGTTTCTATATATTAGTAAAATGAAATGGTAATATAACAAATTAAAGCAAGAGACCATCAAGGCATATACAGTTCCCCCTCTTTCTCTATTACCAAAACCCTACGCCAAATTATAAATAAACTAGAGAAAAATTAGAGGTTTTTTACGGTTATCCATACGCCACACACTAATTATTCATTTGGATTTGGTCTTATTAACTTGTGTTTATTATCTATAATACAAATTATGCCTCATCATTGCAGTATTAAATCGATTTTTAAATTACTAATACAGATTTGTTTTTGCCTATCCCTAGTACACGTGGTACAGGCCTTGATAATCATGGTGGGTAGAAGTAGGCAACTGCTTTTACTGTAAGTGCACCACATGTCTACATATGTGAAAAGCAGTTCGACTTTGCACTTACAAATGTACCAGAGCCCTGTTGCTTACACTCGCTGTGAGGTTGAACTTTTGCCAGAATCGGGGGCCATCGGAGCATTTTTTTATTCAGAAAAGTGTGTCCAATGCAAAATAGAACCCGGGTCGTAGCGGTCGATATCCAACGGTTTAGACTATCCTTCCACCGATCCCCACGAGAAGTTTGAGAGTTGTGCTTAAATGGTAGATAAGAGGTTATCTTGAGATATGGAGGATAGAGGCGTGTGTGTGGCAAATACATTTTCTCTATTATTGAAGGTTCGTTTAGATAGAGGTAATATACCCCATTGGAAACTTAAGAAAATAATTGTTTAAATATAACATCATTTTTCTCAAAGATATAAATATTTGTAAATATTATTCAATTACAGTCATCTTTCGTTTAGGGTTATTATTCTGTACTAAAATATGGTACCAAAATCTGCCATCTCGCAGTAGCAAGGAATAAACGTTCTGTAGTATCCTGACAGGCACTAAATCTGTACGTAGAGTACCAATATATACTATGCTTCAATAGGCAGTTGAGAAGCCTGCAGAAGTAATCTGCAACGTCCAATATATATTACTAGTATGTTTAGGACAGTAAGTATCATGCCGGTATACAATATCGCAGCAGTATGAAAGGTAGAAGCGGTGGGCAGTATTCTGCAGCGTCCAAATATATTCCTAGTACAGTTCGAGTACAGTAGGTACCATACAATGTCGCAGGGAAGGAAGCAGCAGTATTCTGCCAAGGACACCGGCCTTTCATCGATCCCTGTAATGGCCTTGTAATTTTGATCCAAATATTTTCGCCGTGAGGAACTGCAAGCCGGACATATTGCCGCAAGATGACTCATCGAATTCTATCACCTCACGTAAATCTACTGAAATTAAATTTTGAAGGATCTCGATTTTTTACAAAATTTTGTTTTTAATATTTTATCGCCTTTTTTTTCGTTTATCGAAGCAAACGTTTTCTCTTATACATTTTCAATCGAAATACCGTATTCATGTAACACTGCCTTTTGATTTCGAACCAAGAATCATAATCAGTGGCCATGGCTGCAATTCTTTGTCTATCTGTAGTCCTCATAACAATTTCTGCCAAGCGTCCCAAGGATAGACACAGCACTCTGTGAATTTTAATCCTTAAAACAATTGAAGCGTCTATTCCAGAATATAGAGAAGCTTCAATCTACGTATATTTCACATTCTATCTAAAACTTGATCAAAAATAAAACAATCTCTTCATTGACCACTCAAAGAAGTCTTCCTTGTTAAAGCAGTCTAGAAAAGCTCTTTCATTAGTTTTGAATCAAATATGCATCAATTTTTATCGAATATTATATTAATATTATTTTATATTTTACCATATTTTCATATAACTATATTTTATTTTTCAATTTGATCTCCTCTTTTTATAAAAATTCATTTTTCCTTAAAGGTTTCGACATTTTTAGTAAATAAATATTCGATTTAAGAAAGTGTCTCTACCCATATAGGAGAATATTGCTGTATAAACATGGCGACATAAATACATCCAGATGGCATAAGAACCTATAGGACATGCAACAACTGTCCTGGTGTGGAACTAACACCTACCCACATATTCTCATGCCCAGAAATGGCCGCAGCCTTGCAGAAAATTGAAATGGGCCCAGAGCAGAAGCTTTACACACCCAAAATAGAAGACATTGAAAATTGTGTGAAAGAGTTGCATGGAAACATCTGAGGCTCTCAATTGGACACGACAACAACAGCAACATGGCGATATAGCTGTGCAGAGGGTGGCGATATTCGATTATATATTTTTAATCGTATAAGAGACGAAGTTATACATAAACGAAACGAAACTGATAAACACGAATTTTTAAAATAAAACAATCTCCCCCTACTATCCTTACTTCGATAAAAAATATATAGGGAGGGCATGGTTTACAAATTGTGAACCCTCCCAGTGGCTTCGCTAATTTAATCTATACCATATTGCTTATTTTTGAGCTCTGCTATTGTATTGGAAGATTCAGCTTATTTCGAGCAAATCTTAACACTAAGCGAGCTGAAGATTTCGAAGTATTTTCTAATCAGCGCTGAACATTCAAAATTTTGGCATTCATGGACAAAACTTAAGGATGTGTAAATTCTTTGATGTCGACGTCAACTATTTTTTAAGGAGACAGAGGAAATTTTATTTACCCTTTGTTATCTCGTGTGTCTTCAATAAAGGCCACTGTGTATCAAATATCATTCAGATTTATTGTCTGAATCCCGATATATATGCTAAAAGGTAGAACTTCCTTAAGTTTTGCCCATGAGTGTATCTTTCAGAGTTATTGTCTGAATCCCGATATACATGCTAAAAGGTATAATTTCCTTAGGTTTTGTCCATGAGTGTATCTTTCAGAGTTATTGTCTGAATCCCGATATACATGCTAAAAGGTACAATTTCCTTAGGATTTGTCCATGAGTGTATCTTTCAGAGTTATTGTCTGAATCCCGATATACATGCTAAAAGGTATAATTTCCTTAGGTTTTGTCCATGAGTGTATCTTTCAGAGTTATTGTCTTAATCCCAATATACATGCTAAAAGGTACAACTTCCTTAGGATTTGTCCATGAGTGTATCTTTCAGAGTTATTGTCTGAATCCCGATATACATGCTAAAAGGTATAATTTCCTTAGGTTTTATCCATGAGTGTATCTTTCAGAGTTATTGTCTGAATCCCGATATACATGCTTAAAGGTATAATTTCCTTAGGTTTTGTCCATGAGTGTATGTTTCAGAGTTATTGTCTTAATCCCAATATACATGCTAAAAGGTACAACTTCCTTAGGATTTGTCCATGAGTGTATCTTTCAGAGTTATTGTCTGAATCCCGATATACATGCTAAAAGGTATAATTTCCTTAGGTTTTATCCATGAGTGTATGTTTCAGAGTTATTGTCTTAATCCCAATATACATGCTAAAAGGTATAATTTCCTTAGGTTTTATCCATGAGTGTATGTTTCAGAGTTATTGTCTTAATCCCAATATACATGCTAAAAGGTATAATTTCCTTAGGTTTTATCCATGAGTGTATGTTTCAGAGTTATTGTCTTAATCCCAATATACATGCTAAAAGGTACAACTTCCTTAAGTTTTATTCATGAATGGATATCGCTGAGAAGGTTCAACACTGATATGCTAAGACTTTTCTAAATATTTTTCATCTTAAGTTCAGAAATTGCTGTAATTGGTCTTGAATTATTAAAAGAAAAATGATGTAGAATGTACCCATCCTCAATATATATGTGTGAACCAATGGAAGGTTTGATGAGAAAGTCGATGTTCCTCAGTCTTCAATAAAGGTCACTGTAATATCTTTCAGAGTTATTTTCTGAATCCCGATATATATGCTGAAAAGTACTACTTATGAGTGGGCATCGATGGGAAGGTTAAACACTGGCATGCTAACACTTCCCAAATGTTTATATTCTTCAGTTCACAAATTGTTGTAATTTGTCTTTAAATATTAAAAGTAAGATGATGTAGAATGACCCCATTCTCAATATATATGTGGAAGGTTTGATGAGAAAGGCGATTTTCCTCAGTGTTCAATAAAGGTCACTGTGTATCAAATATATTTCAGAGTTATTGTCTGAATCCCGATAAATATGCTATAAGGTAAAACTTTCTTAGGTTTTCTCTATGACTGAAAATCGCTGGGAAGGTTCAACATTGATGAGCTAAGACTTCTCAACTCGTTTCTATATTCAGTTCACCAATTGTTGTAATTGGTCTTTAATTATTAAAAGAAATGATGTAGAATATCCCCATCTTCAATATATATGTGTGAACCATTGTGAAGCAAGGTTTGATGAGAAAGACTCAGCCTCGGGCGGGATATCGGCGGATTTATTGGCCGAACTGCCATCGATCTTCACAATCAATTTCCAATCGTCGAAAGGAAAAGGCGAATCATCGAGTAAAATAATTGAGTTTTTTTTTACTGCTCTTTCCTATTTTTACATTGCTCGCTTGGTACAGGACATTTATTGGGCGAGTTAATTATTAAATATTTTGTTTTAATTATCTATCCACACACTCTCTCTTCTGGTTCGAACTGGTCTTGGAAATTCTTAGATCTACGATGGTAGTTGTGTTTTAAGGCATTGAATATTAGAGCTAAAAAGATATGTTTCCTTCCTACTCAACAATTTTCCAGTTAGTTCCTTTTTATTTTTTGAGGAAGCAGATTCAATTTTGTTCACACATGTTCATATATATCTCGTGTGTCTTAAATTAAGGTCACTATGTAACAAATATCTTTCAGAGTTATCATCTTAATCCCGATATACATGCTGAAAGGTACAATTTCCTTACGTTTTGTCCATAAATATACTTGTAATTACATACCTAAGAAAGTTATTGGAAAAAAAGAACTATATTAGGTCGTATAAACCTCAAAGCAAAATAATAATAAAAATTATAATATTATAACGTTTACAGAAAAAATAGGTAGGATAATAATAAATGTATAAAATTTAAAACAAACATCGTAATTCGATAGAACACCCAATTGTTGAAACTCCCAGGAATGTTTAACATGATAATCTACAGAGAGACCACAGCTGCGGCTGTACTAAAACTTTTAAAACTATTTCCTACACTTTGGAAAATTAAGAATCCCCTCTTTAAATGGCTTATACATTACAAAGTTTGTGAATCCTATTAGGGGAGTTTTATTTTTACTTTTATTAATCCTCGGCACATAGTTATTGGATAGAGGTTCCCATATCTTTCCACGGGAAAATTTTCTCAATACATTTTCGCTCCAGAAACCGGGTCTCTCTCTGTCTAATTTATCTCTAGATTGATTTATAAGGTGTTGTCAATCTATGTCGCTTTTAAGGTCGTACTTTTTAGGATCTCTATATATTATAAAGAAATATTATTTTCCTTTCTGGGAAACCTTTTGATGTTTCTTAGTAGATTTCGGTGATTTTCTATTGATTAGAAATGAAAACACACAAAAATATCTTCGTGATTTGGTACTTTCATTTCTTATATATACAGGGTGATCCAAAAGTCCCGCACAACTTTAAAAATTAATAACTCCGCGAATATTTGCGCTAGAGCAATGCGGTAAACACCATTGTGTTCAGGATGCAATGGGATTTTTTATGGCAAATAATGAAAAATTCGAAATTGATTTTAGTTACAACTTTATTCGCTAGATGGCGCTCTACCAGAATCAGAGATTCAGCGGCCAAATTGTTTAATAAATTGAAAAATATAACTGAACGATACGTATTTTTTCTTTTTGAATACCAGGAAAGAGCCCTAACAATATCAAATGATAAATTAATAAAACACCATTTCGCCAAAAGTTAGAAGAAATGGTTGACGATTTTTAAATACAATCTGAGATATGTAAAATAGGTATATGCAAATTAAAACATGTAGCAAAAAATATTTATATTTTAGATGGAGTTTTGTGAAATAAATTGAATGTTTGAAAATAACTACTGATATCAATACACGATTTTTGAAATGTTAATATAGTACCAAAATTTCTTGACTAATTGTCGACACTTGACTATTTAACTGGATATTTGTCATGATCCAAAAATGAAATATAGAGGGGAGTGACAAAATATATTTGTCGTACTTTATTCCAAATATCCTATGGGTTTGTCAAATGTTATCATTGTTTATTATACTGTACATAATTTTGAAAATGTATCCCCTCAAAAAAAAATCATTTTTAAATCGACTTTTGCGTTGAAAAACGTGGTAGTAAAATCATTTTGTATTATTTTTTGCGCAAAATATCTAAAGTTGGGGGGGGGGGGGATACAGAGATTATTCCTTATGCTATTTCTTCTAATGAGCGAAAAGCGATAAACTAAACATAAGGGGTAAAATTGTGTATACCAGTGTTATTCGAGAAGTTATAACACTTTGGCCTGCACGACATAATATAAAATGTGGGCAAATGACAAAAAAAAACTGTTTACAGAAAAGAAAAAAGAGTCAAGATGTGAGGACAGCATTTATTATTCCCATAACCCAAAACAAAGAGCTGCAAAATATAACACATGAGGTAACTGCCTTCTCTCTTGTATTAGGTCACAATCCTTGCTCAATGTGGCGCCCTTCATTCTCAAACACCGCCTGCAGACGATAGATGACAGAATGGTTACAATTAAATAGTTGAAATTTATAAAACGTGTCATCTGATAGAAGCCTTCAACATGGGCAATGTGGTAGGCCGTCATCGATAAAAACGCGACTTAATGTACCCCCATAACCGAAATTGTAAGGCGTCAAGTCTGGTGATATTGGAGGCCACTGGTATATAAAGTGGCGACTTATCAACGAATTCCACCGAACGTATCCTTCAGCAATTGTTTGGCACCGCGGGAGATAGGAGGAGGTCCTCCATCTTGCATGAATGTTATTTCGCTTAGTGCTTGTCTGTCCTGCAATATGGGAATAACCTTTTCTCTCAAAAGTTTAACATAACGTTCACCAGTTACAAAAACGGTTTTAAAAGTTCTTCCATTGATTTTTTCAAAGAAAAATGGCCCAATAATAAAAGAAGAAGTGAACCCACACAAAACTGTAACTCTGTGCTGATGAAGTGGTATTTCTGTAAAAATCCTAGGGTTTTCTGTTGCCAAAATGAGGCAGTTTTGAATGTTAAATTCTCCCTTTAGATAAAAGTGAGCATCATCTGTTCTTAGAACATTTGACAGCCAGTTTTCATCAATATCAATTTGCCGGAAAACCCATGCAGCGAATTCTTGACGCTTCTCAAAATCGCTGACTTTCAACTCGTGAAAACTTTGAATTTTGTTAGGATATTTTTATAGAAAAATTCTAAATGTGTGTTCTCTCCAAACTGTTCCATACGAAATCCCCGTTTGTCGAGAAACTTCTCCATACGTGGATAACGTTTCAATAGCTTCAGCATTCTGCAAAACCGTAACAGCGACTGACTTGCATGTCGATGGTCTTCCACTCCGAGGTTTTGCTTCCAGAGATCCAGTTTCCTCAAAACCTTTAATCAATCGCTTTAGAGAGTAGCAACTCATTGGTCCTTTACCGCTTCGAATATCTTTAAAGGAACGAAACGCTCGTAAAGCTTCAGTGGCAGATTCTGAATCACAATTGAAAAAATTCACCAAGAGTGCTTTATCCTGTAGTGACGGCATTCCAGGGGGAAGGGGAGAAGTTCGACCACACCTCCTTGCGGTCCCCCCTGGACCCTTGGATTATTTGACCAAATTCTGGCTCGTTTCCAAGATGACTAACGTTGCAACGGCACCCATTTTCAAATGAATAGCAAAACTGATATCTCCAGTAATGCTACCGCGTCCGGTGTAACCGCCGCGTCAGGAGCTGCAGCTCGAGCTCATGATAAGAAATCTACTACGAGGACACAATTCAATCTACTACAACTCAATATAAATGGTACCCAGAGGAAAATAAAGAGCTGACTTGTCTTCTCTGTGACAACAATCTACATATTAATTGTCCTCAGGAGACAAAATTGAATCAGAATCCGAGATTCAATATCAAAGATTATACAACACTACGAATGGACAGACCGGGAAAATTCGGAGGAGGACTTGCCGTTTTGATTAAAACTCTAGAAATCAAATTTAAGGAAATCGCCTATAATCAGAGTAAGCCTAGAGAAAGCACGACAGAAGCTCAGGCAATAGAAATCTATCTTACAAATAAAACAATTCCAATCATAAATGTTTATCACCACGATAATACTAGCATCAATACAGGCCTGATAGAGACATTAAATGAAGCGTCTTCGGATATCGCAATCATACTTGGTGATTTTAACGCCGAAGGACCAACTTGGGGATCACCTGTCCAGGATAACAAAGGTCAGCAGGTTGAGGACATGCTAACCGACCTCGACCTTACGCCGATTAAATAACGAAAAGAACACCTATCTATCCAAGTCCACAGGCACAGAATCCGCAATAGACATCACAGCGATAAATTACAACATCGCACCCACAACACAATGGAAAATTTTGAAAAGTGCAATCAGTGACCACAGACCAATTTTAACAACCCTAAAATTCAAAATTGAGAATTTTCAACAGAATAAAAGAACACTGGAAAAAAATTTACAGAAAAGCTTGGAGAACTGTGCAACGAAGAATTAAATCACAGAACGATTGACAAAAAATTGGAAAAAATTCTCTTTGAACATATCCAAAGCTGCAAAAGTATCGATACCTAGAGGTAGACGTAAAGACCTGTGAATACTTTACTGGAAGGACCACAATATCGAGGCAATGATTGCAGAGAGAGACAATAAAAATGAACTTCTTAAAACAAATAAAACAGAAGAAATCATAAAGGAACTCATTGAAATTAGTCACAAAATAGAACAAGAAATTTGGGTATTCAAACAAGAAAAATGGGCAGAATTCTGCGAAAAAATGGATCTAAAAAAGGAAAGCCATCACTGGAATATAATTAGTGTTATAAAACAATCAAAACCAACACTAATCCTCCAATACTCAAACCGATATGAACAGTGAGAACGAACAAACAGATGGCTGACATAATTGCTGAATATCTTTCAAGCACTTCCAGACTCAGCTATACGAATGAAGGCAGGACTCTAAAAATAATATGAACAAGTTAGTTAAACAAGCAAGAAATTACCATCAACAAGATATTTACTCGAGAGACTTCACACTGAATGAGCTAAATTCATCAATAAGAAAGTTAAATCCAAGATGTCACCTGGAGATGCTCTAATCTTTGGTCAAATGATTAAACACTTTGGAGACGAAGCTAAAAATCAACTCCTACGAATACTGAACATTTCATGGAAAACTGGTAAACTACCAAAGAATTGGAAGATATCAATTATAGTGCCAAACTGAAACCAAACAAAGATGCTAAGGAATGCAAGAACTATCGGCCAATTGCTCTTACCAGCATACTTTGTAAAATAACAGAATGAATAATCCACTCTAGGCTCATAGTCTGGCTCACTAACAATAATAAAATAAACTTCTACCAAACTGCCTAAAGATCCAGACACTGTACACAACTGATCAACTTTTCTACTTCTGTCAATCAATAATCGATTTCTAGGAAAAACCGCATAAAGAAGACAATGGCCGTATTCCTGGATATGACCTCAGCTTTTGATCGAGTGTAGAAATTATTTGAAAGGCTGCACAACATCTGAGTAAGGGGAAAAACCTTAATCTGGATTGCAGACTTCTTAAGGGGAAGAAGGATAAAGGTTCGGGTCAATGGAACATTTTCCAAGGACCGAAGATCATGGGCTGGTGTACTTCAGGGATCTGTGCTCAGTCCTCTACTCTTCTCGCTATATACGAGGGCCATCCAATAACTAAGTTTCCCTATTTTTTTTCTGCGAACGAAACGTTGTAAAAATTAGTTAGCATAGAAGAAATGGTCACTAGGATGCGTTGGAAGCTGGTGACCTTCAAAATCACGCTACTCGTACGCGCAAGTCCGTAGCGCTTCAGTTTCCATGGAGCTACCACTGGTGAACGTGTCCACTTGCGAACTCCGTTCTGTAATTCGTTTTTTCACGGCGAAAAATTAAACTGCGGTCAATATTCATTGCAAATCAGTGTCAGTGTATGGTGAAGAATGTATGAGCATCCAAATGGTTCGCCGATGGCGTTCATGGTTCTTAGAAGGACGGCAAAACGTGCATGATGACGAGCGAAGTGGCAGCCCCGTTACTGCCACGGACAATGCAGCCGTTGCTGCTGTTCGGAATGTGGTGGAAGCAGATCGTCGCGTCACCATTGACGAAATAATGATTCGAATGCCTCCTGGAATCGAAATTAGACGCTCTTCGATTGGAACAATCATGTCAGATGTTTTGAATTTTCGCAAAGTCTGCGCAAGATGGGTCCCGCGTTTGCTCTTGGAAAACACAAGCAACAACGGATGGAGGCAGCCCGAGCTTTCCTGGAAATGCATCAAAGAGATGGAGATCAACTTTTTTCCCGTATTGTCACTGGAGATGAAAGCTGGGTGCATCTTTCAACTCCAGAAACAAAACGACAAATCATGGTGTGGAAGAAGCCTGAGGAAAGTGCACCAAAAAAGGCGAAGGTCACAATCTCTGCAGGAAAAGTTATGGCTATGTAAAACTTCAAATGGGAAATTTTCACACATCCACCTTATTCTCCGGAACTTGCCCCAAGCGACTTCCATCTTTATCCAGCACTCAAGTGGCACCTTAGAGGCAAGCACTTTGCCAATGATGAAGTGCAGGCGGAGGCGAACCACTGGCTACGAAGACAGGACACGGCTTGGTACAACAGTGGTATCTAAAAATCGCTACAACGGTACCAAAAATGTTTAGACAGAAATGGTGATTATTTAGAGAGGTAGTCTATGAGTTGTATAATGAAAATAAAATAACTGCATAATTGTAAATACACACACACACAAAGCCTTTATTAAGACGTTAGTCTTATACAGATTCTCCGTACAAGGTGCAATAACAGGAAAAGAGCAGCACAGGAAACCATTAGTTCCGCAACTATATACAATTATTAGTAATTAGGAAAAGTAAGATTTAATATGAAAGGTCGAAGCCATCGCCCCAAGTCTTCAATTTCATAAGCGCGGAGCAGAAATAGGGACTAAGTTATTTATTTCGCCATAAATATAGCATCCAGATACAAAAAGAAGGTCTACTCCAGCACAGCCATCCATATCACCTGCTCCGCAATCTCATCGTCGACCAACACGATGGCCCCTCGATGTTTCGTCATCATTCTGAGGTGTAAGAACAATAGCTTCCAAGTTCTATTTTCTCCCTCTTTACACCTACTGCCTTGTAAAAATTATATAGGGCCTGAGCAACTAGTCTACTTGTTTGGGCACTGGTTAACATCGTTTGGATTGACCTAAGTTGGCTGGTGTCTACCGTTGAAAAGAATGTCCTTCTCTCCTCGCTAATATCTTGGCATTCATAGATATAATGAGATAGTTCAGTTTCCATATTTTGCATAATTGTAAATAATGTGGTTTATTTGTTAAAAAATAGGGAAACTTATTTATTGGATGGCCCTCGTATTAACCGTTGTTTATGTAAATTGATGAATATTATTTGTATTATTTAAAGCCTCATTATGTAAAAATATATGTATATATAAATTGGACATTTGTTGTTGGCCATGGTCAAGTTTGAGCTCTTGTACGTCTAATTACGACACAACAAAAGTGGCGACGAGGATGCGCGATCTACAGAGCCAGTAAAAGGCTGAGGAAAACGGTGTCTATGCAAGCATAACAACTACATTATTAATAGGCTAATCCCTTAATAGAATGTTAAAAAATCAATAAGCTTGAGGGATGAGTATCTTTAGTAAATAAATTTATTTACTAAAGATATACTCATCCCTCAAGCTTATTGATTTTTTAACATAACAACTACATCTTTTAAAAAAATCTGACTCTCGGATTATGGAGAGGAAAAATAGGAAAATGGGTTAAGATTACATCTTTTAAACTATCTGGATCAAGAAAACAAAGGAGTAGAAAAGATCAGCATGACAAGTTCAAAGTTAATAGTACCTTTTAGATGCTATAGCCCAGTGGAGGACACTTCGATCTTTTTGTACAAAAATTTGAGGCTTACTTTTTGGCATCTGAAGGAGGAGATTAAAGTGCTGATTTTTACCTCGCTACCAGATTCTGAAACTTTGAAGCAGGGAAACGACATTTTCTTCCTGGTCTAATGAAAGATCAACCCTATGATACTATCATTCAAAGAATTAAGCTGCATTTGGATCCAAAGAAGAAAGTGATACCACAGCGGTGCAGATTTTTAAAGAGAATTCAACGGGAAGGAGAATCAATTTCGGAATATCTTAGAGAATTGAAACATTTGGCAATAAATTGTAATTTCGTCGATATGTTGGGAACCATGATGCGAGACCGTTTTGTGGCTGGAATCAAGACGGAAATCCTGCAAAAGAAGCTACTACAAGAGGACGACGATGTCACCCTGGATAAAGTTTTTGCAGTGGCGATCGCGTTCGAATTGGCGGAGATAAATACAAGAGAATTACAAGATAAATTAGTGGCCAAGATATCCCCTGTGAATTGAAAGGATAAAAAGGGCGAGTACAATAATAGTACGGCGCAGTATAGACCTTTCAGGCAAAGTGGCAAAGGCAAAATAGTGTGTTATAGATGTGGTGAAAGACATTCACACGTGGCATCTCTTTTGCCTCATAGAACAAAGACTTGTTTTAAAATGTAATAAACTGGGTCATTTAAGTAGGGTCTGCAAAGCTAGTAAAAGAATGTGGGGATGTAAATTTGTACAAGAGGACTCTATATATTCTGTACAGGGCGAAACTGATGCCACAATAAATTCAACAGTAGATGAATATCCTTTGTGTTTTACAATAGATACAGGAACTCCAGTTACGTTAATACCTAAAGATATTTATAAGAATTATTGGCAAGGTAAAAGATTATTTCCAACAAATTTAAGATTAAAATCCTTTTGTGGTAAATCAATAGAGATTATAGATCAAAGAAATGTTTTTGTAAAAGAAGCCAACCAATATTTACGATTAATAGTTGTAAATGAAAAAATCCAGGTAATTTTATTAGGAAGAGAATGGCTTAAACAGTTGAAACTTGATTATTCTATATTGTTTAGCATTAAAATTTTAAATAATGAATATAATAGAAATATATTTAAATATATAAAAATTTGATGGATAGGTATGCAGATTTGTTTAACAAAGATTTGGGCTGTCTAAAGGACGTTAGAATAAATTTTAATTTGAAAAAGGATGTGACTCCTGTGTTTTGTAAGGCCAGAAGTTTACCTTTCTTTCTAAAAAACAAAGTAGAGAATGAAATTGATCGTTTAGTGAATTCTTGCATTTTATAACCTATAGTTCATGCATATTGGACCGCTCCAATAGTACCGGCATCAAAAAAGGATGGTAGTGTAAGGATATGTGGTGATTTTAGATGTATAGCTAATAAAGCAATATAATTAGATAGGTATTCCATCGATCGATGAGATCTTTTCAAAATTATCTACAAGCACCGTACTTTCGACTCTAGACCTATCACAGGCTTACTTACAAGTAATGTTAGCGGAAGAAGCCAAAGCTGTTGTTGATATAAACACAACAAAGAGTTGTTTTCTTATAAAAGACTACCATATGACGTAGCGGTAGCACCAAATAGATTTCAGAGGATTATGGAAGGCCTATTTTCTGATTTGCCAGGTGTGGCCTGCTACATAGATGATATTTTGGTTGCAGGAAAAGACTTTGAAGATCATGAACAAAAGTTGGATCTAGTGTTTAAATGATTGCTAGAAAAAGGTTTAAAGTTAAACAGATATGAATGTAAATTAAAAAGAAATCGGTGGAATATTTAGGGATTAAAATGGATAAATATGGACTGCATCCCTTATAAAATAAAATTAAAGCAGTGATAGAGAGGCGCTTGAACCTAAAGAATGTTTCGCAATTGAGATCTTTCATAGGACTCTTAATTTATTATTATAGATTCATAAAGAATATAGCAAACATTTTAGCGCTATTCTATCAACTTTTGAATAAAAATTGTAGATGGAATTGGACGAAAAAATATCGAATGTTATTTTAAAAATGTAAATCATTATTAATGGAATATGGTCTAGGCGTAATTCTGAGTCATAGAAATGATAGAAAGGAAGAATTCCCTATAGCTTTTGCTTCTAGAATATTAACTGAAGCGGAAAAACGTTTCTCTCAACTAGAAAAGAAAGCGTTGAGCATAACTTTTGGCGTTGAGAAATTCAGACAATACTTACTGGGACGAAAATTTGTATTGGTCACAGACAACCGACCCTTAATTCATATATTTTCACCTCATAAACCAATTCCCATATGTGCATCATCTAGAATTAAAATATGGTCCTTAAAATTAGCTGCATTTAATTATACTGTGGAATTTCGAAAAACTAGTGATAATTCCAATGTTGACGCATTGTCACGTCTAGAATCGAGTGTCAGGGAGTCTCTTGATGAAGACCAGGTACTTCTTCTTAGGAAGTCGAATGAGGTACCGTTCTCTTTTATGGAGGTGGCTAATGAGACGCCCCAAGATAAAATACTGTCTATAGTATTAAGGAATGTTAGAGAAGGCAACTGTGTGTGTGGAAATTCACAAGGGTACCGAGAGAAAACCCACTAGCTCCTCATTATAAGATCAATGAGGAATTAAGTTTGGAGTTTGGTTGTCTTCAATGGCGTGAAAGAGTGGTAATTCCCCAAAAATTAATATCTTTAATTTTAAATGATTCGCATGAAATACACCTGGAGATTGTTAAAATGAAGATGATTGCCAGACGGTATTTTCTGGTGGCCAGGCATAGACAGTAACATCGAGGAGTTAACTAGAGAATGTAGAGTATGCCAAGAATCGGCAAGCATGCCCCCGGCTACCATCTCGGAATGGACTTGGCCCGAAAAACCGTGGCATCGACTTCATCTTGATCTAGCGGGTCCGTTCATGGGAAGAATGTTTTTGGTTCTCGTGGACGCATACTCAAAGTGGATAGAAATTTTTATCATCAAAGATATTATCAGAAAAACGATTATAAGTCATCTTAGAGAAATTCTCGCCAGAATTGGATTGCCCTAATTTTTTGTTACAGATAACGGAAGACAGTTTGTCTCCGGTGAATTCGAGCAATTTACCAAAATGAATGGTATACGGCACACTAAGACCAGTCCGTATAATCCTAGTACAAATGGTTTAGCTGAGAGATATGTAAGAGAGTTTAAAAACCTTTTGAGAAATAATAATGGGAAGGATGATTTAGAGACGAATCTACAAAGATTCCTATTTGCTCATAGAGCATTCCCCCAAACTGTAATAAAGGAATTCCCCGGCGGAACTGCTAATGAAGAGAAGTTTAAGATCAAGATTCTCGAATTTAATACCAAGATGGGAAATCCGCGAGAGGTATTTCATGAGGCCGTAAGAAGGCAGGAGCAGTTTACTACAGGTTGCGAGGTTTATTTCCGCAACTATGCAACTGGACCTAAACGGTAAAAAGGTACCATTTTGAAATTATTGAGCTACCGTCACTACCTTATAAGTTGCGAGGGCGTCGTGTATAAGGGGCATATCAATCAATTGCGACCTGTGAGAAAGAAACAAGTGGAGACAAGAAATTTGATACTTCCTCGAACATCAGGAGAGAAGCCTGTAGGTGGAAGTCAGAAATAAAGTGAAGAGGAGGTTCCAGAAGTTACATCAGGAAACAAGGAGGAGACTGCTTCTGTGCACGTACCCTCTTGCACTCCTATACCAGGGCCTGTTGCTGTGCACGTGCCCTCTTGCACTCCTAAACCGGAGGCTGCCGCTGTGCAAGTGCCCGTCCGCAGTCCTAGACCTCAGAGAGCAAGGAAACCCCTAGACCGACTGGAGTATTATTAAGGGGGGAGATGTGTTGTGTATGTAAATAGATGAAGATTATTTGCATTCTTTAAAGTCTCATTATGTAAGAATATATGTGTATATAAATTGGACATTATTTATTGGCCAAACGAAAAGAATCTGAGGCTCTTTATTGGACACCACAAAAACAACAACGGCATCCCAGAGTAAAATAAATCATCAGAGATAAATAAATATTTTTCAAATGAATTAAAATAAATATAATCGATACTGAGAGAGAGTTGAATTTAAAAAAATAGAAAATTATTATTTTCGAAATATAAATAGCTGAGAGGATTCCAGCAAACCGCATCTAAAATATCAGTTTTTTTTTTTGCTACATGTTTTAATTTGCATATACCTATTTTACATATCTCAGATTGTATTTAAAAATCGTTAACCATTTCTTCTAACTTTTGGCGAAATGGTGTTTTATTAATTTATCATTTGATATTATTAGGGTTCTTTCCTGGTATTCAAAAAGTAAAAATACGTATCGTTCAGTTATATTTTTCAATTTATCAAACAATTTGGCCGCTGAATCGCTGATTCTGGTATGGCGCCATCTAGCGAATAAAGTTGTAACTAAAATCAATTTCGAATTTTTCATTATTTGCCATAAAAAATCCCATTGCATCCTGAACACAATGGTGTTTACCGCATTGCTCTAGCGCAGATATTCGCGGAGTTATTAATTTTTAAAGTTGTGCGGGACTTTTGGATCACCCTGTATATATATGGCGAGAGCTATTTCTGTAAATTAATTTATGCCTAACTGGTCTTATCCTTATTGTTTGCGGAAATGCATTGCACGATGCAAATATTCTATATGTGATTCTACTGTTATAAAAGCGTATGTTTATAATGTTGCATCAATTTTAATGCGCCCTACATTTATTCAAAATATTCTATGATATTTAATATTTATTTAAAACAGATTATTTAGATTATCATCATTCCTTTTTATAGTTTCATTCCTTTTGTAATATTGTTATTGTACATATATCTTGATTGATTATTGGAGCGAGAGAGGACGGAGAGGAAGAGTGCGGATCACGACCTACGAGGAAGACAACGAATAAATAAACACAATAACTTTAAAAGGTAATTCATTTTTATTTACTTTTATTTATTATTAATATTATTTCTAAGATTCCAGCCTTCAGTATAGCATATATAAGCAGAAATGACAATACAGTATTAGAGCTCTAAGGAGCGGTCTGGTGGATTAGATTGGGGAAGACGCTGGAAGGGTTCACCACTCCAGGCCTTTCCAACCTTTGTCATCGCAGTAAGGACAGTAGAAGTTTTCTCTATATGTAGAGGAAACATTTTTTCTTTAGTGCTTTTATTTCTTATATATTATATGGCACGTTATTGCTTCGTATCATCTATTGAATAATCGTTTTTGTTTGAGAAATCTTTAGAAATTTGAAATTTCTTCTTGAATAGGATTTCCTTGGCATTTATCATGCAGTAGAATCTATATCCGCGATCAACAATACACATATAAATAATGCTTTACACATACCAATATATATATTTTCTAGAAATATCGCAATCCATAAGATTCAACATGCAAATAAAAAACGACCCATCTCTAGGATTGAAAAAAAAAAGAATGACGTTTTTATTTTATGATTTTTCGATCAAAACCTTCATCTTTTTCAAAATATTCTGAAATGGCAATAATATTATAATATAATATTTATAATCCTATTACATAAATTTTGATAATTCTCTTGAATTCACATGAAAATATTTTTATATTAAAAGAAAAAAATATAAAACAAATTCAAATCACCAAAACTGTTCAAAATATATATTTTTTGAAAGATTTTTTTTTTCCTTTTTATATAAAAAAATATTTTGAAGAATAATTATCATGTTTTTTCTTTCCCTCTTTCTATTTAGATATTTCTCACTTTTTTTAATATCAATTCCAGTGTATGACGGGTAAAAGCCGATGTTTTTCTATGGAAGATATTAATAAAGAATTTAATTTTAAAATATAACAACATAAAATCAAGCTCAATTTTACATAATACATTCCTTATTCATTTATTTTTTATAATGTCACTGAATATTTATTTTTGAATACTCTGTTGTTTATCATCATAAATATTTGCATAGTCATCACCCCTTACTATGCTTGTAAATTACCACTTGAAAAATCAAATGACACATTTTGGAATATATATGTAATTATATGTAATTCTGCTGCCCTCAAAGCTTATGTCCATAGTTCTTCTAAAATACCCATTCGAAGAGTCAAGCATCAGTATCACTATAAAAGGAAGTTCCAAAAAATGCAATATAACAGCGGTATGGTAGATTAAACTGGCGAAACCGCTGGGAGGGTTCACCACTGATGAGCCAGGCTCTCCTTTTTAATTTTTTCATTGCAGTAAGGGCAGTAGAAATAGTTTTATTTTAAAAAGAATATTACGCGTCTAAAATAGTTTCGTAATTTAATTAATAAATTATTTTTGATTGAGCTTTTGATATACTTGTCTTCTCAACCGAGACAATATAGTCATATTAATGTTATATTTCCCTAAGTACATTGTGAGATAGAAAAATATACTACTATAGTAAACTTAGAGCATGCTGAAATAGCAAAATCCTACATCCCATTAGATGGATTGGAATTATTTTCTAAAAGATATGCTCAGAAGAATAATCCAAAATGAATTAGGCAGATTTAAACGCATCATCACTTAAAAGTTGTCATATACGCCTAGATAGTTGGCCTTCTTTTTATCTCTACCGAGACAGATAATAGACTTACATAATACAATATAATGCGGCTTATGATTGTAGAACGAAATTTCAAAATTTTATATCGCAAATGTTTCTTTTAAAACCAAAAATCGAAATTCATTTCAAAGAGAAATAACGATTATTTCTAACCTTAGGGATGAAGTATGATAGGATGAATTGTGAAGAGTAATAATAAACGGAAAAATAAAAGTGTCCAGGAATGAGAATCGAACCCACAGTGTTCCACTTACCGGGCAGATGACCGGGCAATAGATTTGTATCTACATAAATATAAATTCAATATGTCCGTTATATCTCTATATACTCTGCATGGTTCGTTAATTTCTATGAACGAATTTCTTGATTCTAATTGGAGCTATTAAATATTTTAAATCAATAAAAAGGGAATGGTAATGTTACCTAATGAATTTATTTGGACATTAAAATTTCAAAATGTAAAGCCACAAGGCTATCCTTCGGGCCTTGATTTCATGATTTCTCTGTGATTATTATTTAGTGTTATATTGTTCGAAAGCAAAAGACGCACAAGCTTATTTGATTTAATAAAATGAAACATAGCGCTAGGAGATTTCTTATTTTTAAGCTTTTTTATATAAAACCCCTTAAAAAAGAAAATTATTAAAGGGTAACCATGACCAATGTATATATTCTAATTATTTTCTGTTAAAATTTGCATATATATCATTTATTATATATTATTTTGAGCATTATTATCAATTTCAGAACATTGAATGAGCCACAACACAAGCTCTGTCAAATTAGAACGAATTTCAATCTGTATATAACTTTTTTCGGACTATAAACCTCATCAATACATGGTGGCTACCTTTTCGTATCCTCCTATGGGAGGGGTTATAGGATGTCTGCAATATATTTCTCATGCAAATGCCCGCTTTCGGAGTTCTTCAAAAAATGGTATCAGATTCTCTCTTGAGCTGCTTTGTGGATTTTAACTACCCTTATATCTTCCTTGCTATTCTGGAATAGAGTCTATGGTCAATACCGTATCTTGGGTAGGGCTTAGTGCAGGTTCGAGCTCCTTGAAAGATGTTTGATGATCTGGTTGTACCTTTATTGAAGTGCAAGTTTGGATGATGATCCGTCTTCACCTTGGAGATAAGATCAGCATTTGTAAATGGCATAATCTGTCTCTGATGTACGGGCGATCAACAGCTGATGTTGTTGCAGCGGAATCGTAGATGAGCAAGGGTTCAGACAATAAAGGCTTCGATACTAGACTTTACAAGGTTATTTGCTGTTTGCCCGGCCCGGTCGTTGGTCCTTAGGGAACTGTTGCCCAGATGGGGCCTTGTGACTTTACATTCTGAAATTTTAATGAACAAATTAATTAATTAGGTAACATTACAATTCCCATTTTTATTGATTTAAAATTTTTAATAGTAGCAATCTGAATCAAGAAATTCGTTTATAGAAAATAACGGACCATACAGAGTATTTAGAGAAACAACGGACATATTGATTTCTATTTGTGTAGATATAAAGTCTATTATATGTCTAGGTAGAGATAAAAAAAAAGGAAGCCAACTATCTTTATATTTAGAGACACAATAATTCTACTGACTGTCCATCTAGTAAAACAAAGTCCTACTGTAATTCTATCTATAGATACAAGGACAAGAAATACAAGGAGTCTACTGACTGTTCATTTAAAGATAAATGAGCCTAGTCTATTCCTATTAATAGATACACAAATATTTTACTGATTGTCCATTTAGAAATAGAAAGAATCTACAATATTTATAGATACTAATATACTACTGATTGCCAGTTAGAGATAAAAAGGAATCTACTTTATGTCCATTTAAAGATACAATAAGACTACTGTATTTCTATTTATAGATACAAAGAGTCTACTAACTCTATGTAGATATGCAAGGAGCTACTCTATTTCCATTTTTAAATACATTTTTTCTACTGATTGTCCATTTAGAAATACAAGGGCCTACTGTATTTCTATTTATAGATACAAGGGCCTACTGTATTTCTATTTATAGATACAAGGTACTTACTGTATTTCTATTTATAGATACAAGGGCCTACTGTATTTCTATTTATAGATACAAGGGCCTACTGTATTTCTATTTATAGATACAAGGGCCTACTGTATTTCTATTTATTGATACAAGGGCCTACTGTATTTCTATTTATAGATACAAGGGCCTACTGTATTTCTATTTATAGATACAAGGGCCTACTGTATTTCTATTTATTGATACAAGGTCCTACTGTATTTCTATTTATAGATACAAGGGCCTACTGTATTTCTATTTATTGATACAAGGGCTTACTGTATTCTATTTATAGATACAAGGGGCCTACTGTATTTCTATCTAAAGATACAAGGGCCTACTGTATTTCTATTTATTGATACAAGGGCCTACTGTATTTCTATTTATAGGTACAAGGGCCTACTGTATTTCTATTTATAGATACAAGGTACTTATTGTATTTCTATTTATAGATACAAGGGCCTACTGTATTTCTATTTAAAGATACAAGGGCCTACTGTATTTCTATTTATTGATACAAGGGCTTACTGTATTTCTATTTATAGATACAAGGGCCTACTGTATTTCTATTTATAGATACAAGGGCCTACTGTATTTCTATTTATAGATACAAGGTACTTACTGTATTTCTATTTATAGATACAAGGGCCTACTGTATTTCTATTTATAGATACAAGGGCCTACTGTATTTCTATTTATAGATACAAGGGCCTACTGTATTTCTATTTATAGATACAAGGTACTTACTGTATTTCTATTTATAGATACAAGGGCCTACTGTATTTCTATTTATAGATACAAGGGCCTACTGTATTTCTATTTAAAGATACAAGGGGCTCTAACTGTTTGTATTTCTATTTTTAGTTACAAGGTACTTACTCATGGTAAACGGTTTGCGGATTTCGACAAATTAGAACCGCTATAATAATAAAAAGAGTTGCGGCGATATATGATTCCTTCTTTCTAAGATACTTACTGTATTTCTATTTATAGATACAAGGGGCTCTAACTGTGTGTATTTAGAGATTCAAGGGTTCGACTGTATTTCTATTTATAGTTACAAGGTACTTACTGTATTTCTATTTATAGATACAAGGGGCTACTTTAAACCTATTTATAGATTCAAAGGGTCTACTTTACATCTATTTAAAGATTCAAAGGGTCTACTTTACATCTATTTAAAGATATATATATAGGAAGTCTACTGAGATGTAGAGATACACTCCACACACCGCGGAGGCTATAGATGGCCATACAGTCCAAGCCACGGGTACTTAGCTAGAGTTAATCAAGCCTGCCAAGAGGGACGGTATACTTATAATTGGCCCAGGGGAGCACTTCCTAGAGAGATTTATTGTATGGCCCAGTTACTTAGAAACTCTTTTAAATATTTTCTCTGCTAAAGTACGTTGTCGCCTGCGGATTTGATAAATGGTACCATTAATGGAGGAAATTTCTCTTGCAATTTTTATTCCAGCGACGTTCTTCCTAGAGAAATGGGCTGTTATATTATACTTCATATATAAATGATTATTTTCTGTATAGAGCTCTGAACAATGCTATTTCAGGTAGGCGTAGTATTTATTCTCTTCTTCTTCCTTATCTCCACGCAATCATATTAAGGTATAAAGCTTGTAAAGCTTGAGAATTTTGATGGTGTCTGCCGGGGAAGAGTAGAGCTCATCAATGGATGAGTCAATACAGTCAATAATTTTTCTTCTTCTTCCTCATCTCCACTCAATCACACTAAGGCATCAAGCTTGTTGATGGTGTCTGCCGGGGAAGAGTAGAGTTCATCAATGGATGAGTCAATACAGTCAATAATGTCTTCTTCTTCTTCCTCATCTCCACTCAATCACACTAAGGTACCAAGCTTGTAAAGCTTGTTGATGGTGTCTGCCGGGGATGAGTAGAGCTCATCAATGGATGAGTCAATACAGTCAATAATGTGTCTTGGGGTTGCAGGCTGAGAATGGCACAATCCTATTTCTCTTCTCTTCTTTCTTATCTCCACTCAATCATATTAAGGTATCAAGCTTGTAAAGCTTGAGAATTATGATGGTGTCTGCCGGGGAAGAGTAGAGCTCATCAATGGATGAGTCAATACAGTCAATATTTATTCTTAGTCTTTATAAGTCTAAATAGTATTTATTCTTAAATCATCTAGCTCTCATCCGTATTAACATTCAAGTTTAGGCTCACGTGTTATGGTTTCAAACAAAAAAAGCATATTCATAAAAATACATCTTATATTTACTAGAGAGTTAAAAGATAAAAAATATCAAAACACTAGCAAGAACACCAATAAACTAAAAAGTAATCAGCTATGAACAGTCTCAGAAATTACACATATACATACATATTTAATAAGATCACCGATCTTATACAGATTCACCACAGAAAGGAATCATAGATAGAGAGCTCCTATACTCTTATACTTAATAAATTAATCATGACATCCACTGAGTTATATTTTATTTTGTTGTTAACGATTTTTTAAATATTTTATATCAAAATGTGCACAAAGAGACAATCCTCAAATTACTTAACGAATCATAAAAAGATATTAAAAAACGTTTACCCATTTCTGATTATAGGCATGTAAGACTGTCTATTTTATTCTTCATCCTTCAGCATGAAATGGTGAAGAATATTAATGGACATTCGGAAAAGTAAATTCCTCTGTAATAAATAGAATCATAGCTAAAAAGGCTTCGGAGGATGATTTTCTTCTTTCTTAGATATTTTCTTCTCAAGCTTTCTGATTTTTTACAAACCCTTCTACAGCAGTATATGATAAAAGATTTAGATTTACCATATACTCCTGTAAAATAAATTACAAAACCCGAAAGATTGATAAAATATATAAAATAAACAAGTAACTCAACCTGAGAAGCCGGTATTTATTATTTTATTATGAGATATATCCTTCAACTTGAATCTCATCTCTCTCTTGGAATAAGTAAAATTCATAGTAACACAGACACTCTTCTAATATATAATACAATATAATGCGGCTTATGATTGTAGAACGAAATTTGAAAATTATCCCCCGCATGTGTTTCTTTTGAACTAAAATTTGAAATTTATTTTAAGGTAAGCGGAACACTGTGGGTTCGATTCCCATCCCTGGACACTTTATTTTTCCGTTTATCATTACTCTTCACAATTCATCCTTTCATACTTCATCTCTAAGGTTAAAAATAATCGTTATTTCTCCTTAAAATAAATTTCGAAATATAGTTCAAAAGAAACACATGCGGGATAATTTTCAAATGTCGTTATACTCTTCTAATATTCTGAAAAGCTTTCAGAGAAAAAATATAGGTTATCTTCAATTATAAAGATATAACATGTGCCATATATATATATAAGAATGGAAAATATAAAGCATGAATGTTTCTTATAAACGAATTTATACTGTCCTTACTGCGATGAAAAAATATTGAGAGGGCATTGCTTATCGTTTGCTGTGACGTGAGTTACGAATTTTATATTAGTATATGTAGGTTTTAAAAAGGCAATTAAAAACACTTTGTAAGCCCATAATGTGTCTTCAATATCCTTTTCTAGATAGTCTTGAGAACCTTCAACTTCAAGAATCCGATATGAAAGAATTAACAAAGCTAAACTATAGATGAGTACAACTATATTGTAACAAAGTATTTATTATTTTATAAGCAAAGTATTTTGTTTAATGTTTATATTTTGCTATACTCTGTACATTTCCCTCTTTTACTTATCTTTTGTTTATCGCTCATTGTTTGTTCTTGCCTTGAAATTGTTGTCTCATCCCTAAGTTGGTCTTCCCTAATTTTACACGTGGCAATATTATAAATTGATAAATTAAATTTAATTGCCATCTATCGTTAAAATTTTACACATGTAAATTTACTGGCTACTCATATCATTGCAGTAAGGTCTGTAAAGATAATATTAGATGATATTTAAAAGAAGCGCATTGCCAGTAAATTTATATGTGTAAAATTTTAATTATAAATTGAGTTATATATTGTAATTATAAATTATGTGTTTAATTAAACAAGTCAATAAGTCTCTGGAGATGTGTTTCTTATTTCTTTTTATTACCAACTCTAGATTTCATAGCCCTTCTATAAGTATTCAAATATACAATAATATCACACCAAAATATATGTGTTTAGACACCCCAAATAAAATTTACCCAAATATCATTGAGATAAGTAAAGATGACGCGAGACTAGGAAATCAATACCAATTATTTAGGATATTTTGATGGATGATAGGAAGTTTTGTAAAGAAAGCTGAGGGGAATAGAAATATATAAATTCGAGTTTTAAAGGCATTGATATCAAAGCTGAATAGTAATTTTCATAATATAATAAATAAAAAACACAAAGGATTTTTAAAGTTATTTCTTTGGTCTGTATTCAAATGGAGAATTGCATTTAACTACTTCGTTGGGAACTTAATTCGTTTGCTCATTATTTCAAATAGATAATTTAACATATTGTAGATATGTATATAAGACTGCCTAGCCAATATATAAACCAATATGCAGTGTATTGTAGGTATGTAAAACTGTAATGCTAGAAAAGTACTGTAATGTATTGTAGGTATGTAAAGCTGTAATGCTAGAAAAATACTGTAATGTATTGTAGGTATGCAAGACTGTAACGCTAGAAAAGTACTGTGATGTATTGTAGGTATGTAAGACTGTAACGCTAGAAAAGTACTGTGATTTATTGTAGGTATGTAAGACTGTAACGCTAGAAAAGTACTGTGATGTATTGTAGGTATGTAAGACTGTAACGCTAGAAAAATACTGTGATTTATTGTAGGTATGTAAGACTGTAACGCTAGAAAAGTACTGTGATGTATTGTAGGTATGTAAGACTAACGCTAGAAAAGTACTGTGATTTATTGTAGGTATGTAAGACTGTAACGCTAGAAAAGTACTGTGATTTATTGTAGGTATGTAAGACTGTAACGCTAGAAAAGTACTGTGATTTATTGTAGGTATGTAAGACTGTAGCGCCAGGAGAGCACTGCAATGTATTGTAGGTGTGTAAAACTGTAACGCTAGAAATGTACTGTGATGTATTGTAGGTATGTAAAACTGTAACGCTAGAAAAGTACTGTGATTTATTGTAGGTATGTAAGACTGTAGCGCCAGGAGAGCACTGCAATGTATTGTAGGTATGTAAGACTGTAGCGCCAGGAGAGCACTGCAATGTATTGTAGGTATGTGAAGCTGTTGCGCTAAGAGCAATATAATATATTGTAGATACGTGAGACTGTAACGTTAGGAGAGAGTTCTGTAATGTTATTTAGATATATATGGCTGTATCGCGCCAATATAGAAATATATTGTAGATATGTGTAAGGCTATAGCGCTATATAATATAGCAATATAATATATTGTAGGTATGTAAGACTGTAACGTTAGGAGAGAGTTCTGTAATGTATTTTAGATATGTATGGCTGTATCGCGCCAATATAGAAATATATTGTAGATATGTGTAAGGCTATAGCGCTGTATAATATAGCAATATAATATATTGTAGGTATGTAAGACTGTAACGTTAGGAGAGAGTTCTGTAATGTTATTTAGATATATATGGCTGTATCGCGCCAATATAGAAATATATTGTAGATATGTGTAAGGCTATAGCGCTGTATAATATAGCAATATAATATATTGTGATATGTAAGACTGTAACGTTAGGAGAGAGTTCTGTAATGTATTTTAGATATGTATGGCTGTATCGCGCCAATATTGAAATATATTGTAGATATGTGTAAGGCTATAGCGCTGTATAATATAGCAATATAATATATTGTAGGTATGTAAGACTGTAACGTTAGGAGAGAGTTCTGTAATGTATTTTAGATATGTATGGCTGTATCGCGCCAATATTGAAATATATTGTAGATATGTGTAAGGCTATAGCGCTGTATAATATAGCAATATAATATATTGTAGATATGTAAGACTGTAACGTTAGGAGAGATTTCTGTAATGTATTTTAGATATATATGGCTGTATAGCGCGGCAATACAGAAATATATTGTAGATATGTAAGGCTATAGCATAATATAGCAATATAATATATTGTAGATATGTAGGCGGTTCATGTATATGTGTGTGTTGTGTGGGTATAACCAAGAGAAATTAAATGTAAGATCAATGTAAAGAGAAAAGGACGAGGTGTAAAAAGCCTCCATCTCAGCCACAGAGAGGATAACTGTTTATTGACCGACCGATGACTGTTTATATACATTCCCTTCTGTTTGCACAGCTGTCTGGGGAGACGATACTATACTTAATTTCAGACCTCTTTCTAGGTTTTATTTGCCATGTTGTTTATATAATTAGTATTTTTGTAAATTATTTGAAATAAATCATGGTTAGGATTGGAGTGAATCCTTGATCAATGTTCTCAATGCAACTACTCATAACCAGAGTTGATGCATGATGCTCATGCCTTGAACATCTCAGTAACCACTTCTCCTGATAATGAAGTCTTCCTGATTGTCAAAATCTGTTTGACATCCGCATCAATATGTCACTGTCCCCCTAGTCGGCTAAACCAGCTTTAGAAGCCGTTTAATTTAATATAGATTGAGTTCATGTAAATAAATGTTTAATTTCGCATTTCCATATTTTTCAACGAATCACCACTAGTTCATTTGATATATTCTAATAAGGAGGTTACGTATGCCCTATTTTAAACTCAATATATCTATTGAATAAATATAATAAGAGAATTTCCTAGAAATTAGAACTACCTGCAAAATGTCGTTTTGTTATCTTATTGAATGATCGATTTTTCAAAAGACAAATTTCAAGAAACATTTAAAGCTATTTTCTCCATAATCTTTTCACACACAAATTATCAATATCCAGAATATTTTCGATATTTCTAAATTGACTATTCAACAATTCTCAAAACTAAAACTAAAGAGTCCATCCATAACAGAGAGTACAAAACAAGTAATAAATAAGTAAATTCAATTTTAAAATGTTTATGGTTTTTATAATATACTCCAAAATAGCTTGATAATATATATATTTTTTGCTTATTCCTAGTATACGTGGTACAGGCCATGATAATCATGGTGGGTAGAAGTAGGCGACTGCTTTTACTGTAAGTGCACCACATGTCTACACATGTGAAAATCAGTTCGACTTTGCACTTACAAATATGCCAGAGCACCGTTTGGTTACTTGCACTCGCTGGTGGGGTTGGACTTTTGCAAGAATCGAGGGCCATTGGAGCATCTTGATAACCTAAATATGGTAAACACAAGTAAAATATCTTATGACATAGATATTCTTAAACAAAAATAGTACAAAGGGAATATGTATACAGGGATCAAGTGGATAATTTTAAAAAAAACCTTACCAGGTACAGCCTGTACCACACTGAAGAAGGCCAACAACCTGAAAACGCAGATGTGGTTGGCTTGATCAATCAAGAAAGGTTATTTGGCCAATTTTTGTTGATTATTAGAAATCAACTTTTAGTTAATAATTTTATCGGACTGTTGGCGCAAGCCATCAGTAAATTTTATTTGCGTGATCAGGAGGTATTTTTTCTTCATCCATTTTCTTTGATCTATGTTTTATTCTTCAAACAAAACAATTAAGTTCTGATGCTGGTGTTCATACATTTAATGGCGGTCATGAGACATTTGCACCTAAACTTCCCCGATATACAAGATTGTACATGTTTTTACTTGTACATGTTAAATGTACAACCTCCTTGAGTTTTTTCATGAGTGTATATTGGTAATCTCGTGTGTTTTCAATGAAGTTCACTGTAATATCTTTCAGAGTTATTGTCTAAATCCCGATATACATGATAAAAAGTAAAACTTCCTTGAGTTGTTTTCCATGTGTGTAAATAATCATATTTGTGAACATTATATAAATTAAAATAAAAGGATTTAAAAGCGCGAATGTTTCTTTTTATACATAAAACGAACCTCTACTGTCCTTACTGCGATGAAAAAATATATTGGGAGGGCTTGGCTCATCAGTGGTGAACCCTCCCAGCGGTTTCGCCAATTTAATCCACCAGACCGCCTCTCAGAGCTCTGATATTGTATTTTTATTTTATTGTTATTTTATTTTATTTTATGTGTATAGATGGCGCGTTATTGCTTTGTGATAATTATATAAATTACACAATCGTGTTATATTTCTATCAACTCTCGCTCCACTAAAATCTTTACAGAATTATCAGAGACCAATTTTCAGATTATACAAAGGTATTGATAGTTCAAAATGATTATAGACGCGTATGATTCTTTTAAATATTAACTAATTATTTAATTTATAAAATAATATCATAAGCGTCTACAACGAATTCTCAAAATAGATAGCGCGCTAATGTATCGTAATACAAAAGTTATATTTAAAATCTATTCTTAAATGCAATCCTCATATATATATGTTATGAATATTTTGTTGTTGTTAGATAAAGGATCGATAAGATAAAGGGTTGAAGGTGCAGTCGTGATAAGAAAAAGATAATTATTTACCGTCAAGTAGCTTTTATTTTTAATTACTTGAGGAAATATTACAAATTAGTTATTTTCACATTATATAGAATTCATAAAGTTAATCCTATATTAGTGATTTAAAAGGATAGATATGTTAACTACGCATATTTACAACAAAACTATACAACAAAACTGAAAGTCTTTCTAAAAACGATGATAACAAAAGTAAATATATCAATGAATAAAATAAAATATATATATTTTAAAATATAGAAATATTTGAATTTTTAGATTATAATATATATATATATATATTGGTGCGATTAAAAATAATTGAATAGGCTCAATAAGGGTTATGCTATTTTTTTATTTTATTTAAGTAACCCAGGTTCCTGGAGCGTACAGAAGTCGCCAACTACCAGGGTTATGCTATACATGCGCCGAATCGACTTAAGAGTTAAAGCGAGAGGCGTAAACTGTTCTTCACGTGGCACAAGCCAGCATATTCCACGTGGCGCCACTGTTGTCCCGACCGGTCCTTCCAGCCAAGTTGAGAGGGAATACCAGGAAACTCTGTTCTCCTGACAATATTGTTTTAAATGGTAAAAATATTTGTAACAAATAAATTTACTGGAAATAAGTTTATGTTTTAATAATATCATCAAATATTATCTCTATAAGCTTATGTACATAGGTTCCCTAAACACCCCTAAGTTGCCTTCATTAGTAAATAAAAGCTATATAAGAAAACCAATCCAATACAATAGTAGAGCTGTCTGGAGATTAATTTGGCGAAACCTCTGAAATGTTCACCACTAATGAACCAAGCCCTCTCATTCAATAACTTTTATCATTTCAGTAAGGTCTGTAGAGATAATATTTGATGATATTATTAAAAAGAAACACTTTTCCAGTAAATTTATTTGTTACAAATTTTATCGATAGATGGCGATTAAATAGGTTTATATACATGGTATCAAAATATATGTTTGCAAATATATGCGATACTAGTTATATCACATTTTGCCATAGAAGATCTAAGCTCAATTTGTTTTGAATTTGTCACATGAGGGTAGGTACTGCTCAAACCTAGTCATGAAGAGAGAAACTGGCTCACTCTGGCCTTTATTGCGTATGCTAATATGGATTAGTTATCACTTCTGTTCCTTCAAGTGAAATCAAAAACGCATTTTTACTCGTAGTAAGTACCATCTATAGATTGAAATAGAGGCTGAAAACAATTTGCCTTATCTAGAAAATTATTTTATATTGAGAGTAGATTATTCTATTATAGGTCATCGCCTTAAAACATGGATTAAAAAACCTGCAATTTCCTGTAAGTGGTATCTTATCAGAGATTCTGCTATGTCTTGTCAAATGGTGAGGAGTCTTTCAATCCGAACAGATATTTTTATTAAGAGAACACCTTCTGAAGAGATCAAATGTGTTTAGCCATTTTTAAGGTGGTATTGCATGTAGGACTCTACTGTATATATATGCTTTTCATTTTAGTTCAACAAATTTCAATATCTACTATACAAATGTACTATTCAATTATACTATTCTGATTCAAGGTCAATTGGAGATCTAATCAGGCTGTTATTTACTGCGCGCGACATTGTCTAGGACCATGAACGGTGCGTGAAGATTGGCGTTGTCCTCCAAAAGTATTCCCTTAGTGTCTATCTATCACAGGTTGTGTGGACTCGTGTCGTGTTGAACTGCGGCATTGCGGGGCGAGCGAGCGCCACGTTGCCATGGATACCGCGGCCTCGAAACAAAGCCAAAACTTTTTTGAGGCGGGAGAGAAGTCGATCAATGGTTGGCCAACACCTCCGTGACCCAGGTTGACGGCGCCCCAGCTCTTCCTTGCCAACATTTAGTGACAAACAGATGCACCGATTATAGATAAGAAATCAGATATGATGAGGGAATGAGGCAAGACAGCTTTGGAGATTCTGTTGTTAACCGACTGTCTCCATTCCCAGTTGCAGATACTAGAGAAAGACAAGAAGACCAAGAGGCAAAAGGTATTTCCTGTCTTTTCTAAATGATTGATTCCAATATATATATCAGAGACAGGCGTTTACAAAATTAAATCACCTGCTCGCTCATTCTGCTGTCAAGTCAAATTCAAACACTTGGATTCTTTATGAAAAAGGCATCTCCTTATCGTGCAACTGAAAGTTGCTGATGGCTTGCGCCATCTATTATTTTTCATAATTTATGCACCTTATCCCAGTATAATGAATCGTGTTGAGGCGATATTGGCGGATGGATCTAGTCAGTGGGTTGATGGAGTATTCGTTGAAACCGTCAATTCGGACAATCATGACATGAGATCAAATTCCGCCCTTAGGAACTTATTTATTATAAAAAGTGATCAAATGTCCCCCGGTTCTTGATAGAGTCCAACGCCTTCAATGAGTTCAAGTAATCAAAGAAGGTTTTGACACACTTTAAGTGCAAAAGTACAACTACTTTCTACATCTATAGCCATTTGGTATATACATTCAGTAAAAGGCAATCGCTGACTACACACCATGATTATTATGGTCTATACCACGTTTGTATTTGAGATCATTTTAAAAAATCTTCAGGGTGAGAGGGTGTAAACGATAATTTCGTTCGGAACACTACGACGTCAATCCGCTTATTAACAGCAAGACATCCTAGCTCTACGTCTAGCCCTTCTTTCCATTTCTCTACCTCACTCTAACGTAGTAACTTATTGAGCGTTTAAAAGTGACTTATAATATGTTATCAATCACACAATATATGATAAATATATACGTTATATAATTAAAAAATATAAAGAGATAAGATTTTCTGCTTGATTTTTGATCAGAGATTTATTTAATTGAACTGAGGAATATATAAAATACAAGGTTTGATAAAAGTACTGCCTGGCTTAAGGCGCGTAAGAATAAAAAATGAAATACTTATTTACATAATGTACGAAAGTTTTGAGCCGGCCTTCAGGAAAGAACAACGAGTTTTTATAGGGGAAGCATGACCTCTGGCGGTCGATTTAACAGAGTATTTGGATCTATGAAATATAATTTTAAATAGAATAATATTTGAATATAACATATATATGTATTTTCATTTTGAGATGGAGATGGCTATTCAAGTGTTGTTGAATATATAGTTCTACAACAAGAATACTGTTTTTTTTATCCTTTGTAAACTTTTTATATAGTAATTCATATTAATTTGTAATTTTATTAAAACCCCTGAAATGTAATTTTTTAAATTTCAACTTGTTGTTTACTCGTTTAATATTAGGTAAATAGATATTATTTTCCTTTCCAAGAAATCCTTCAAAAAGTTTTTTTTTCTGAATTTCAAATGACTGTACATATAAGCTTCAGCCCTGTCTACCGTGTGAGCAGTCTGCTAATCAGAATATGAACAGTCACTAGATTTTTCTATCGTCTTTTGATTTTATGAGGATTTAAATAAAAAACTTTCAAAATGGCAGCGGGTCTAGTGGCTGTTCATATTTTCATTAAGAAACTGCTCATACGGTAGGCAAGGCTGAGCTTATATGTACAGTCATTTAAAATTCAGAAAAAAAAATTTTTTTGAAGGACATCTTTGAAAGGGAAAGAATATATATTTACCTAATATTAAACAACTAAACAACAAGTTACAATTTAAAAATGTACATTTCAAGAGTTTTAACTAACTTTACAAATTAATAAAAATGGCTATCAAAATTTTACAATGGATAAAAAAAAACAGTATTTGGCAAAATGTGAGATATATATACTGATATAAACAAATTATTCAATTTCAAACATATTTCTGGCTTAGTATATTTATTGTATAGTACTAGACTAATTATAAATTCTACCTCTTTTTACATGGAAAGGTATTAGAAATAAAAAGGCATATTTTGACCAGGCTCACATGAACTTTCTAGATGGCAGAGCGCCATGTGAGCCTATTCAGGATATGCCTTTTTTGTTGTTGTTTATTTCAAAATCAACACGTTGAATTCTTCCGTTGTTGACCCACTTTTGCCAACATCGCCTAATAGCCGCATCACTTCGACACAGATGTCGCGCGATTAGTCGATTAGACCAACCAGCCTCTTTCAATCCAATGGCACGACCAGTTTCAAACTCTGACATATGTTCGTAATGAGCACGAATCTTTCGGCGAGGCATTGATACAGTAGAAATAGGCGTACTGCTAAAATATTAAACGGAAATTCTGAAAATCAGCTCGTGCCGCGCCGAATATTGAGTCTAGAATGCTCGTGCTGGATGCGCAGTTCAGATGCGCGTTTTTTTATTGATTTTTCATAGAAAGGTATATAATTTATACGCCACTACTCGTAGATTCGAATAAATGTATATAAAAATACATGGGGAATATATAAAAATAAATCTATTTTAATAATTTCACTCAAATAACTTTTAATAAACATTTCTATTTCTAAATTGAGCACCATATTCATTTATATGTATATTATACAATTAAATCAACATTTTCTATAATATTTTTATCTATTTCTATAAAAGATAATCCGTTGTACAAGAGGAAAAAAAATTCTACTCATCTTTAGTCTAACTTAACATATGGATCAAATATTGTTTCACTCCGGTAGGGGGCAGCATCAAGTGTTGAACGATGTTTGATCTAAAAGAAAGAAAGGGCTTCCATCTATTTAATATTTATTCATAGACGCTCTACTCTGTGCACACACTCTCTGACTTTATTAACCTTTTTCGAGAAGAAATTCTCTAACTTTATTGGATTTACCCCTATGAATTTTGGAGAGGCGTCATTATTATTTGATTCTTCGGTGTGTGTGATCCTTTTTCTTAATTTAAGAAACTCGCTAGAGATTGAAATAAAAAGATTGCTCTTCAAAAACAATTTATTATATTTCTATGGAGAATTTAAACTTTAAAAACAAATCCGTTTAATCGTGTTAAAATGATATTTTATATATTTTCATGTAAAATTATTCATCTTTTTTTTTTTTTAAATATGAATTTAATTCAAAAAACTATATTTATAGTGTGTGATTTATTATTTTTATTTAAGAAATATAATATATCAGAAAATTGAATCTAACACAAGAAAAAAAAAACGTTTATATAATTTTTAATACTATTTTTAAAGTTATTTATATATATATAATACCATTAAAAAAGAAAGGTTCACAAACTATAAATATTTGTTAGCAAATTTAGCATATTCTTGGTGTTTTTAATGAACAGAATTAGCTTACTATTCTGATATATATAATTATTTATATTATATTTATATATAAAATGTGACTCACAACTTAATATATTCCACCTAATTTCTCTCTACCTCTTCTTAAATAATTATAATATATATATACACCCATACCTCGCTTTGCGTCGGGATTACGTTCCAAAAAAACACGACGCAAAGTGAAAATATGTGAAGGCGCATTCAAAAACAAAGGTGTTGCCATATTTTAGGAAAAAAATTAAAGACTCGAATCTAAAACAACGCAACTTCGAAAATCTAACGACGCACAGTGAAAATCAGTAAAAATTAAGCAGTTATGCAACTTCGAAAAAAACGCAAAACGAAACGACGCAAAGCGAGGTATTGGTGTATATATATATGTTACAAAAAGATTTTTTGTTTATTTTTTTTGAAATTATTGTTATGTAGTCGTGGAAAAGATATTAATAAAATGAAGGTTAAATTACAATTTACTTTAATTGTTCTGATTGATATAATTAAAGAAGAAATATCTTATTTGAGGCGTAAAGAATAATATAAAATATTACATATTTACAGAAAGATTTGAGCCGGCCAACGGGAAACAACAACAATAGGTTTATATAAGGGAAAGCGGCGACCTCTGGCGGTCAACTTTACAGAGTAGTTTGTTCTAAAAGTTATAATTTTATATTGAAATACAATTCAATATAACATATATAGATTACGATTTTTTATTCATATTATATAAATATGCAATGTAAAGATCTCTCAGAAATGTATTATTGGAGACGATATCAAGATTTTTAGGATGCCACATATTTCCCTCACATCGTCTGGTTAAAGATTAGTAGAAGAATTTTGGGGATACGGAACAATAATATTTTTTAAAAACTACAGAATGTTTTAAAACAATAGATTTTCTTGAAAATATTACTCTATATTACAGCTAACCTTCCATATTTTACATTGAAAGAATTTCAATGAAGATTCGCGTTGTACAAGTCCTAGTGGTAACACGTATTTGTCATTATGAATGATGTTATTTTTAGTTGCACTTGTCTCTACATAACTACTTAGAAATTCCGTGGTCTCTTTTCACCTGTTTTTTGTTAGCATCCTTCAAGTCGAGTTCGACTTTTGGTTACTATATGAACAAATATTCTTCAATTTTATCTGTTGTGATCATCACTCATAGCTCATCTATTGACATTCCGGTAGTTTCCTTAATTCCTTTTAAGCCAGCCCATTTCACGTCTTCCTCTCTTCCTTCGATATTTTCCTATATCAACGTATTTTCATCTATTTGTTGTCCATCATGTTCGACTTTTGATGACTATATGAACACATATTTTCCAATTTAACCTGTTAGTGAGCATCACTCGCAACTCATCTAGTGACATTCCTGTAGTTTCCTTGACCATTTCTAAGCCAGCCCATTTCAAGTATTCCTCTCTTAATTCTTCCTTCGATATTTTCCAATTCTAACGTCTTTTCACCTATTTGTCGTCCATAAAGTTCGACTTTTGGTGACTATATAAACACATATTCTCCACTTTAATCTGTTTCCTTGACCCCTTCTTGCCAGTCCATTGCAGGTAATTTTCTTAATGTATCAATACATGTTTAAAGGGCTTAACGACAAGATTTAAAAAGGAAACAAAGCTTATAAATCGGCTTTTACACGTCATACGCTTGTCCAAAAAAAAAAAAACTAAGAACAATTGGATTAACGAACCTGATATTCTTCAATTAAAAGTATATATACCATCAATTTGTTATCGTGATACTCCTGTGGAAGGACTGACAGGACCGAAAGCTATAGAATAGAATTTGAACAAGAAACTTAGCCCTGGAGACTTTATTTTCCTTATAAAAAGAATAAATAAACGAGTAATCTAAAAAAGGGTGAACTATTTTATTATAAATATATATTCTTATTATATATATTCCCATTCTGTTTCTGGATTTAAACTATACAGTTGGGGATGTCGTGTTGAGAGGTTTCACCTAACTGGCAGGATATTTAGTAGCTACCAGTTAGGTGGGCAGCAATACCGGCCGACAGAAATTGCTCTAAATGCGGCCATGAATCGAAGTGGACGCACGCAAGCCAACAGTAAACCTGGGACATAAACTGTATTTTGGGAGCCGTCTAGCCAATTAGATGCTACTGATTGGGATTCTGGAGACAGAATCTGGTGCGTGCATGGTTTCATCATTTATTCTTTGTTATTTTTGATATATCGATTCTGATACTAAGCTTTCAGTAATATTAAAATATGAATTATATTTTCAAGTCATGTAGTAGGATAAGCCAATGAATCTCATTGCTCGCTGACTTGGATCTATTCTGACAGCGCTGAAACTACTTTTTCATTGGTTTTTCCAACAGACCACTGGAGTTAAAACCTCGGTTTGAGTTGGTTTGGCCAAATATCACGGAGCAAATTAAATAAACGTTTAGTTTATTTTTGTTCCACTAGATGGCGCTCTGCCATCTATAAAAGCTCATGTAAGCCAGGTCAGGATATGCCTTTTTTGTTTTTAATATATATAGTATATGCCAGAGATATTTTTCTTATTTTATACACAGTTCTCTGTTTTCGTTTATATGAATTGAAATAAAAGGAAGCTCCTCACCCCACGATTTTGTATTTTTGATAATAAAAAGATATTCATTTTTTTCCTTTGAAATATATTCTTATATTGATATTTTAAAGCTTTTATCTTCGACTTAACCTGTGCACCGAGCATCACCAACTGGGCGGATGTAATCTGAGGAAGAAGCTGAGGAAAATTAAAGACTTTTCCACATGGCGGGTTCTTCTTTAAACTCTTGTTTTCTTTGTTCAGTCAGGTCTCATCTTGTCCAACTTGTCGCCCCAATTCCACGAGCCGTCAGACTTTTTGTCGTTCGTATTTAAGTGCACAGGACTAAATAGAAAATCTTGAAATATGGGTTGTCGAGATTTCATTTTATACGTGAATGTTTCAAGTTGTGTGTAAACCATCTTCTCAATATATTTAATTATAGAAATATTTAACTTTCTCTCTATAAATAACTCTTTTTAAACACGCCTTGATTTAATTTTTATTTGAAATGGGGAGTTTTAAATATATATAATAAAATTTACTCAAATTCTATCTGCTTGATAATAGTTCGAACATTTTTAAAAACATTATTTATTTCTTAAAACGTTCTCAATTTACGTAAAATCTAGATTATTATTTTTGTAATATTTAGGAATTCCTTTTGCAAATATTCTATATAGGCTTTTAAATAAAATAATAATTTGTATCAAAATTTCGGTAACAATATTTCCACCTTAATATAGGTTTTGTTGGCTATATATTTGACATGAAAGATATTGTTTAATGATATTGATACGTCTCAATTTATAGCTATACCTGTGTAGAAGGATTATAAAGATCCGAAAACTTGCATTTTTCACAAATACACACAAAAGCCTTTATTAAGACACACAGGTCTTACAGAGGATTCTCCTTGGGGTTACAAGACGGAGAAACCTATGAAAGTGGGAAATATACAAAGGGATAAAAATGGAGAAAGATTATATACATATGGTAAGTATATACAGATTATTATTTGAATAATCCTATGGAAAATAAGAGAAAAAAATGAAATATGGATGGGAGAAGTGGAGAGCGAAAAGAGGAAAGAAAACAGGTATTTACATATGGAACATACATATAAACTTTTCACAAATAAAGAAACGCATTGCAACTATTTATAGTCTTATTTCATATTTTATAGCGAATTTTCTCTTCTAATAGAGTTTCAATGTAGTTTCTTAATCACAATTCCTAAGAATGTATGTGAAAGAAACAGCTTCCATACATTTCACATATTGAATTGACTGGCAAAAATACAAAGAGACATATCGGTTGTCCCCAAACGTTTGTTGTGGAGACGCGGCGTGCTCTGATTGGCGGACTTTCTCTCGACCATGCCATTGGCTGAAAGGTGGGAATCGACTTTAAATTATGGGTGTCGATATCAGAGCTTTTGTTCCAGAAGTGGCGCTCGGAAGTTTCCACTACTGACGAGTTCGATGACAATCATAGAAAGTTAGTCTCCTCACTTTGTGTGATTTGATTCGAAGTTCTGTGTTTTAAGACAAACATTTTCTGTCATACCAAGTTTATATGAACTTCTAGAGGTCATTGAAAACGTCCTGATATCAAAATAAGAATATTTTTCTCTTATTTCGATAATATTAAAAAGCATATAGGACGAAGTTTCTTGCTTTTTGATATTATTAAATTATAAGTCAGAGGAGAAACATTTAGAATAAAATGCAAATGTTGACGAACACTAAATAAACACTAATGTTGCATTTATATTACTGTGATAATATTTAACAATTTCTCTTTCTCTCTCTCGTTTTTGCTTTGACAATAATTTTGACTTAACTTTTAGCAAACATTCATAAAGTCTTCATTATAATTTCCTTTTTCATGCCATGAACTTGTTCATTATAAATTTAAGAAAATCTATTTATAAAATAATCTGAATTAGGTAAAGTAAATTTCATTTAAACTAACATATTTCTTTTTTTTTTTCAATAAAATGGACTTATAAATGGATTGAATATCAATAAAAATTATCCTTTAGACTTGTTGTTCTATAAAAACCCAACGTTTTGAGAAACAGGTGTGCCTTCATATAAACGTGTATAGTATTTCTATTAATATTTTCATGCATTTCAAACACCTATATTTATGAAATTTAGAAACTATTTTAGACGCTTAATATTCTTTTTGAAAATAAACTATTTCTAATGGCGTTACTCCAATGAAAATATTAATGGGAGGGCCTGGCTCATCAGTGGTGAACCCTGCCTGCGGTTTCGCCAGTTTTCCATTGCAGTAAGGGCAGTAGTAAAAAGTGTTTAATTTCAATAAGAATCTTACGCGTCTAAAATAGTTTCTAATTTTCATAACAGATGGCGCGTTAGTGCATCGTAATATAAACCTATAGTTATAAAAAGAATAATCAAGTAGAGATGAAGAAAAGGATGAATAAACGATTAATCGGGGACCCTGGCAGAACACATTTGTCAGCGTGGTATCTATGAATTTTATTTTGTTTCTTTTTGTTATTTCTTTAAAAACGTTTTCTTGTAAGGTATTTTTACTTAATTTATTTCAGGAATCTAGGTTAACTACATATAAATAATATATACTCTTATATTTTTTGAAATAGAGGAATCCATAAAAAAATTTTAATTAAAATGGCATGCTATTTTGATCAGATATGCCTTTTTAATTGAATACTCATATATATTTCGATAAGAAACCACCACCATACCCATATATATGTGTGTTGTTCCTTTAATAAAGAATATATTTATTTTAGAAGAGAGTGATAATTACGATCCACCCAACAATTAGAAGGGTCTCTGTGAAGGATTGAAAATGGTACTAACCCTTTTGGGTCTGTGTATTTTTATTACTCATAGCAGAATATTCTTAAGATTCTATTCCTTGAGGTATTCGGCTTCTTTTAATCGCTTGGCGGCAATATATGTGGTGAGGTCCTGTCGACTCTTCTAGAATTCTAGATAGACATATCTCCCTTTATAGGTATATACAGGTTGGCTTTTGTCTGAATATACTAAAACTGGTGGTGTGGCTCAGTCTTCATCGACATTAGTAATGTTTTCACTAGATGATGAACATAATGCTTCGTTCTGATGCATTTATAAACGGAGAGAAGTCTCTCTAAGTACTTGAATATCATGTTCAAATCTAAAATCTTGAGGGATGAGTTTCTTTTGCAAATAAATTTATTTCGAGCTTTCGGGCAACGCTCTTCTACAGGAAAATTAAAAATAAAGTAAATTAAAATATATTACACTGAGATTAAGCGAGACAAATGTATAACAAACTATATAAAATAAATATCAGAAACAAACACACGTGAGACTACTCGTGTGCGTCAGATACATATGAATAAATCAATGAACTGAAATTTTGATATTTGTGTATATATAGCGAATTTGAATGTCTAAAGAAACTCATCTCTCAAGCTTTTAGATTTGAACATTCTAGTAAAGGATTAGCCTATTAACTTGAATATCATCCTCTCGTAACTTTATGTTATGATATAATAAATATAATGAACTAGAAACTTCTGATCTTACAACTTAATGCTACTGAAGTTTTTCAGCTATATAACGGGAAACTATCTATCTGAAAAAGTAAAAATAAATATCAGGTAAAAAGTTTCTTTTAATTTAAATTTGCAAGCTTTCGAATAAATATACTGTTCTTCAACGGGCTGATATTCTATGTACAATCTCTAAATAATATATATAGAATAATTGAAAACTTTTGTTATTAGCATGTGTGGGCGTGCATCAGATTGTTTCCAGCTAAAGTAATTCATTAACTGTAATGAGAGAGCACATGCCAATAACAAAAGTTTTCAATTATTCTGTATAAATATTATTTAGAGATTGTACATAGAGTATCAGCCCGTTGAAGAGCAGAATATTTGCTTGAAAACTTGCAAGTTTAAATTAAAAGAAACTTTTTACCTGATTTTTATTTTTACTCTTTGCTCACATAAACTATCTATCTGTTTATTTTATTTTTAAATTAATATATTATCCTTTCTTTAAATATACGAGGGGTGTCTAGGGCCTCCAATCCCGGTACATATTTTCAATCCCGGGATTCGGGATTGCTTTTTTCTCAATCCCGGGATATCCGGGATTGAAAAACATTTTCGTCTTTCTACGCCAAGAGGTATATCGTTTCGTTCGTTATATTTTTAATTTTTTCTTTTATATAGTGCCAATGACGTGGCACTTACTTCGATGAAAACAACCTGAAAGCCATATATTTTGCGCCTGCTTATGAACTAAATCATTGCTTTTGGGTAACAGTTTGAAATTATCTGTCAATTACTGTACACATATCTGGAAAAATATTACTGTTCTTGCAACTCTTAGACCACATCTCTTAATGCAGTGTTGGGCAGTAAATCCATTCAAAGTAATACATTACTTTGTAATTACGATTACTTTGCAATGCATTACTTTGCAAAAAAAATAATTGCATTAGAATGTAAACATAATTACTCGTAATTCTATATATAATGATAGCAATTGCTATTAAAATTACTTGTAATTGTAATTATAGCAAATGTAATCATGATTATTTGCAATTGTGATTATAGAAAATGTAATTATTATTGCATTTTGCCCAACTATGTATTAATGTTTAGAAAGAAGTCAGCACCGTTTTAAAAACCATGAATTACTTTATTTTAAGGATAAAAATTCAATTTCGAGAAAGATTTGAGCGTAGGAAAGATAATTTGTCAAAAATAAAGGGATGCCGCTACTATCTAAGAAGCCACTATTTGCATGTCAACAAAATATGGGGCCCCCTCCATGTATACTGCTGCATACTCTCATTCTAGAGGCTGCCATTTTGGAAAGATCTTACAGAATAACCCTTCGTTATTAGTGCATGAAAATGATTTCAAATCTCTCAGAAAAAAAAAAAGACCCGAAATGCAGCTGTATAAACAAAACGTCAAAAGTGTGCTATCTCATCATCTGTTTGATTACCAAAATGCTAGATAAGAAAAATATATTTTTGCGCTGGTTTTCATGCATAAACCAGTAATCCCGGGATTTTTCGAGCAGAATCCCGGGATTTCGAGATCATTATTTGGCTACGGGATCCCGGGATTGGAGGCCCTAGGGGTGTCCCATAAGTCGGTGGTCCGACATATAAAGAAAATGACTAATAAAATAATTATGATTTATTTTTCAACATAATCCCCTTTAAGGTCTTTACATTTTTTTTCAGCATCTCCCATTAATGTAACCACCATATCCTTATAGATTTCCTTTGGCGACATTTCTTTCTTAAAAAGATATTATATTACAGCACGAATCTCGTTTGTCTCCATTTTAGATGATTCCTGTTTCTTGTCCTCTTTCAGAACCTATAACAAAAAAAAAAAAACCGGTTAGTTGTAGAAACTTCAAATATTTACATATCTTTATACAAGGCTTTAAGCATATTTTACCATATATACCTTAAAGTTTCAGGTATATATGGTAAAATTTATTAGTTTCTAATATTTCGTTCTCATGGTCGGGTCACGGACTTATGGGACACCCCTCGTAAAGGACACGTACGCGTCTCAGGCTGTTGGTCCTCATCATTGTGATGTAGGTTGTATTTTGAAGGGACTTTATGGAGATCCTCAATGTAAATTATTATTTGTTAAAAAAGGTATTAGAGTCCAATAGCGATTAAGAAAGCTGTGGCATGTTTTAAAAGAGTTTAAAAGCATAGAAGAAGGGGACAATGAGCTATTTTAGGAAAAGAATCAACAGATTGTTGATATGTTTTGCCGATTGATGGCGAAATCTATCAGCAACATTCAGTTAGACAATCAAGAGGTGCTATTTCGATGTTTCAAATATATATGCACTCGAGGGAAAAACTTAAAGAAAGTATAAGTCGGAGTAGACAAAGACAATTTAGAAACATTTAGAATAAAAATGCAAAGTTGAGAAACCCTAAATAAACAATAATTTTGCCTTTATATTACTGTGATCATATTAAACAACATTTTTTTGTTAAGCCAGTAATTTTGACTTAAATTTTAGCAAACATTCATAAAGTCTTCATTATAATTTGCTTTTTCATACCATAAACATGTTCATTATAAATTCCTTAAAAAATATTTATCAAATTATCTGAATTAGGTAAAGTAAATTTCATTCAAACTAACATATTTCATATTATTTCGATAAATTTGACCTCTGAATGGATTGAATATCAATAAAAATTATCCTTTAGACTTGTTTTTCTATAATATATCCAACGTTGTTTGTTCGACCTGGTTATCTCATGTGTCTACGATAAAGATCACTGTGTTTCAAATATCTTTCAGAGTTATTGTGTCTCAATCCCGATATACATGCTAAAAGGTACAAATTATTTAAGCTTTGATTAATTATTAATGATGAAATAATCGGAGGGCCTGTCTCTTCAGTTTGAGTGCTCTTCCAGCTGTTTCGCAAGTTTAATCTACCATACCGCTGTACTATTGATTTGGGCTTTTATACCTATATTGATGCTAACCTTTTGAAAAAATGTTTTCAAATTGAACTATGAACTTAAACTTTGATTTATATTTTCAGTAAGGTTTGTTGAAAATAATTTTTATTTAAAAATTCATAAGCTTCTATTAAAGGTTTAAAATTTATCATAAGAGATAGCGCTCTAACTCATCATTTTAATTCCATAGTTGCAATCGTGTAGATTGAATTGAAGAAATCGCCAGGAAGTTTCACCACAGATGAGACAAGCCCTCAAATCTTTAACCAATTTCAGTTCACTTATTGTAGAAATTTGTATGAGAAGTTTTAAAAGTTAGCGCTGTTTAATTCTATTGTAGACATATAGATGGCGCGATATGTCTTTTACTGATGATACAGTTTTTACCTTTGTATACAATTGAAATCTTCTTATTCTTCTTTCTTATCTCCACTCAATCATATTAGGGCATCAAGCTTGTAAAGCTTGAGACTTTTGATGGTGTCTGCCTGGACAACCATCATGATTGGGTGAAGTAGAATGTCTTTGTCATTAAGACTGGGAGCACTACTCAGTGGCAGGCCGTCTTAGCTCCAAAAGAAATGGCCGCCTCTGACGAGGAACAGACGCCATGTGCAGCCGCTTCTAACATGGAGTACAAATGCTGCTAATCCTGTATCCCTGGATTAGGAGCCCTTACAGTGTACTATCAGCCGGGCAAGCTGAGCCTAGGTTTTTTAGAGAGCTTGTTACTGTTCCCCCTCCTCCTTTTTCATCCAGGCTTAGGACCGGGAAAGGCGGAGTTACAATTGAAATTAGATAGACAGATTAATGCACAAAACATTTTTGATTTACAAATAGAATACATTACGAGAATAATTCTGAAATAATATAAAATTCAACAATTAGTTGCTATTGTCCTTTTTATAAAAATATTTGCCGTAAAATAGAAGTAATAAAAGAGCTTCATTCTTAGGTAACACCGAATGGTGCACCACTCTAAAATTAAAGATACACGAATTTATAAAGCAATTACAATCCAAACTAATCAATGACAATAAACCTAACAAATTATGAAGCTTGAAGTTATATAAATTAACATACCAGATAGACTACGCTACAGTATTTATTTCAACATATGGCGCAAGCCTCTAGAACCTTACCGGGCAGTTGGCGTTTTTTACGCTCCAGGAGCCTAGGTTATCCTTATTTCTCTCTCTTTCTCTCCATAACGAAGCTATGAAGTTAACCAGTGTAGCGAAGGCTACCATCTACAAGTACCATCTTGGTCTTGAGGTAGGTAACACCAGCCAACACCTAGACTTGCCCACTCTGTGGGAAAGAACTCTCGCAGTCCACCGGTGGCGGAATCTTTCCCGCGGTGGGCACCACCATTGAAGACCTTGTATATATTTTTATATATATGTATATTTATCAATTATTTATATTTATTTCTATTTTACCATATATTTATCGTTATATAATCTTATATTAAAAATAAAGAAGGCATCTCCTGACCGCAAGCACATGTGCTTTTTAGATGGCAGAGCGCCATCTAGTGGAGTAAAAATAAACTAAACGTTTATTTAGCTTACTCCGAGATATTTGGCCAACCCAATTTCTTGATAAATCAAGAAAAAGCCATCCACGAACGCGTTTCGCGCTGTTGGCGCTCGTCAGCGTGGAGAAGGCTGTAACCATTGCGACCAAAAAGATTTTTTGGACCCAATGGCTTCCCGAGAAATCAAGAAATGGGTATTTAAGGCCAAATTTGCGCAAAGACGCTTAACACATGAAAAAACAATAGAAAAAATAAAAGATAAGTGGGTCAGGTGTTGATATTAAAAATAAAGAAGGCATCTCCTGACCACAAGCACATGTGCTTTTTAGATGGCAGAGCGCCATCTAGTGGAGTAAAAATAAACTAAACGTTTATTTAGCATACTCCGAGATATTTGGCCAACCCAATTTCTTGATAAATCAAGAAAAGCCATCCACGAACGCGTTTCGCGCTGTTATTTTTAATATCAACACCTGACCCACTTATCTTTTATTTTTTTCTATTGTTTTTTCATGTGTTAAGCGTCTTTACGCAAATTTGGCCTTAAATACCGATTTATTGATTGGGTCCAAAAAATATTTTTGGTCGCAATGGTTACAGCCTTCTCCACGCTGACGAGCGCCAACAGCGCGAAACGCGTTCGTGGATGGCTTTTCTTGATTTATCAAGAAATTGGGTTGGCCAAATATCTCGGAGTAAGCTAAATAAACGTTTAGTTTATTTTTACTCCACTAGATGGCGCTCTGCCATCTAAAAAGCACATGTGCTTGTGGTCAGGAAATGCCTTCTTTATTTTTAACATCAACACCTGACCCACTTATCTTTTATTTTTTTCTATTGTTTTTTCATTTATATATATATATGTATATTCATCAATTATTCTGTATTTAACCTTATATAATCTTATATGGACATTGAAATAAAGTAGTTTCAATCTCAATTTCTCTCTCTCTCTTTCTCTAGAAACTCTCAGTTGAACGATCAGGAGATGTATTTCTTTTAATTTATCAACTTAATCCCAGTAAAATTTTACTTTTACCCTATTTTTCAAATAGAATACAGCTCTATTTAGCATCTGAATGCATCCATTCTATTTGCATATTTCCCATATCAAACTCCCACAGAAGATATTTAAGAAATCAAACAGTCTTACTTTATTTTCACGCTTAGAATACAAACGGCGCGTTGAACTTCAACACACGGGTAAAAAAAGAAACTTTATTTGTCTGAATTAGTCAGCTTGATGTAATTAGAGATCTTTCTGTAAGTCTTATAAATGGTAGCTTTTGTTTGTTTGCCTTCGAATGTTTGTTGAGCCTGTGAATCAAATGTACCTTTTTAAACTGAACAATAGAGTGGCATTATTTTGTGAGAAATAGCAACAACTGAGGTAGTTTTCTCTTGCATTTTACTTTATAAAATAAACATTCGTTCTTTTAAATCCTTTCATTTTATATATATAGATGGCGTGTTATTGCTTATTATTAATTTATGCCTAACTAGCTTTGTCTTTATTGTTTGCGGAAGAGCATTGCTCGATGCAAATTTTTGAATGTAGTTCTACTGTTCTATAAGCTTATGTCCATAGTTTTCTTGAAAACCATATCTAAGATTTCACCCTTCAGTGCTGCGTATATAAGCAGAATCGTCCAATACAGTATTAGAGCTCTAAAGAAGCTGTCTGGTGGAGTAAATTGGCGAAACCGCTGTGAGGGTTCAGCACTGATGAGCCAAGCTCTCCCAATATATATATTTTTTCATCGCAGTAAGGACAGTAGAAGTTTGTATTATGTATAAAAGAAACATTCGTGCTTTTAAATCCTTTCATTTTATATGTATTTTACTTTATTATAAAGAAAATAAAGTCTCCAGGGCTAAGTTTTTTGCTCAAATTTTATTCTCTAGCTTTCGGACCTGTTAGTCCTTCCACAGAAGTATCACGATAAAAAAATTGATGGTATATATACTATTTTTATACAAAATAATTTTTACATATTCAATTTTATAAATTTTTGATTAACAAATATAACAATAATTGAGAATATTTACATATTAGATTATGTAACAGAATGTTTACATATTTAACTATATTTTACATATTTCAAATCTAAGGGCTAGTATTTGTTATTATTGTTTCATATGTTCCTGATATTTCTATGCATATGTTTATGCTTTTTTGTTGTTTGGTTATCATAGATTCTATTAAGAGTCTTTGGTATTTACTATGGATATTGTCGTAATGCACTATGGGTTGGGATGTGTTAAATGTGTGGCCTGTTTCTTTTATATGTTGAACTATTAAAGTCTTTGGGTCACTATTGATGATATTATGTTCGGCTATTCTATTATGAACTTTTCTCCCAGTCTCCCCTACATATATATTTATTGTTATTTTGTTCCATAAATTATGGGAAATGCAATTGGTTTATTGTTAGAGATTGCTCACTGATGTAAGAATACAATTCTATTATTAGTAAGTTGTGATTGCTAGTATACAACATCTTTGTGCGATATATTGAAATGTATTAAGTAGCTAAATACTGAAAATAGATAAATATGATATTGTACTGGATAAAGTGCATAAATTATGAAAAGGTCATCTCCTTGTCATGCCTTTCTTGATTAATCAAGAATGAGTATTTGGCCAATTCTGGAATAATTAAAAATTAACGAGAATAGTTTATATTTATTCCGATAGATGGCGCAAGCCATCAGCAACTTTCAGTTGCACGATAAGGAGATGCCTTTTTCATAGTTAAATACTGTTGTAATATAATTTGTGCCACAGAAATATCAACAGCAAAATAATATAATCATTCATTCCTTTTGTTTACTTACATATATATTTATTATATTAAAAGGATTTCTGCTGTTGATTTCAATAATATTGCCACGTGGAAAATTAGGGAAGACAAAAACTTCAGGGGGAAACAAAATTTATTTCAGGCAAGGACAACTATGAAAGGTAAACAAAAGATAAGCCACGAGGGAAATTTACAGAGTAGCAAAATACAAATATGAAAAAATGACCACTCTGTTAATAAAAATAATAAAATGAATAAATACTTGGTTACATAGCTTCTTCCCTATGGGAGCTGTGACCCACAGCTAGCAATTAGTGTAGATACTGGCATGGATCTGACGTGCTTCTGCCAAGGATTCCATCGAAGTCATGGAACTTTGTCCCTAGTACCTTTGCGTCCTTTTTCTGGCGGCGTGAAGAGCGGCTTTGTCGTCGTATCGTCTATAGAAACATCGTCATCTTCGAGGGAAGTCTTGGCTTTAGCACGGCGGTGGAATCCTGGAGTCAATCTCCGAAAATGTAGATCACAGCACCCATGGCTTCAAGGTCTTCTCGGCGATCTTCAGTTTGTCTTCCCTAACTTACCCGGCATCTCCACCAAAATGCCACGTGGAAAATTAGGGAAGACAAAAACTTCAGGAGGAAACAACAATTTATTTCAGGCAAGGACAACTATGAAAGGTAAACAAAAGATAAGCCACGAGGGGAATTTACAGAGTAGCAAAATATAAATATGAAAATGACCACTCTGTTAATAAAAATAATAAAATGAATAAATACTTGGTTACAATATTTATAGAATTTTTGATACTTTGTTTGATACATGAATATGTGATATTGCAGTCGTGGTAAAAATAATAAAAATAGTTTAGACCAGAATTAGCTTTAATTTAGCTCATGAAATATTTAAAACATAAATTGAGAAAAGTATTGCCTGACTTTTAAGGCGAGTAGAATAATGGAAAAAAATAATATTTTACCTAATTACAAACGGTTTGAGCCGGCCAACGGGAAACAACAACAATAGGTTTATATAGGAAAAGTCGTGACATCTGGCGGTCATCTTTACAGAGTATTTTATTCTAGAAATTCTGATTTTAAAATTATATACAATTTTTGTATATATATATGTATATATATAGATCTTAATAAAGATTGTTTGTGAGTTATTTATCTATCTCTTATGTATGTTATGTATCATTAAAAACAATAAATTTTTGTAACAAATACAAATAAATGAATAATATAGAGTAAATTATAATGCAATATAATGCGGCTTATGATTGTAAAACGACATTTGAAAATTATCCCACATGTGTTTCTTTTGAACGAAAATTCGAAATTTATTTTAAGGGGAAATAACGATTATTTCTAACCTTAGGAATGAATTATGAAAGGATGAATTGTGAAGAGTAATGATAAACAGAAAAATAAAGTGTCCAGGGATGGGAATCAAACCTACAGTGTTCCGCTTACCGGGCAGATGCCATGTCCATTAGGCTACAATTCATCCTTTCATACTTCATCCCTAAGGTTAGAAATAATCGTTATTTCTCCTTAAAATAAATTTCGACTTTTCGTTCAAAAGAAACACATGCGGGATAATTTTCAAATGTCGTTCTACAATATAGAGTAAAATTAATATTATTTTTACCCTATTATTATAATATTTATCAAATACAGAGGGTGTTCACACTTATAGGAAACAAGTTTTATTATAAAATATTAAAAAATAACACCATATTTGAAAATTTTCAAATGTTCTATTTGAAAGCCTTTTTGTTTATTTACAGAACGGCACCTGATTTTCCACGATAGCAGACACTTTCTGATCATGGCCATACTCAAAAGATCCCATTCTTCCTTTACCACTTTCCAGAGACCTTCAATTGTCCTAGGGTGTCTCTTTCCAAGTGCTCTTTTAAGGCATCCAAAAATGCAAAAATCCATCGGGGCTAAATCAGGAGATTTTACAGGGGTTCTGTTCTTTGGAATAGTGTTGATTCCTGTTCTTTGCCTTAGATCTTCCAAATAAGCTTGGGTTGAAGATGAGGTATGACTTGTGGCGTTATCATGGTGAAACCAGACTTTGTTGCTCTGTTTTGCATAGATAGAGGGAATATCATTTTAAAATATAGGTTCTGAAATGTTTTTTTGATAATACTCCGAGTTTATTTTGGAATTTCTTTCAACTTTTCTTATTTTTAATTTTCCTTCATATGATATACCGCATGCCACCATAAATCCTTTTGGGTAACTTTCGGCACATTCCTTCAACCAAATTGGCCTAGATTTTTCCACCCTTTTTTGATAGTATATAGCTCTTTTTCTGTCGCAATCGGTTAAATATACCCATGCTTCGTCATATGTAACAATAAATTTCCATCTATCAGCAGCCAAGAAATTTTCATAAAAATATCTGCTGATAGTGTGTCGCTGACGAATATGGCTCTGAAACAATTTGTGAACCGCATGTTTTTTTGTAGCTTTTAGGCCTAAATATTTATTTATTATTTTATTTATTGTTGACACTGATGTTCCTATTAATTTAGCTATATATCTTTGTGGCATAGGATTTTCTTTTGTAATATATTTTTTCACTTTTTTGACAGTTGTAGGAGTTCTCACAGATATAGGGTGATAATCTTTTGTCCATTTCTCCGTAGGTGCTTTGAATAAAAACTTGATGTTTTTGTCGTGAATAATATTAAAATACCTTTTTTAGAAATATTGATATCATCTTGTTTGCATATTTTAATTATGTCCAAATAGGTAAGATTAGCTCTGGAAAGTGGTAAAGGAAGAATGGGATCTTTTGAGTATGACCATGATCAGAAAGTGTCTGCTATCGTGGAAAATCAGGTGCCATTCTGTAAATAAACAAAAAGGCTTTCAAATAAAACATTAGAAAAATTTCAAATATGGTGTTAATTTTTAATATTTTATAATAAAACTTGTTTCCCCTATAAGTGTGAACACCCTCTGTACATTCGACAATAAACATATTCAGTAATAGTTAGAATATTGAGTTGCTTGTTTGCACCAATTGAGTGGATGTTTATTAAAGTTTTCTCTGATTGTTTTCAAAAATAAAGCGTTACTTATCCTCAAATAAAGTTTTTTGAAACGGTCCGCACTGAAACTGCCTGCATCTATTTATTTTCTAGATATTTTGATAACAAAATATTAAATCAAAATACAAAATAAAAGAGAACAAAACACGTAATAAAATTTAAGAGTTCGAAACTATTATAGACGCGTATGATTCTTTTTTGAAATTTAGACAATTTATACTGTCATTACTGCAATGGAAAAACTAATGGGAGGGCCTGGCTCATCAGTGGTAAACCCTGATGAGCCAGGCCCTCCCATTGGTTTCTCCATTGCAGTAAGGACACTGATGAGCCAGGACCTCCCATTAGTTTCTCCATTGCAGTAAGGACACTGATGAGCCAGGACCTCCCATTAGTTTCTCCATTGCAGTAAGGACACTGATGAGCCAGGCCCTCCCATTAGTTTCTCCATTGCAGTAAGGACACTGATGAGCCAGGACCTCCCATTAGTTTCTCCATTGCAGTAAGGACACTGATGAGCCAGGACCTCCCATTAGTTTCTCCATTGCAGTAAGGACACTGATGAGCCAGGCCCTCCCATTAGTTTCTCCATTGCAGTAAGGACACTGATGAGCCAGGACCTCCCATTAGTTTCTCCATTGCAGTAAGGACACTGATGAGCCAGGACCTCCCATTAGTTTCTCCATTGCAGTAAGGACACTGATGAGCCAGGACCTCCCATTAGTTTCTCCATTGCAGTAAGGACACTGATGAGCCAGGCCCTCCCATTGGTTTCTCCATTGCAGTAAGGACACTGATGAGCCAGGCCCTCCCATTGGTTTCTCCATTGCAGTAAGGACAGTAGAAATTGTTTATTTTTAAAAAAAGGATCATACGCGTCTATAATAGTTTCGAATTTTGATAACAGATGGCGCGCTAATGCATCAAAACATAAGAGTATTAATAATCGCATATTCGATTTTGAGAAATATAAATAAAAATCTAAAAAACCTCTAGGCATATCTTGTATACTTAAATTAACAGACACTTCAGATAGAAGTTTTTTTTTTCACATTTTGATAAAAATATTTTGTCTTCGTTAGAAAAAAATCCTTTTATGGAAAGACGCTTTGTTTTTTGTTTTTGTTTTTTTCAAAAAAGAATTTTTATGGTAAAAAATAAATATTTATATAAAAAATAGACACTTTGGCCAGTTGGAGTATTTTATTTTCTCAACGTTTCGACAAAAATCTTTTGTCTTCGTCAGGAGAAGTAAATAAAAATAAAGCATTTGGCAAGGCGTTAAAAATTGTTCTGAGGTTTGCAAGGGCGTTTTCACGTGATTTTTCGAATTTAGTACAACATCTAAAGTACGAGTCAAAAACAAATATTAAACTCGTCGAAGACTATGATCTTGGAAATAAAAATATATAATAATAAAAATATAATAAATTAAGTAAAAAAAAAAAATAATAATTTAAAAAGTCAGGTGTTTATATAAAAATCGAAAGAGATATATCCTAATCCCGTTCACATGAGCCTTTCAGATGTCAGAGAGCAATCAAAAATGTTCATGTTAACGTGGTCAGGATATTTTGAATTAAATTTGCAATCTTATATATATGTGGTATAATAAGTGGGGAAAGAGAAATAAACACACCACAATTTGTAGAAGGAACCCAGGCAACCAGAGAGAGAGAGATAGAGATTGAAACACCCTTTATTGACATCTTGTCAATTATGTTTTACAAAATTAATAAAGAATAATGGGAATATTTACAATGATTTATGAGTGAAGAAGGCTCCACCATCTGGATAGGGTCCTCCTCCAGACCAGGAGAGGGTCCTCTTGGACCCCCCGCAACTCCAGGGCCAGGAAGTATTTGTAAATGCGGGTCTTGGCAGATGCCATGATGGCCAAGAGAGAGCCGGGCGGCCGCTCGTGTCGCACACAATCCCCAACTGTCTTAAAATTCCCAAGGTGTTAACGGACGGGCCCCATTTGCCACCCCTTGGAATGTCGCTTGCTGTCTCAAGTGACTGGACTTTACATCCCGTCTCTCTCTGGGCTGGCTCTAGGTTTGCTTTATTATTCCTGGAAGGGTATATAGTATGACATATATATAATAACTAAAGTGTTTTGACGAAACTTCGAAAAAATAAAAACTCATATTGTCAGAAAGTCTGTTATTTTAATAATTATGAATGCTGCCCTATTTTTATCAGAGTCGGGATAAAGTGAGCAATAAGAAATCTTGAACCAATTGATATTCAAGGGTGTTGGCTTTCGAGTTTGCTATCCCGAGGCATTGAAACAAATCTAAACAACAAAAGCACCTCATTTTAATTTTAAATCTTATTTTATTGGCGTTTTAATGATGTCATATATTTTATCCCGTAGAAGGGCTTTCTTGCCTGAAAGGTTGAGAGATTTTTTAAATAAAAAATATTTTAAAAATAAACTTTTCCCTGGATGCTCAATGTTCTTATTTTAATATTGATTCGAGGGATTATTTTATCGAATTGTGAACTCAAGAATATTTTGTAAAATAAATGCTTCTTCAGCATGTTTCATTGATGAAAATATTCGCCATTCAAGGGTGTTGAATACTTCAGCTTATATACTATGCTATCTGGGAATGAGGATTCATGAGACAATGTAACTTTTCATAGTCTTCTATCATATGTGACATTATAGGAGGTTTTTTTCCATTTCTTCTTTACAGCTTTCTAAAAAAAAAAAACACCCAAGATGGTCACTTTGCTAAAACATAGAGAAGACCAAGAGTGCAATTGTCCATGGAAACTGCATCTGTTGTTTTAACAGGCATATGGAAAATGAGTATTGGTTTTATACTGGTTTCAATGATAATCTAATTTTAAAAAATAAGTGGTTGATCTGTAAATGTTTACTTAAAGCTTATCCTGATAGATTTTCATCTTACCAACATCCTCCTGAAAACAATTTTAAAGTTTCTTCAGGAAGTTAATCCTTATCATAAAATGCTAAAGCGCGAATGCATTTATCACGAATTGTTATTTTCAAATGATAACTCCCTACTGTTCTTACTGATATTATAAAATATTGTGAGAGTTTGGATCATCAGTATCTTCCCAGCGGTCTCGTCAGTTTAATCCTCAAGTTAGGTTTCATTATTCTAATATTGTATTTGAGGATTTTGATTATGTACCTCGACACTGTAGGGTAGAATCTTCTTTATGGATTTTAAGTAAATTCTATGGAAATACTATGGACGTACTATCCAGATATACTCCCGGTAGCGGGGACTGCCGAGCATCATCACCGAGCGACGTACTATCCAGATATACCGCCGGTAGCGGGGACTACCGTATATCATCACCGCGGGACGTACTGTCCAGATATACTCCCGGTAGCGGGGACTGTCATACATCATCACCGAGCGACGTACTATCCAGATATACTCCCGGTAGCGGGGACTGCCGTACATCATCACCGCGGGACGTACTATCCAGTTATACTCCCGGTAGTGGGGACTGCCGTACATCATCACCGAGCGACGTACTATCCAGATATACTCCCGGTAGCGGGGACTGCCGTACATCATCACCGCGGGACGTACTATCCAGATATACTACCGGTAGCGGGGACTGCCGTACATCATCACCGCGGGACGTATTATCCAGATATACTCCCGGTAGCGGGGACTGCCGTACATCATCACCGCGGGACGTACTGTCCAGATATACTCCCGGTAGCGGGGACTGCCGTACATCATCACCGCGGGACGTACTATCCAGATATACTCCCGGTAGCCGGGACTGCCGTACATCATCACCGAGCGACGTACTATCCAGATATACTCCCGGTAGCGGAGACTGCCGTACATCATCACCGAGCGACGTACTATCCAGATATACTACCGGTAGCGGGGACTGCCGTACATCATCACCGTGGGACGTACTATCCAGATATACTCCCGGTAGCGGGGACTGCCGTACATCATCACCGAGCGACGTACTATCCAGATATACTCCCGGTAGCGGGGACTGCCGTACATCATCACCGCGGGACGTACTATCCAGATATACTCCCGGTAGTGGGGACTGCCGTACATCATCACCGCGGGACGTACTATCCAGATATACTCCCGGTAGCGGGGAATGCCGTACATCATCACCGCGGGACGTACTATCCAGATATACTCCCGGTAGTGGGGACTGCCGTACATCATCACCGCGGGACGTACTATCCAGATATACTCCCGGTAGCGGGGAATGCCGTACATCATCACCGCGGGACGTACTATCCAGATATACTCCCGGTAGCGGGGACTGCCGTACATCATCACCGAGCGGACGTACTATCCAGATATACTCCCGGTAGCGGGGACTGCCGTACATCATCACCGCGGGACGTACTATCCAGATATACTCCCGGTAGCGGGGACTGTCGTACATCATCACCGCGGGACGTACTATCCATTTTTACTCCCGGTAGCCGGGACTGCCGTACATCATCACCGCGGGACGTACTATCCAGATATACTCCCGGTAGCGGGGAATGCCGTACATCATCACCGCGGGACGTACTATCCAGATATACTCCCGGTAGCGGGGACTGCCGTACATCATCACCGCGGGACGTACTATCCAGATATACTCCCGGTAGCGGGGACTGCCGTACATCATCACCGCAGGACGTACTATCCAGATATACTCCCGAAAGTGGGGACTGCCGTACATCATCACCGCGGGACGTACTATCCAGATATACTCCCGGTAGCGGGGACTGCCGTACATCATCACCGCGGGACGTACTATCCAGATATACTCCCGGTAGCGGGGACTGCCGTACATCATCACCGTGGGACGTACTATCCAGATATACTCCCGGTAGCCGGGACTGCCGTACATCATCACCGTGGGACGTACTGTCCAGATATACTCCCGGTAGCGGGGACTGCCGTACATCATCACCGCGGGACGTACTATCCAGATATACTCCCGGTAGTGGGGACTGCCGTACATCATCACCGCGGGACGTACTATCCAGATATACTCCCGGTAGCGGGGACTGCCGTACATCATCACCGCGGGACGTACTATCCAGATATACTCCCGGTAGTGGGGACTGCCGTACATCATCACCGCGGGACGTACTATCCAGATATACTCCCGGTAGCCGGGATTGCTGTACATCATCACCGCGGGACGTACTATCCAGATATACTCCCGCTAGCGGGGACTGCCGTACATCATCACCGCGGGACGTACTATCCAGATATACTCCCGGTAGCCGGGACTGCCGTACATCATCACCGCGGGACGTACTGTCCAGATATACTCCCGGTAGCCGGGACTGCTGTACATCATCACCGCGGGACGTACTATCCAGATATACTCCCGGTAGCGGGGACTGCCGTACATCATCACCGCGGGACGTACTATCCAGATATACTCCCGGTAGCCGGGACTGCCGTACATCATCACCGCGGGACGTACTATCCAGATATACTCCCGCTAGCGGGGACTGCCGTACATCATCACCGCGGGACGTACTATCCAGATATACTCCCGGTAGCCGGGACTGTCGTACATCATCACCGCGGGACGTACTATCCAGATATACTCCCGCTAGCGGGGACTGCCGTACATCATCACCGCGGGACGTACTATCCAGATATACTCCCGGTAGCCGGGGACTGTCGTACATCATCACCGCGGGACGTACTATCCAGATATACTCCCGGTAGCCGGGCCTGTCGTACATCATCACCGCGGGACGTACTATCCAGATATACTCCCGTTAGCGGGGACTGCCGTACATCATCACCGCGGGACGTGCTATCCAATATACTCCCGGTAGCGGGGACTGCCGTACATCATCACCGCGGGACGTACTATCCAGATATACTTCCGGTAGCCGGGACTGCCGTACATCATCACCGCGGGACGTACTGTCCAGATATACTCCCGGTAGCGGGGACTGTCATACATCATCACCGAGCGACGTACTATCCAGATATACTCCCGGTAGTGGGGACTGCCGTACATCATCACCGTGGGACGTACTATCCAGATATACTCCCGGTAGTGGGGACTGCCGTACATCATCACCGTGGGACGTACTATCCAGTTATACTCCCGGTAGTGGGGACTGCCGTACATCATCACCGTGGGACGTACTATCCAGTTATACTCCCGGTAGTGGGGACTGCCGTACATCATCACCGCGGGACGTACTATCCAGTTATACTCCCGGTAGCGGGGACTGCCGTACATCATCACCGCGGGACGTACTATCCAGATATACTCCCGGTAGCCGGGACTGCCGTACATCATCACCGCGGGACGTACTATCCAATATACTCCCGGTAGCGGGGACTGCCGTACATCATCACCGCGGGACGTACTATCCAATATACTCCCGGTAGCCGGGACTGCCGTACATCATCACCGCGGGACGTACTAATTCAGATATACTCCCGGTAGCGGGGACTGCCGTACATCATCACCGCGGGACGTACTATCCAGTTATACTCCCGGTAGCGGGGACTGTCGTACATCATCACCGCGGGACGTACTATCCAGATATACTCCCGGTAGCGGGGACTGCCGTACATCATCACCGCGGGACGTACTATCCAGATATACTCCCGGTAGCGGGGACTGCCGTACATCATCACCGCGGGACGTACTATCCAGATATACTCCTGGTAGCGGGGACTGCCGTACATCATCACTGCGGGACGTACTGTCCAGATATACTCCCGGTAGCGGGGACTGCCGTACATCATCACCGAGCGACGTAAGATCTAATCGCCGCCATTAGAGGCGACATCCCGGTAAATGGGCCATCTACTTCCGGTGTCGGCGGATTCTTTATCTTTATAATTTCTGCGTCGTTCTGTAATCTCACCTAACTTGGGGACACACGGGGCCAATAAACTTAGGTGCCTGATTTATTCCAGAATAGTACGTAACACAAAGTTTTTCTGTTGTTTAAAGAACATAGAGTCATTGGTATTAACGTAGATATAGGAAAAATAGAAAAAACGGTAATGTGTTGAAGATAAAAATATAAAAAGGTATAAATTAATACAAAGCAATAACGCGCCATCAATATATAACAAATAAAGACATTAAGTCGCGAATGTTTCTTTTCACAAATAAATCAAACTTCTACTGCCCTTACTGCGATGAAAAATATTGGGAGGGCTTGGTTCAACAGTGGTGAACCCTCCCAGTTGTTTCTCCAATTTATTCTACCAGACCACTTCTTTATAACTCTAATACTGTATTGTGGATTATTCTGCTTATATAAGCTACAATGAAGGGTGAAATCTTAGAAATGGTATTTAAGCAAACTATGGACATAAGCTTTTAGGACAGTAGAATTATATTTAAATATTTGTATCAAGCAATGCTCTTTCGCAAGGTAGACTGTGAGATCACAGCAAAATATTCCTTTATCAAATTTACTTCTAAAACGGTAAGGAAAAAATATTATTGAATAATATATTTCTCGAGATTTCGTTCAACCATCACTTATCATCCACCATACACAAATATGAATAATAAAAGTAATAAATATAAATATGAATTCAATAGAAAAATATATATTAATAAATTTGCAGAAGGTTATGTGACTCTGAAATGTTAAGGTAATAAAGCTATAAAAGACATAATAGTAAATAAAAACTTTAACCTATAAAGTGTATAAACCTAACTTTTAGAATTAACTATTTTATCATTAAATTTTCTGCCTTTCTAAGAATAGTTTTTAATTTGTTTTTCTTATCCATTATAACTTTCAATATAACCTCTACTTAATTGTAATATTAATAAAAGATAGCATTTATTTTCTATGTAATTTATTTTTTTATTATTTTGCAAATATTGATTTTGTGAGCTTTTTTTTTTTTTTACTAATCTTAATTCATACACGTTTTGAAAGGTAGAGATCAAATATTTGAATTTTTAAACAATAATTGAAAGAGATTGATGTTTTTTGTATATAACTGTAGGAATATAGGAATATAGGCAAAAATAAGAAAGCTTAGCAAACCTAACATATAAATATTGAGCGCATTCGTTCATTCTGTATTTAAGCATCCTCCTATCCTTGATTAGAGAAATTGACTGTCCATGGCGTTCGCTTCACCAACAGCATCCTAAACCATTCATTTTCACTCATGGACAAAACTTAAGGAAGTTGTTCCTTTTAGCATGTATAGCAGGATTCAGACAATAACTCTGAAAGATACACTGATGGACAAAACTTAAGGAAGTTGTTCCTTTTAGCATGTATATCGGGATTGAGACACTAACTCTGAAAGGTATTTGATACACTGTGACCTTTATTGAAGACATACGAGATAATGAAGTGTGAACAAATTTGCCTCGTTTCTTACAAAAAAAAAAAACAGACAAACGCCGTCATTAAAATGGTGAAAACGCTATAATCATTCTTACCTAATTCTATCTTGAAAACAAAATTAAAAATATGAATTTATCATAACTATTCTATTCTATAATTTATAAATTCAAATTTATACAGATACTAAATGAAAGGATAAAAAATAAATTGAGAGAGCTTTTCTCATAAGTGGTGAACCCTTCCAGCGCTTTCAAAAATAAAATTTACCCTAGTCTGCATTTCGTTTCTTAATTAGATATCTATTTGGCGAGTTTAATATTTGTATATGATTCTTCTTCTCTTCTTTCTTCTTTCTTTACTCCACTCAATCATATTAGGGTATTAAGTTGTGAGCCTTGATGGTGTCTTTTTGACAACCATCATGACTGGGTGAAGTAGAATGCGTCTGCCTTTGTCATTAAGACTGGGAGCACTACTCAGTGACAGGCCGACTTAGCTCCAAAATAAATGGCCGCCTCTGACATGAGGAACAGACGCCATGTGCAGCCGCTCCTAACATGGAGTACAAACGCTGCTCATCCTGTATCCCTGGATTAGGAGCCCTTACAGGGTACTATCAGCCGGGCCAGTTGAACCCAGGTTTTTTAGCAAGCTTGTTACTGCTCCCCCTCCTCCTTTTTTATCCGGGCTTGGGACCGGCAAAGGCGGAGTTAAGTTAAGATGTTGCACTAAATTTGAAAAATCGCTCGAGAACTCACTTGCAACCTCAGAATCTTTTTAACGCCTTACTTATAAATGCTTTAATTTATTTTTTATCTTGAGGAAGACAAACGAATTTTATCGAATATCGTTGAGAAAGTAAAACGATTTTCTGACCGAGGCTTCTTTAATTTTAAAGAACTAGAAAAATAGAGAGAGAGTTTGGACTTAATATTTTGAATATGTAAAATGTCTATAAGTTCTGCAATCAGAGTAGCACATTCTCATTATATAATGTAAACATCATTTTCCTATCTTGAAGATAGCCGTTGTCTGACCGGTATTCATAGTTCTTAGAAATAAGTGACATTTCGGCCAGAAAAAGGTTATATTTTCTCAACGTTTCAATTTTTCACCTTGCCAAATGTTTCTATTTATTTTTTCTAACAAGGGAAAAAGAATTTCGTCAAAAATGTTAAGATAATAAAACATTTTTATGCTAAGAATGTCTCTTATTTTGGAGAACCATTTTCCTAATTAAGAAACGGTCTGGAAGACCAAATTTTCTAAACCGTTGAAAGTATTTACCACTGATGAACAAATACTTCCAAATATATTTATCATTTTTGTTTAGTGTGGCTGTATACATTTTTGTTTTAAAATTAGAACAAGATAATAAAACCTAAATGCAATGATAAAGTCAAATTTTCACAGATAGATGGGCTTATAAAGACATACATTATTGGAATAGCCATGGCATAACAAGTCCATTTGAAATTTCCGCTTTAAAATTCGATAATAATTGGGAAGATGGGAAATAATGTCGCCAGAAATTACATACAGACCATTTATCAATACACGTTTCTATTAGCTCGAAGAAAATTACTCTTTGCCATTTAAATTTCAAATTTTCAGAAAGCGCTATTATTCATTTAAATTCGGGGCATTATTTTGATAGGAAAATTGCATAAATATAATCAAAACGTCATTTGAATAATTTGGTTCCAAATTGTCGATATAGGAATCGAGGCACCCTGGCTGTAACTATAGGACACCTTGGTGGATATGTGCCCAGATACTGAAGGATATCTGTAAACCGAAGAAAAAAGAGAGCGAAGTTTTGTTACTAGGCCACTGGGTCGTCATATGGACTGTATGGGACAATGATTTACGGGTGTATCTGAGCACAGAGTGAAGACACCCGCATGTAGAGTAAAAAAAACACGTTTCGTCATTTGAAAAAAATATAGAAAAAATAAATAATAAGGTTAGGTGTTTATATTTTAAAAAAGAATCGTAAAGATAGAGGCTGCCTGGCCAGGATTCATATTTCTTGAAAATAAAGATACTTCGGCCAGTAAATCTTTTTATTATCTCATTCCTATTTGAATTTGGCCTATATATTTCATATCTTCTAATCCGTTTGTTTGTGAAACTAACTGGGATAATCAGATTGTTCTAATTCTGCTCTGATTTTAATTATCTCTTTTTATAAATATCTCGGTCTGTACATACCTGTTTGGCCCATTGTACAAGAGATTCTATCACCTGTCTTTTATGAATCGTAGGATTATTGGAATTAAAATAAAAGTAAAAAGATTTACTTGCCGAAGTATCTTCATTTTCAAGAAAAATAAAGAAGGTATATCCTGACCAGGAGCACATGTGCTTTTTAGATGGCAGTGCGCTATCTAGTTTTCTTTCTTTCTTTTTTTTGTACGTTTCGTCATTTTTGACTCATTTTATTATACCTCTTGGATATGACTAAATCAAGCCAGCATCGTATTGATAGGGTTCATAGCCCGAAAGAAGTATTTACAGGTTTTCTCTTGTCTGAATTTTCCAAAGTTGATGTTGGGGCACATCTTTCATCTCTCTGATGATAGACAAAATATACAGTTTAGATACTTTTTTTTCAAACGGGAGACGTGTCCTATTTACATATAAACTCTATAGATATAATAATATTATATTTTATAGTATAAAAATCTTTTTTTTTCCGATGCATAGTAGAACAAAGTCGATCTGTATGAAGGAATATATATTGCCACGTGGAAAATTAGGAAATACAAACTTCAGAATGACACAGCAATTTATTTAAGGCAAGAACAAACTATGAATGATAAACAAAAGATAAGCAATGAGGGAAATTTAGAGAGTAGAAAAATATAAACAATTAAAAAATGATACTACGTTAATAAAATAATAAATACTTTGCTACAATATTGAAGTAAAAAGGTTTTCTAATCCAAAAGAGTTTCTATATAACATTTTTATACTAATGTCAATATATTTAAATATTATTTATTGTGGTTTTACGGGTAGTGTATGTGTGATGAATACATATATATACACATATAATAAAATAATTAAACTAATTTTTCATTTAATTTCTACAGAAAATTCGGATTAAGATAAAAGCCAAAATACTAGCTTTGTTCAATTTGGCCAGAATTTAATCTGTATATCATTGATTTCGGGACAGGTCACTGTTCAAATTCTCTCTCTCATCATAAGAACATAGTCCTTCTGCTATATTACTATGTATTCTTGCATAAGCTTGTTCCTATCTCTTCATCAGGTAAAACATTCCTTTGGAAAATCGATCTATGTCATAACTTTTCACACCCCTAACAATTCATTCTTTCATACTTCATCCTTAAGGAAAGGATAGGAATAGTCATCATTTCTCTTTAAATGATTAAAAGAATTACGATTTTTCGTTCTGTAAAAAGAAACATTTGCGGTAAAACTTGTTCAATATCGTTCGCAAAACCGGTCGAATTCACCAGAAATATGTTTAACCTACCTGTATGCCATGGTATTGGGCCTTCATCATAACTTTTCTAGTAGGATGAAGGTCCAATACCATGGCATATAGGTAGGTTGAACATCTTTCTGGTGAATTCGACCGGTTTCGTATACCTCTCTCGTAGGATGCAATGAAATCGAAGCGGCCCATGTACTGATGAGGGCCATAGCCCAAAACCATGGTATACAAGTTGACTTTGGTGTCTGAATTTGTCAAAACTAGTGTTGTATGGATCGTTCCTTATCACCACTAGCTTTTTTTTTCTATTATCCCTAGTACACGTGGTACAGGCGGGTAGTTGCGACTGCTTTTACTCTAAGTGCACCACATGTTAGCAATAGAATTTTTTCTATACTATTGAGCAGTTTGCCTGGATGTAACCATACATCGAATTCTTGTTGAAGTGGATTAATGCTTGATATCCTTTTTTATTCATCATTATCCCTAGTATACGTGGTACAAGCCATGATAATCATGGTGGGTAGAGGTTCGCGACTGTTTTTACTGTAAATGCACTACATGTTTACACATGTGAAAATCAGTTCGAATTTGCACTTACATATATGCCAGAGCCCCGTTTGGTTACTTGCACTCGCTGGTAGGATTGGACTTTTTTAAGAATCGGGGGTCATTGAAGCAATTTTTTTAATTAGAAAAAAGTGCCCAAAGCGGGATTCGATCCCGGGTCGTAGCGGTCGAAAACCGACGGTTTAGATCATCCTTCCATCGACCCCCTATCACCACTAGTAAAGTTTTGTTAATAAGGCGATAAACATATTACATCGTTCTGATGGATAATTAAAGGAAGATATGCCTCTCTTTATGTACAGACAGTTAGGTGTTTGTGATAACTTAATAAAGTAGGTTTTGTGTTTGTTAATTAAATCGACGCGATCTGCGCAGAGATTATCCAATAAATGCTTATCTACATTTGTTAAAAGATTTACGTGTAGCTATACGTTCTGTTAGGATTATTATTTAGAATACTTTTTGTTAGTTTGAAATTTATGTTAGAAACGGGATAGCATCTAGATAGAAGAGTTCAGGTATATGAGGAGATTGCAATTTAAATTGCGAGTATTTCTTTGTCCAGGGTCATTTATTATTTAGAGAGTGTAAGATTATCACTAGAGAAATGTACTTTCGTAGATTGGATGTAATTTTTATTAATCTTCTTAAATTTTATATTCCTATTGCGCAACTATGTTAAATGTTTCAGCAAATTTGAGGCCACTTCCCATTTCCAATGTTATCTTGAAGGCAGATTACGGGGTGAGGTACTTGCGAGTGCGGCGAGTCGATCTTTTCCCTCTACCGTGACTAGACTTTCTGCCAGTGCGTCGACGTAGAGTCTTGCGAGTGATACGCCACCGCATGAGAGAGCTACGTAGATACTTGCGGGAACTTGGCTTCCCCACTCGACCAGTCCTTCTGGCTAGGCGATGCGGTGGAGATGCTCCCTGTAGTCGGGCACGCTGGGCCGAGGGACCTGACAATTCAGGGGCTTCAGTCACGCTGCGATCAAGATCCATGATGACACTCGCCTGGCGGTGGACTACAATAGGAAGTGATCCGTTTGTTGCCAGTTTCACGTAGTCCGGCAACCGTAGAACGATAATCTCCCTATTCGATATTTGACGCGGGATATCGTACAAGTTTTCAAGTTCATAGAATATCCTACTTCACATCTAACGATCAACATTTCATGGTTATAGAATAAGAAACACAAGACGGAGAGAATAGCTTCTTTTATACAAGGACAATTGTATATCGTTCGAGCAAGGCGCCCTTTTACGGGATTTTGTACCCGTAGAAGGGGCTACTTTCCTGAACGCTTATACGATTGTCCTTGTATAAAAAGGCTCTTCTCCCTGACTCTGTTGTGCTTCTTCTCTATAACCATGGAATGTTGATCGCCAGATGTGAAGTATGTTATTCTATTAACTTGAAAATCCGTAGAATTCCAGCATATATGATTACAATCGTTTTTCAACATTATATTTAACATATTAATTGTGATTTTCCATTTACTTTAAAAATGTATGTTATTCAAACGCCTTAGAATTAATCGGTATTTTGCTAGACATCCATTTCACCTTCTATCATAGCTTCTGAACCACATTGATAGAGAAATGGGCTCTAACCACATACCCATTAATAAAAAAAACTACAAAGAATTATCACAATGCATTTCTTTTTGTTGTTGTTCTACTAGATGACGCTCTGCTATCTAAAATGTTCATGTGAGCAATCAGGATGTGTCTTTTTTTTTTTGTTTTGATATCAACAGCTTCTTTGTGAGAATTTTTTTAGTAGTTTTTGAACGCCTTTCACAATTTTACTTTGAATCATACCCATTAATTGTGGGACAATATAATACAATAAAATACACATAGAAATTACGTTTAATTAGTTAACAGGATTTCAATGTTAACTGCGACAAACATGCATGTTCTTCAATGCTTTAGCAGATAGTGTATATTGCTGATGCTATGATAGAGATGCATGGAGACATCTGAGGCTCTTCATTGGACACGACAACAACAATGCTTTAGCATTTCATGTTTTAAGATCATGCATAGCACAGAATCATTCATTTATTAATATCATAACTATATATTGGAAAGATATTTTATTTAAACCTATTTTCAAAGCAGTCGCCAACTTCTACCCTCCATGATTATTACAGTCTGTACACAGATAATAAAAACTCTCCAATACGGTAACCAAATATATATTTTTAATTTCTTGCAGCGATCTACACGAGCGGATGAAGCGCAGCGACGGTCTAGCAAGCGACTCTAACCTAGAGTCCCTGTTCAAACCGTGCTTAAATAAGAAACACAAGCCGGGCTGAAAATCTGCCGCGATGCCCGTGACTTTGCCTCCCTGTCTATTCCTCATCCCCTACTACATGCCCTGTATAAAGCACATGTGCTCCTGGTCAGGATACATTTTTTATTTATTTTTTTTTATTTTAGTCAGCAGAAAATACACAAGTATAGTTTATTCTTGTGTATTTTAATATTTTATCACTCTGAAAATGTCTCTCATTGGCTATCTTTCTTATATGTGAATTCCGTGTAATATATATATAAATATGTCATTTAAAAAAAACGTATATTCTAGTTACGTTACCTTTCATGCAGTCGTGGATAAAAAGAAAATATGAATAATAACCTTTTATGTCTTAAATTATATTTATTTTCATTATTTCCCAAAGCAAACAGTTTTACATACCAAGACAATCCAACAATGCTATTATTTTTTTTTAAATAGCAAATTAGGTTATATTCTTTTTGTTTGGCATTCCTTTACATTTTAAAAATTAACTCTGTGTTTAGTTCTTATTTTTAATTTTATTATTTAAATTATAATTTCAGTTATATTAGGAAAATAATTTTAATAAATATTATGGTTATGTAATTATTTTGTTCTAGAATTTTAATCATATTATGAATAATAAAAATCATATTTATATCATATATATATATAAATTCCCTCCATATCACACGCGCTTGATTTTCTGAATTTTAGAAAAGACAATATCTTCTATCATTCAGTTGAGAAGATAATTCTTTCAGAGATAGGTTTCTGTAATCCTTGGATAATTATTATTATCCTCAATTGAACAAATGATACATTTTATATTCATTTATTTCAATTTAAAGTGCTATGTCCCCCTAGGGACACTTGCGCTGTCATACATGTATGACTTTACATTTTTCTATACATATATATTTACAATAATTTTAGGCCGTGAATAGAATAGTTGTCGTGTCCATATATAATAGTCATATGATATTAACAATGAAAAAGAGAGAGCAAAAATGAACTGTATACAAAAGAAAGAAGTGTCTGGCAATATGTAACATCAGAATAAGATAAATTATTAGTTTTTTAAAAGATATTTGTTGCTATGTATGATACAAGAGATTGAATATATTTCAACCTAATATTTTAAAGCAAATATAAAACTAACTAATATATATATATACTTGTTATAAAAATAATGAGATTTCTGTTGATTTTTTTTTTTATTATCTTGAGGATTATGTTATGGAATTATTTGCTGGTTCTTTTTAGTACTAAATGGTATTGGTAATGCAGTCATGGCAAAAATATTGAAAGTATAATAATAAAAATAGTTTTGATCAGTAATTGCTTTAATTGAGCTAAAGGAATATATAAAAAAACATAAGTTTATAAAAGTATAATACAATATAATACACTGCGGCCTGTGATTGTAAAACGACACTTGAAGTTACACCGCATGAGTTTCTTTTTAACGAAAAAATCTTCTTTTTTTTTTATTTCAAGGTGAAATATCGACTATTTCTAACCTTTTTGGATGAAGTATGAAAGGATGAATTATGAAAAGTAATGATGAACGGAAAAATAAAAGTGTCCAGGGATGGGAATTATAAAAGTACTGCCTGGCTTGAGGCGTAAGAATAAAAAAAAAAACTTATTTACATCATTTACAAACGGTTGAGCCGGCCATCGGGAAACAACAACAATAGGGTATATAAAGGGAAAGCGCGACCTCTGGCGGTCGATTTAACAGAATAGTTTAATCTATGATATTATAATTTTGAAATAAAATAAATTTTCTATAACATATATATAACCTCCCAGCTTTTATAGCATTTATCACTTTAAGATAGAGGCTGCCTGGCCGGCATTCATAGTTCTTCAAATTAAAGATACCTTGCCTTGCAGCCTTATATTAATTTTTAACGCTTTGCCATATTTTTTAAATCAGGTTCGCTCCTAACGAAGACAAAAGATTTTTGTAGAAACGTCGAGATAATAAAAATATTTACTGGCCGAAGTATCTTCAATTTGAAAAATAAATATTATTACTTTATTATGCATATATATCCTTAATAAACGGTAGATTAAATTGGCGAAACCGCTGAGGGTATTCACCACTGATGAGCCAAGCCCACCAATATTCTTTCTTCGCATTAAAGACATTATAAGTGTTTTTGATGTGTAAAAGAACCATTATTGCTTTAAAGCTTTCTTTTCTTATAAAGGGTGAGTTATTGTCACAAATTAATATATCTTTAAGTTAAAAATTCCTTCATCCTATTTCGTATAAAGATATATGCAAAATATATATATATATGCAATATAGAAATATATGCAACATATATGCAATATCTTATATAAACTCGTCTCTATTTGTATTTTCATTAGAGTTATACATTAAGAAGTATAGAAAGGTTTTAAAGGTCTATTTTGACGTTATAGTGATAAAAGGAAAGTTTTTTCCCCAGTTTTTTTAGACTTTCCGTTATATAGCTATAGGAATTATTTGTTATTAATATAATCCTTTCGGTAAAAATATAAATAAAATACAATTCTCTGAGTATAGAGTTTCTTTTATTTTATTAATAGAGAATTAGCATTAACCAATAATCCATTTTTTAAAACTGTACTATATAAATCAGTGTTTGTATATCTATCTTATATTTCCTGCTTCGTTGTATGTATATATATGTGATAATATATACTCTTCCAGGAATAATAAAGCAAACCTAGAGCCAGCCCAGAGAGAGACGGATGTAAAGTCCGGTCACTTGAGACAGCAGCGACATTCCAAGGGGCGGCAAATGGGGCCGTCCGTTAACATCTTGGGACTTTTAAGACAGTTGGGGATTGTGTGCGACACGAACGGACGCCCGGCTTTGCCGGGCCTGACCCTCTCCCTCTCTCTCTCTGGTTGCCTGGGTTCCTCTTTCAACTTGTGGTGTGATTCTTTCTCTTCCCACCTTATTATATTGCCACATATATATATTATAAAATAGAGAGAGATTAGATTTCTGAAGATTTTGGTTATCTTGAGGAATATGCTATGGTAATGCAGTCGTGGTTAAAATCTTGAAAGTATAATAAAAAATAGTAATGATTAGAAATAGCTTTAATTTAACTTCTGGAAATATAGAAAAACATAATTTGGTAAATGTACTGTCTGGCTTAAGACGTAAGAAAAAAAAAAAGAATAACTTATTTACATAATGTACAAAAGTTTTGAGTCAGCCATCGGGAAACAACAACAATGAGTTTTATAAGAGAATCGTGACCTCTGTAGGTCGATTTAACAGAGTATTTGAATCTATGAAATATAATTTTAATATAACATATATATGGATTATATTCGGAAAAGCCTCAATAGCGTAGTTATACCTGTCGAAGGGCTGTTGAGCCCGAAACCTGTATTGCTGTCATATATAAAAGAAACGTTTCCCTCAGCGAATTGTCATTTATTTATAACACAATATAATGTGGCTTATGATTGTAGAACGAAGTTTGACAATTATTCCGCAAATGTGTTTCTTTTGAACGAAAAATCGAAATTTACTTTAAAGAGAAATAACGATTATTTCTAACCTTGGGGATGAAGTATGAAAGGAATTCCCATCCTTGGACACTTTATTTTTCCCTTTATCATTACTCTTCACAATTCATCCTATCATACTTCATCCCTAGGTTAGAAATAGTAGTTATTTCTCCTTAAAATAAATTTTGATTTTTCGTTCAAAAGAAACACATGCGGGATAATTTCAAATGTCGTTCTAAAAATTACTAGCATTTTTTTAAGAAATCGCCAACATACACAAAAGGCTACGTTTTATATAGTTTATCTAAATAGTTATTATTGATTTTTCGCCATTTGTGTCCCGGCATTGCTAAACTTTAATATATTTTCTACCATCTGTGTCACTGAGGAGGGACGGAGGGAGGGGGTGAGTGAAAATTTTGCAAAATTAAATTTTAAAAGCAGAACATATTAAACTTCATTTTAATAACAATCATAGAGGAGCTAGCATGGATCCCTTTGTGGCACTGGATGATGTTAGTTGCCTTATGAATAAAATATCAGAATGGATAGGAAAATATTGGGTCTATTATATAAAAACATAATCTACGATATAATGGAACATATCTTGATAACAATTGAGAATAATCTCTCAAAAAGAGTTTGTTTAACATTGAGAAAACCATTAATAATTTATTTATTAACCGAAAATAATTATCGTGAAGATAGAGGCTGCCTGGCCGGCATTCATATTTCTTGAAAAAAGAGATACTTCGGCCAGTATAAATCTTTATTTTTAGCGCCTTGCTATATGTTTTAATTTTTATTTGCTCCTGACGAGGACAAAAGCTTTTTGTCGAAACGTCGATGAAATAAAAAGATTTATACTGGCCGAAGTATCTCTTTTTTCAAGAAAATAATTATATTATAGCAAAATATTTATATTTTATAAACAAAAATTTTATAGCCCTCCCTTTAATTTTTCCATCGCAGTAAGGGCATTAGAAATTGTTTAATTTTATAAAGAATCATACGCGTTTAAAATAGTTTCGAATTTCGATAACAGATGGCGCGCAAGTGCATCGTAATATAAATTATTAATTAATTTTCATATTTTATATTTTGTTACTTTGTATACTTCCTTTATTTCTTATATTATATTTTATAGATTTTAGCTTGTGCGTTTTCCTCAAATAAATTGCTGTGTCATCCTGAAGTTTGTTTTTTCTAATTTTCTACCTGACAATATTAACAGACTGTTTTGTTTTTATTATTATGGGTTATGAAATAGAATAAGATCATTTAAACTATTCTTACTATTTGATTATCTGCTTCTTACAAATTATAGTTAACATATTGAGCAAGCAGAATGGTAATAACTAATTATTTCAGGATTATTAAACATATTCCGGAATTTAAAAATTAAATCAAGAATTAGTTTATAATCCTTCTGATTTATGACACGTGCCATCAGCGAACAAAATTTCCTCTGTCTCCTTAAGACTCTCCACTTCCTTAAGTTTTGTCCATGAGTGTACACGATGTAGGTTGAACAATACTTGTAGCTTTATGGAAGAATAAACATGTGAATCTCTAAGGGAGTTCACTATTGATGAGCCAAGCCTCTTAAATATTCTCATATTTTGATGTCGCCGGTAGTCTATTTTTTAGGAGACAGAGGCAATTTTGTTCACACTTGGTTATCTTATGTGTCTTCAATAAAGGTCGCTGTAATATATTTCAGAGTTATTGTCTGAATCCCGATATATATGCTAAAAGGTACAATTTTCTCAAGTTTTGTCCATGAGTGTATCTTTTAGAGTTATTGTCTGAATCCCGATATACATGCATTTTGCAATTTTTCATAGAGCTACGCTTTCTTTGCCATTCCTCTACATACGATCTGTGAGAATGCCTTAAAACCATTTCAAGTTAATTAGGGAAAAAGGACCATACTGTAAACAATGGTTATGGGATATTTGACAAAGATTTACCTAGTTGATAAAATCTCATTTCAGGCCAAATTATATAATTGAGCCACAATCCAATACTTTCACAAAAAAATCATATTTATATAAATATATAGATTACATACAGATTACATATAGAAAATATATAACGATTTATTTCGATAAAATTAGGCTTTCAAAGAAAAAGGCTCTTCATGACCCTAACCATATAGATGTTAATTTTTGCTATGTAAAATTAAAAAGTAGATATGTACGAGGTGTGTTCAAAGAGTATCGCGACTTTTGTGTTTTTTCAAAAATTATTTATTTATTCATGAATACCTATTTTGTCCCCTTCAAAGTAATCCCCATGAGATATTATACACTTGTGCCAACGGTTTTTCCAATCTTCGAAGCACTTCAAAAAATCTGGGGAATACGGTGTCTGCGGCATTATTAGTGTGTTGTTTTTGGCCAAAAAGTCGCGCACAAGCAACGATGTGTGAGCAGGGGCGTTATCGTGGTGCAAAAGCCAATTTTTGTTCTTCCACAAATCCGGGCGTTTCTGGCGGATTGCTTCGCGCAAATTACGCATAACTTGCAGGTAATATTCATTATTGACCGTTCTACCCTGTGGCAAGAACTCATGATGCACCACGCCCCTGCAATCGAAGAAAACTGTCAGCAAAACTTTCACATTCGACCGAACTTGGCGCGCTTTTTTCGGTCTTGGTTCGTGCGGCAGCTTCCATTGAGATGATTGAGCTTTGGTTTCCACGTCATAACCATAAACCCACGCTTCGTCACCAGTTATGACCCTCTGGAGAAAATTTGAGTCGTCGCGGACATAGTCCAACATCTCATTAGCAATGTTCATGCGATGCTGTTTTTGGTCGCAATTGAACAATTTTGGTACGAATTTCGCGGCGACCCGTCTCATGCCCGAATCATTGATGAAATTCGAATGGCACGAGCCAATCGATATGTTTAGGTCTTCAGCAACTTCTCTAACGGTGATTCGACGATTGGCCAATATCATTTTCTTCACTTCATTAATTTTTTCGTCTGTTGTTGAAGTGCTCGGGCGTCCGGCACGCTCTTCGTCGTTCACATCTTCTCGGCCTTCTGAGAACATTTTGTACCACCGATAAACGTTGCTTCGGTCCAAGGTAGCTTCTCCGTATGCCACAGTCAACATTCGGAATGATCCGCGCACTTAATTTCGTTTTTCACACAAAATTTGATACAGGTTCTTTGATCCATTTTTTTAATAGGTAAAAATCGAAGACGATCCAAAACACCTGCAAGCAAAGCAGCTGTCAACAATTGAGTGAACATTCAAAATGGCCGAGCTTGTCGGCAAAAGTGAGAGACATGAGTACCAACATATAGCCACAAAAAGATCGAAATTCGAATATAATTAACCCGCGAAAATTCAAAGGTCGCGATACTTTTTGAACACACCTCGTATATACGGAGAGAGAGATATTCTATACTGTAAGTACTATAGAATAAAGCGTTAGGAGAAAATAATTTTTAATAATCGACTACACGAGCTTTCGGGCAGTCACGCCCTTCAACTGGTAATGATACATGATGGCAATTGGCCTTAAATAGGATTCCGTTTTTAAGATATATTTACATATGAGAAAAATAATAAAGGACGGCTAAAAACAATTTAGTTAAAAAATATTTGCAAATCTAAGTTATTGTATAATATATTTATGTAACTATGCTAATCCTGTAATTCCGGTTGACAAATAAATGGTAGGTTTGTAATTGGCTAAAACATGTGACTATATAATGAAGAGAGACTAGTATTAGGATATCGACTGTTCAATCCGCCATCAGCGGCCATATTGGAACTATACTGGGGGGGGGGGGGCGGTTTTAACGGTTATTCAAGTTATTACATATATCCTGATATTGTGCAGGTAAAAAAAAAATATTCTATACTGTCTCCACACAAGCCAGATGATTCTGATTGATGAAAAAGCCACTTCATCAGATTTGTCATCAAATCTTCAGAATTTGTCAAAGAGGAGTTTATTTGGAAAGATAGATTGTGCTTAGGTTTAACGTCGATTTTGACGGAATAGATGAAATATGTTTCTTTTTTCTATCAAAATAACCTACTGTCGAAATTTCCGTTTGCAGAATAGCTTCAGGCGTACAGACTTCGGTATTTTACTATCCAATGGTGCAGAATAACTTGTTTCAAGCTACGTCTCGAAACTATAGCGTATACCGACTCTCTCAAAGTGAAGAAGCCTCTTTCTTTTAGAGAACAACTGTAAATATTTTATTCTTTATTTATTTTTCTAATTTGATTTTTTGACTGTCAATAAAATATTTTGTGAATTGCTTATATCAATAAAAGCCAATCACGAGCGTGTTTCCGCGTGGAGCAGGCTGTACATCTACGATCAGAAATATTTTGATCCAAGAGGCTTCTTGAGAAATCAAGAAATAGGTATTTAAGGCCAAATTTTTGTAAATTCGCTATACATGTGAAAAAAAAAACAATTTAAAAATATATATAAAGATAAAAAGGTGAGGTGTTGGTATTAAAATAAAAAAAAGACATCCTGACCACGTTCACATGAATTTTGTAGATGGATAGCGCCATCTAGTGGAACAGAAATCAACTAAACGGTAATCCTAGTTACTATGAATTGAACCAGTTTCACAGTGAACTATCCACGTTACACAGAGAATGTAAAAGAAAACTACAATATTTGAAGCCGAACAAGACTATGAAGGAAGTTCTGACCGGAAATTGTTGTCGCTCCCAGAGAAAATAATCCACAAAGTAATCCGAGCCATCTGAAATGAAGGAGTGTCATTATTGAGTTGTTAGTTACCTCTATGTACAGTGAAACAATAGATAGCCGGGTGTTTATCTCACCACTCCGTAGATATCCGATGTTAGGTAGATCGGCATATGACTTTTCTATAAATACTACATTTGACATTTGCCAGACACTTATTTCTTTTGTACACAGTCCTATTTTCTCGATTTTTTTCTCTCTTTCTCCTTGTTAATATCATATGACTGTTCTCTTTACGGCCTAAAATGATTGTAAATATATATGTATAGACAAATGTAAAGGCATACATGTATGACAGCGCAAGTGTCCCTAGAGGGACATAGCTCTTTAAATTCAAATAAATAAACAGAGGAATTTGAAAATTAGAAACTATTTTAGACGCGTAAGATTATTTTTGAAAATAAACAATTTCTACTATTTAATTTCAAAAAGAATCTTACGCATCTAAAATAGTTTCAAATTTTTATAACAGATGGAGTGCTAGTGCATCGTAATATAAATAGTAATATATTTTTGAAATATAATTCTAACAAACTATCATTTCATAATATTATTACTGATTTTAAGAGGAAAATATCAGACTTTCAAGGAAAAGTTTCTTTTAAATATTTTAAATTTACAGATCTCTAGATTTCTCTCAGCTTTCGGGCACGAAAGCCTTTCTACAGTAGAATACACGATGTCATAAAATCTCTTGTAGAAGGGTATTGGTGTGCCCGTAAGCTAGATAGAGAATAGAGAGAGAGATATCAACAATAGAATTTATACAAATATATACATCAACATGAAGCCTTCTCTGAAGGGACGTCAAATCAAGGGTTACAAGTCACCCTGAATTTGGATAGACCTTTGGTTATAAAGGAGTTTTTGTTCCCAACATGTTCGATTGCCATGTTGAGGAATTCGCAGAGAATGATCTTGTTTTCTGTCGAGAGTGTCTTGGAGAGTACCTCCCTCACATGAGGGTATAGGATCGCTTCCACTACTTCAAACCTACAAATCTCCTTATAGAAGGGAGATAGAAAAGAATCAGCGTTCATTTGTTCAAAAGAGAAAATAGAGAGATTTGTTAATTTTTTTTAATAAACTCTTTCCTTTAGCTTGATATTTTCTTATTAATATTCATGCAATAGAATATTCTATTGAATTATTACTGATTATAAAATTCGAATAGCTCTATCTTACTAAAATACATTCAACTTAATATTGAAGCAATGTAATCACACTCTGGTACTTTGTGAGGGCAAAGTTGAAGATATTTCTCCATGTGTACATACATATTTGACCGCCTCACTTCACATACAATATAAGCCCTCTTTTACAACCAACCCATCATAATTATACTAACCTTGTACTTTTTAACCCAT